>OY776122.1:8605680-9205680 GCA_963675135.1 Galeopsis tetrahit | reverse complement strand
ATCTTCATTTAATTTTCAATATTTATTTGAAAAAAGTGAGCCTTATGATGAACAATTTCTGTCTCTTAATTCCTACAATTTTTTACTTTAAAACATCACCTAAAATGGGATGGAGCGAGAAATAAACAAGACATGTTATACTTGGATACAAAGGAGAACACATGTTTCAACTGAAATATGATCTACATAACCTTCTCCCATAGTAAAATAAATGTTTTTTTTTTGTGAGAATAAATGCTTAGTGTTGTAGTTGCTTCTGGATTATGGGTTTGAATTCTGATAAATATCTACTCTAGAGGAAATTCAACTGGGATTTCATCCATGCGTGCTGCATGATGGTTATGGCTCATAGCTGTCAAAATGGTCAAACAAGTTTCAGTAGTGTTGATTGTGAACTGGATGCCTCAGCTCCCTCAACACCACTTGACCTCCGAAAAATTGCTACGAAGTGGATTTCAGATATTATTTGGCCTTATAATGTTGTTTTATTGATTTGAGACCTGAAAATTATAAAGAATCATGAGAGGCTTTATTATTGTTCAGAGTTTTTTTCTTCATGTTTCTAATGTGTCTGCTGCCATATGTTGTTGCTTGAGATAATTTTAACTGAGACTGATTTGGCAAAGGTTTATAAGGGCTGTATGGTAATGGAACACCGTACTTTTATTAGCATGAGCGTTTAAAGCTACATTGAACTTTGATATTTTGGTTGAAAATTGTTGGGGAAAACTTATTATGGTCTGTACTATCCTGAATATATGTTTTTTGGGTCTTGTACAGTGCGTTCTGTAATCCTGCTGACGTTGAAGAATTCACAGAAGAGAAGAAAGTGTCTCTACTAGGAAAACGACATGGAAAAGGTGCTGATTTTGGTCGTGCAGTAAAGGAGATAATTGATTGCTTTGAGAAATTGAAGAAACAGGACCAAGTTAGTAGGGCCAATGGTGCAGATGGAAATAATATCACCAATGAAACCACAGAGGAATCCTTGACTGAATCTGTCAAAGATGAAGATCTTATAGATACAGTTAAACCACTTTCTGCTGGGTCCAATAATGATCTGAATTCTCTAACTGAAGCTGCCATAGCTGCAGCTGCAGAAGATGCTTTGCATGACAGTGAGATGCGATTGGAGGAGGCAACACCTAATAATATGGGCTCTACTGTAACACCTATATCTACTGCTTATACTGAAAAAAATAAAACTGTGGTGGCCCGATCACGAAAAAGTGGCTCACAGAGGCGGAAATCTACCCAAATGTTGAGAAGTTCATCTAGGGTAGATGCAAATAAACTCCAAAGTACGATGTTGTCTTCTACCATAAATACTAGGAGCTCTAGGCGCTCAAGTGCTAATGTATCAGAAGATAGGTCTTTGAGAAGAAGTAAAAGGATTGTCAGGTCATCTGATGGGGAAGATGCCAACTCACTTGCTTTTGTATCTAATGAGAGCATTGAAGATAGTGATTCTGAAATTATGACTGTAGACTCTGATACACTTAGTATCAATGGTGGGACCACCATTGACTCTGGTATTAAGCCAGTGGAATCAGAGGAGCCCTTCACTGAAAATAATGAAGTGGAAATGATATTGAGTGATATGCTCGACTTTCAAAACAACAAAGTCATCATCAAGAAGAAAAGGAAGCATAACCGGAAAAGGCACCACAGTGATACTCTTGAGCCAGCTAAACATGATATGGTAGCTTCAGATGCTGAAATGCTGAAAACTGAAAGTGCTTCACCCACTTTTAGTGAGCAGTCAGCACAAAGATGTGTGAAGGATGATGGTGATGAACACTTGCCATTAGTCAAAAGAGCCAGAGTCCGTATGGGAAGGCCATCACCAGCAGCAGCAGAAGAAGCCACTCTAGTGCATGAAGAAGAAAAAGTGTTTGAAGTTCCTGGGAGTCTCTCTACTCGATCCTTAGAGCATCTGAGCTGCAAGGTGGATTCTCCTGCTAGCAGGGAATCTGTTCCAAAAGAAGATCCAATTATTTCATGCCCCCCACTTGTAAGTCCTGCTAAAAAGCCTACCTTCTGTGAAACTAGAAAGAACTTTGTGGATGAGGAAGCTGCTCTGCCTCCGTCTAAACGCCTCCACCGTGCCTTGGAGGCAATGTCAGCTAATGTGGCTGAAGACTGTGAAAGAGCTTCTAATTGTTCACCAGCTGCAGACATTCGGAGTAATGGGTATTTTCCTTCCTTTACGGAAAGGTCTGAGGTGCCCATGGGACGGAAAGCTGATGTGGAATTGGAATCTGGAGCATCAGAGGATCTGCAAAATGGCGGCTCTATATTGAATGCTTCTGATTTCCAGGCCATGTCAAACTTGAAGACTCCAGAAAATGATTCAGAATCTGTTATTGTTGTATCAGATTGTGTTAAACCTCATGGTAATAATAGCATGGATCCTGAACTCTGCGGAGATTCATTTGAACACGCCGAAGGTGTTGATAGTAAATGTCTAACGTTGTCCTTGCCAAATGAGGTCCCTGCAGAAATTGATGCTGAGCGTCCTGTAAAACTAGATTCACTAAATGTGTGTGAGCATTTAACACTTGCAATCTGCAAGACAGAAGATATAACAATATCTTCCCCTGATGACGGCAAGACTGAGCCCTCAGTGTTGAATGAAGTTGCTGAGAAATCTGATCATGATATTTCTCAAATGAACTCAGTTCTTAACCGCGTGGAAGAAATTGCTGGTGTTTTACCTAATATTGACACCTATATCCAGGTTGAAAGTGCAGATGCTGAAGGTGATGAAACACATAAGAAGAATCATCTTGTATTGTCTGAGAACAATCAAAACAATAAGAGGTAAACTTTTATTTACACCATCTCTTTATGCTCATTTTTTGATCAATGTGCAACTTGTTATAATCTCTGGCTTTCCATGTATGCTTTTTCAGCCCTGAGAGTGTTGGAGAAGTGTGTTCAGCGTCTCTGGATTCAAATACTATACTATCGATTACTCCAGTGAAGGTTTCAAATGGTGGTCATCATCATTCTATTCATCCTGCTGCTACTTCTTACAATCATGTAGACTATAGAACTGTTTCAATCACTCAGTCTTCTTCACCCCTGATTGACGGACCAGATTCTGCTGCAAGGGCGTCTCCTCCCAATTCTTCCAAATGCAACATATCTGTGTTAGATAATCATAATTCTCGTGAGAATAACAGTTCATCCAGTCCTGATGTTCATTTACATCTAGAAAAGGCTAAACTTGCTGGCAGATCTAGTGGCAAAAGGGAATCTTTGTCATCCTTTGAATCAATCATTAGATCATTGACAAGAACAAAAGAGAACATAGGCCGAGCAACACGGATTGCAATTGATTGTGCAAAACTTGGTTTTGCAACTAAGGTAGAGTTCCCTGATAATCCAAAGCCTTTTGTGTGCTATAGAAATTTCTGAGACCCTTGTTTTTAAAATAAAATAAAATTGTATGGTTTTTCTTTAGCACCATAGGACCTCGATAATTGAGTTAGTTCTCTCAGTTATGGATGTCAGCCTTAAGTCTGCTACTTGCATATTTTGACCAACCATCTTCTTGATTTATGCCTTGTATATACTGTGATAGAGATCTTCTTGTATTTGTATGATGGTAATTTATATAGCATTGTTGGACTGATCAGTGATTCTCCTTTATTGAGCTTATTTTCATTTTGTGCACCCTTTGATAGGCCAAAATGACGTGTTTTCTTTGGCTCTTTTCCTTAGATCCAAACTCCAAAGACCTGCAACCTTTGATAGGCCAAAATGAGGTTAAGGGTATATGATCTGCTTTGAGAAAATGAGAACGTTATTAGATGGATAATTCCCATATTTTCTTTTGGTGCTCTTTTGGGTGTGTTACTACTTAGCTTCTCTGGATGATCTGTAGGAACCTTGGTTAATGTTGTACTCTTCATCCTACTCTCCTGCTACATTATGTAATATAACAAAATTTTCTGGTTGTTGATATATTATGGAGCATTTATGCATGGAGATCATGGCTTTTGATATTATTAGTGATAATATTCTTCCAATTTTTTTTTTGCTCCAGGTGGTGGAAATACTGGCACGTAATTTAGAAAGTGAATCAAGTTCGCACAAAAAAGTTGATTTGTTTTTCCTTGTTGATTCTATCACTCAGTGCTCTCGCGGCATGAAAGGTGAGTAACTTATTGTCCTGATAGTATATTTGGTCATCTTGTGTGACCTTTGATATACCTCACTGTTGTATACTTTTAGCATTTTATTGCATGCAGGATCCGTGTGCTGAATTATGTTTGTTGGTTTCAGGGGATGGTGGTGTGTATCCCTCCGCTATCCAGGCATTTTTACCCCGTTTATTGTTAGCTGCTGCTCCTCCTAGTAGTGGTTCTCATGAGAATCATAGGCAGTGTTTGAAAGTGAGTTGAACGATGCCCCCCCTTTTCATGTTTACTCATTTGCCTTTTGCTTGCTTCTGTACTTTTATGGTTTTGATAAATATGTTGTTGATGATGTTGTCTTCTTTGCTGGATATGATGGATAGGTTTTGAAAGTGTGGCAGGAAAGGAAGATTCTTCCAGAACCAATAATCCGCCACCATATTCGAGAGCTTGATGCCCTTTGTGGTTCTGCTTATCCTATTGTTGGTTCTCAACGGCCTTTAAGAAATGAAAGGGCCTTTGATGATCCTATAAGAGCAATGGAGGGTATGTTGGTTGATGAGTATGGAAGGTAATATAGTTCCTCCTCTAACTTCAATTTAAATGAAGGTTCACTATAATTTGTTTTATGTACAAGTAGGATGGGAAATCTTTGGACCATTATTAACGTGCTTCATTCACTGTTTTTGTTTTAGCAATTCAAGCATTCAGCTTCCTGGGTTCTGTATGCCACCTATGCTGAAGGAAGATGACAATGGAAGTGATTCTGATGGAGAGAGCTTTGAGGCTGTTACTCCAGAACATAATGTTGATGGTGAAAGGAATCAGATTTCAACAGTTGAGAAGCGCAGTCACATCTTGGAAGATGTCGATGGTGAGCTTGAAATGGAGGATGTGGCTCCCTATTGCCAAGTTGAAATTACCACTTCCGCAATGCCAAATCATCAATCCGATAACCATTATGGGGCACAAAACCCTCAACAACTTAAGGATCAAGCACCGACTTATGCTCCTCCTGTATCAGGTTCTCCCCTACCTCCACCTCCACCTGCAGGATCTGCTTTTCCTCATGGAGTACGTAATTCTGTTTCAAATGGTCCTGAATCTAAGTCATATTCAAGTTGTCAGGTTTTTTTCTTTTCCCCTATCCTGGCTTCACTATGATCACTGCTACTTTGCCTCATAAATTCACGACTAGATGATTTTATTGCTTGCATCTGCAGAATTTTAACGGAAATTTCACTGCCAACCAGCTACCAAGAGTCAAACCTTCAGCTACCGATACTGTGCATCATCGTGTTCGTGAAAATAAAGATTTTGAAGCCCAGGTGCCCAGGGAGATGCCCAGTGATCGACACCCCACCTCCCATTTATCTAACCGTGCTTCTAATGGAACTCCGCGAAATGATGCTTTCAGCAAAGGTTTCCACTTGCGACCTCCTCACCCTGCTCCTTCAGATCAATTTTCATATGTCCAAGAACAACGACGGAGAGATATCCCACCACCTTCCCATTCCAACAGATTCCATGCTCGTAATGCAGAAAATGGAAATTTTTATAGGGATCGTGGCAGGAATAAATTTGTACCGCGTGATGATATTGGGGAGTGCTGGAGGCCTCCATTTCATTCAATCTCTGGTAAAAATTCTAGCGATTTTTGTTATTATTTTTTTTTTGGACCTTGTCTTGTCAATCAGAACCTTTCTTCTCTCCCAGGTCCCTGCTATCCCGATGATGGCAGGATTGCTCATGCACCCATGTCATATAATGATGGTCCACCTCGTGAGCCAGCATTCAATAACAACAGGTGGAATTTTCCTCCCCGGCCTATGAACCACAGGCATTTTAATCACAGACCACCTTATGAAGATCCTGTTTCAATATCAAGTAGAGGTTTGCCATTTATATCTTTTTTGCAAATTGACTTCCACTCAGACCGCTTTAAATATATGTGTGAAATGATGTTTGGAATCCACATTCAAGAATTTGTTTCAGCCTTGCTCTGAAGTATTTGTGGTAGATTTTCTTGGCTAACCTGTCAGCCCCAAATTAAAAAACACGGACTTTCCAAATAGTAGTTGAAATAACTAACTTAAATATGCTAAAATTTTAAAATGCAATTCACAACAGTAAAGTAGAGGGTGCAACGACTTTTATTTTTTGAAATACTAACTAATTGTAGCAGTGATAACGTCAATACTCTAAAATAATAGTAATTGAAAATAGAAGTTTCACACACTTGACATTGCACATTATTCGACTAAAACCCTCAACAAGATAGTTTCTGTTTAAAATAGAACAGTATTCATTTATCTAAAAAATTAGTAAACAAGCAAAGGTCATCTTACACCACCACTCTTCGCAGACCAACTCCTAAACCTGAAAACGATAAATGGATGGCGTGAGCACGCAAGCACTCATTGGGTCACATTATTCAAAATTAATTACAATAATAAATAACCAAGACATCAATGCTAAATAAATAACATTCACATATATACTTTGCCACATAAACTTATCCATACTCTGCCATAGGTACCTGCCAACACTGCCATAGATACTTTGCCAATAGAAGCACGACGAGTTATACCCAAAGACCCGTCGGTCCTGGCTATTTGATTAACATGAAAACAACTTCACGTTGCAAACAACTCCAACGATTTATTAAAGCATTTAATCATGAATAACAATGTGTTAAATCGCTACTAATCATTGTAGGAATTAAAGCAATTAAACCCCCCTCAATAAATGAACATAGAAATGATAGGTAGAAGCCTCGTACGAACTAGCCTTCATAATTGTCGTCACCTCCCCAGCAATAAGTCAGTGAGAAAGCTGCAAAATTTTTCTGCTTGTGAGAGGAAAAGTGAGAGAATTGATATTTTATGTCTTTGAGAGAATTGAGAGAAATCCAATGAAGAGAATTAAAGATGACCTGGAGTGAATCCCTCTCACAAGGTAAGACTTAAATTCCATGATGAAATAGAGAAATTGTGTATTTTGTGGAATTAGGGCTTGGAGATTGATTGTAATTGGGCGCTCTAATTTATGAATGATTTTGGTGTACTAAATTAGGACTTGAGATTGGTTGGTGCTCAAATTAGAGCTTGGAAAGATACAAATAAAATTAGAATAGAAATAATTAAATTATAATTTTAAAAGTTTTCGGGTATTACACAACCTGTTTAATATTTACCTGGAAGAACCAACTGAAATCTGTTGTGACACCCCTCAAAAGCTTAACAAAATTATAGTATATCTACCAAGTGGATTCTCATTCTTGTAATTATGCCATTTATAGCTTTGCTGTGACTTATTTGAGCATTTCTGGTTAAAGAATGTTGTGAATGATTGTATTCGATGCATATTTTGCTGTTGGGTAAGATGAAATTTTGTTCAAGACTGTGCACCTTATGAGTTGCCATGCTTCTAGTGGAGTCTCTGGGATGCCTTTTTAATTGGAATTTTGTCAATCCAGAGCCTTGAATATAGTAAAACTATCAATTAAGGGTCTGAATATTTTCCAATCAATTCACAGCCAGTAAATAAGACATTATCAATTTAAGCCTATGTTTGGACATAATAGTTTAAGACTATTTATTGTTATATATAATATATTTTTTATTCTTACTCCTTTCTTATTTTTTTCCATTCTCTAATTTATCTTTTTTGTTTTGTTTTTGGAATGGTGATTTTTAAAAACATCGTCGAATAACTAGAATGTCAGAGTCAATGTAAAGGAAAATAGCGTAGAATAATAACAGCGAGATAACACCGGAAATAATCCTGTCCAAGACAAATGGCCGAGTCCAACGATTCAATATTTCAGAATACCTAGTCTAGAAACAATGCTGAAATACTTACACTACTAGCAAGCCCATGGATGACAAGCCCATGTAAGGATATGATAAAATCTTAAAGATATGCATAATATAGGAAATAAAGATACTAGGGTAAAATAAGATATTACAGCTGTGGCCCATGGGCCGCTATGTTCTCCTTTGCACGTCTATGGTAGACGCGCCGCGTAACATTGAAACCATAAGATGCCAAACATGATCTTAAATATTTGTGATCATAGACTCATAAATTGTTAGTTATATATTTTGGACCCCGGATTGATAGTTTCTTAATTTTCAGGCCCTGAAGAATCAATAAGAAATTTTTAGACCCCTAATTGATAGCTTTACTATTCTTCAAGTCCTAAATAGACAACACTTCTTTTTAGTCTAGATTTTGTTGGGTTCAATCAATTTTACTTGTAATTCAAATTATAGCAAGTTTAGATGACAATGTATCTAGAAGGTGATTGTCGCGTGTAAAAGAGTATTAATTTTTCAACTTTGGGGTGACCAAACTTAGGGGTGTAAATGAGTGGAGTCAAGCCGAGTAGTATCAAACTCGAACTCGACTCGAATGCAAAATTCGAAACTTGACTCGAGCCCGATTGAGTTCAATTTTTTATTTTTTTTAGCTCGAGCTCGACTCGCTGGAAACTCAAACTCGCCTCAATGTAAGTAGGGACCAGGATCCCCAATCTTCTACCCATTCACCTAATTTTCTTCTATCGCTCAATAATGAAAACATACTCTAATTAATCTTACGGTCTTACCACAAAATAGATCTTACAGAAAACGAACTACTTATTGCTATTGAAATAAGATTTGAACTTTTAACATTATGGCAAGTGTTTGGGGAGAGATGGATTATGAGGTTGTTTGGGTTTTAGGTTATAGTATTTATATTTGTGTATGTAATATTTAATTGTATGCTAAAATTGCCACAATTATAGATGTAAATTTAGTACTGCCAGTTTATACAAACTTAAGATATGCAGGTTTTTTCTGTGTATTATGTTTTAAACTTTTTATTGGTTTCTTTGTATTTAGGTCCTAACTTCTGGCGGCCAAGATGATTCCTCTTCTGCAGCAGCTTCAAATGGTATTTATCGATCAGTAACTTGTTTTAATACTTTCCTTTGTTTATGCATCTCTGTGTTCATATTTTTGCTTATTCTGCAATATCTGTAGGATTTGTAATAGCCTACTCTACTCATATTGCTGTTGCCCAAGAAAGAAAAGCCAGCTTCGACTGTAAATACGTGATGCAGCTAATATCTCTCTCTCTCTCTCGAGAGTTGCTAAATGAATTGATCATCAGAGGCTGCCCCTGCATCTCTGCATCCATTATAATTATTCCCAAATTTTGTTTAGATGAAATGTATAATGTATTAGTACTTTGTAGTAGGATGGATGGTGTAGGATTTTCTGGATCTCTGTTTTCTCTCATCCCTTATAGCGCTTATCCATTGTTGTAAAAAGGTCGACCATCCTATACGATTTGGGCATTTCTACCCCGGGTGATGAGAATGATTTGCGCTGTGTGAATATAGGCGTCGCTAATTCATTGTTGTGTATGTTAATGCAGATTCTGTTTATCTGTTGGATAGATTTTGATACCTTCATTTTTCTCATGTGTTGGAAAATGATACTAAGGCCCTTAAGGGAGGTGAAATTGTAATTCAACATTTTGTGTTGAATGATATCAATACTCACTATTGAGTATCTCAAAATTCGTAGTAATATTTCTAATAAATGAACTTTAGGACGTGTATCTTTCATGTTATAAAAACATCAGTTGCAAAATCACTAATGAATATATATATTTTTGCTTTTTTTGGTAATTGAAACATCAGTTGCAAAATCACTAGTGTATGTATGGTATGTATTTTTGGTTATTTTCTTATTAGTTACTCCCACACCGGTGTATTAATAGAAGACAAATTCTTGTATGTGCACATTATGTAATTGGATTTTAAGTGATTTGAATATATTTTTAATTATTCAATTAATTTTTTGATCAATAAAATTAAAATTATAATTAATGGTATCAATTGAACTTGCAAAACCAAAAAGAAATGCTGCTTCAAGCGACACTATAAGTTGATTATGTAATTGGATTTTAAGTGATTTGAATATGTTTTTAATTATTCAATTAATTTTTTGATCAATAAAATTAAAATTATAATTAATGGTATCAATTGAACTTGCAAAACCAAAAAGAAATGCTGCTTCAAGCGACACTATAAGTTGGAGAAATATTTGTCTAAAAACTAGTAGTATGTTAGAGAAATAGTGTTGTTTTTTCCCTGATGCACTTGATTTATTGTTGGAAAAAATAAATAATATTACATATAAAATGAGCAATAGACACACAAAAAGAGATAGAAGATTGGCAATTACTGTAATAAATAATGAGGGTGACAAAATCATTGAATTTCACCACAAACCAAAAAATCTTGGAAAAAAACGATTTTTGTATTTTGACAAATAAAGGAAATAGAAATGACAACTCATGACATTACTTTGATGGTCGGGCATAAATGAAAGAAAAACAATCACACGTTGAATTCGAAAAGCTCCAGCTGTAATACGATAAGCCTAATTAATTACTAATTCCCCTTCAAGAAACCACTCCTCTGTTTCACACTGTAAACCCAGTTTTTCAGTCTTTGGTGCCAAGAAAAATACATACAGATATATATATATCGTCAGCTGGAGAGAGAGAGAGAGAGAGATGGGTGCTTCTTCTTCAATCCCAGAAAAGTCCATCCACGAATTCACTGTCAAGGTTACATTTTTATTATCCCTCTTCTTCTTCTTCTGTTTGTGTTTTTGCTTGAATTTGTGGATCTAAAATTAATTTTGAGCAGGATATTAAAGGTAAAGATGTGAACCTGAGTTTGTACAAAGGGAAAGTGTTGCTTGTTGTTAATGTTGCTTCCAAATGGTGAGTCCCTTCCCTTTTTCTTACATAAGGTTTTTTCAATTTCTTATGGGCTGATTTTATTTCCATTGAAACAGTGGCTTCACAAACTCAAATTACACCCAATTGACTGAGCTTCACTCTAGGTACAAGGATAAAGGTATTTTTAATCTTACTCAATGGAAAAAATTGAGTTTATTATACATTTGAAGCTGTTTGAGGAAAGGCCTCTTACTAATTGGTATACCCTACGATCCTTCAATGTTTATCCGTTGTGGAATATTGTTTGACAGCCTAACAGAAGCTTTAGAAATGCAGCCTGTGAATGCTTGTGTTTCTAATATGGTATTGTATCTCAGGTTTTGAGGTATTGGCCTTTCCTTGCAATCAGTTCTTGTCTCAAGAGCCCGGGTCGAGCCAAGAGGCCGAGCAGTTTGCTTGCACAAGATTCAAGGCTGAATACCCCATCTTTCAAAAGGTTTGAATTTATGATGCTATTTCTATTTGAATGTCAATGATGCTTGATTTTATTTGATGGGCTTTCTTTCAATTCTTTATGTCAATGTAATAATATGTGTAGTGGATAAAACGTTCCTTTAAGTAAGAAACCGATACAACATAGACATAGTTCTTTGCTTCTACATATGTTGAGTTATCTATAGTAAATCCATATATCTTAACTGGTCCACATTAAATCGCAAATGATATGTTTTTTGGTCATTAGTTCTGTACACAATTTGAGTGTATTTTTGCTTGTTGGGTATAAATTTTGTATTAGGTCTAATTAAGTATTTATCTTGGACTAATCTTCCCTACCAAACTAGAATAGAGTGATTAGCATGAAATAGGGATACTATTAGCAGGTTAAGTGAAATGCACAAGAGCTTTCCCTTGTACAATTGATAGCAATGTATGAATGGTTTGAATCTTTGGTTCTGACTTTAAAATGTTAAAATTAGTTCATATACAGAATACATTCTCCTAAGTCTATTGTACAAATTATATCATTCGAGTGTCAATTCAATATAGCTTAAGGCCTATTACTCAAATGCTAGGGATGAGAATAGACCAGGCCTGGCTAGCCTTCAAATCAAAAAGTCGGAGCCTAGTATTTAATTTTTGGGCTCAATCCTGACCTATTATAGGCATTTTTAAGAGGCTTGACCTGACCTTTTTATTGACCTGAAAGTCTTCTAAAGGTCTTTTTTGTCTTGTTTACTAAATAAATTCGTGCAACACTTTATTATCATCAAATCATAACAATTAACCCTTTAAATCTCGAAATGAAGAAATAAGAACAATTTATCAAAAATTAAGAAAAGTGATTAAATAATAGATATAGTATAAGTGATGTGATTGAAAGAGGAGAGAGATAGAGAGAAAAAGTAAGATATAAAGTGAAGTGTAAGAAAAAGTACTTACCAAAAAAGGTATGAGAAGCTTATAGGCGGACGGACCAAAATGGTAAAATGGGAAACTTATAGGCGAACGGAGGGAGTATTAAATAATAGAGCAATAACAAATTCATCACATAGTCCATAAAATAATAGTTAAATGCAAATGTTAGTATCAATTCTCTTCAAGGATTACAAATGAAAATGGAACAAGAAAAACATAATTTCTTTAATATAATCTCGTATTAGTTCCTACTATTTCTTATTTTATTTTT
This sequence comes from Galeopsis tetrahit, assembly GCA_963675135.1. Lineage (NCBI taxonomy): Eukaryota > Viridiplantae > Streptophyta > Magnoliopsida > Lamiales > Lamiaceae > Galeopsis > Galeopsis tetrahit. The sequence goes on along the minus strand of OY776122.1, from coordinate 9,193,101 downwards.
TTTATCTAATTTACCAAATAAGAAATTATGTATTATATACTTCATCTCAAAATTGTCTGCACACTTGTCTAATTCTTTCTTCCTACAATTGTTTGCACACCCCTTTAAAAAGAAACTCCTCTATAAACTCCATCCTCACAATATTTCATATATTTACACAAAATGTGTTGTTACTTTTACCCTCGATTCAATCAATTTCTTTACTTTATTCATAAAAGTTTACAAAATCACCACTCAACACTCCACTCATTACACATTTTTCTTAAATTGTGTGCAAAAATTATAGAGATGATATTTTTAATAGAACAATATGAATTTTTAAAACCATTTATCGACGAAAAAATGTAAATCCTGGTCAGTTTTCTCTTGAAAAGCATACTAAGGTTATAGGATGCTCGAAAAGCCAAAATCTTGTTGATGCTATCTTTGTGTAATTTGTTTCTTATTGCAAGATTAAGGCCGTAAGAAAGAAGTTTCACCGACATGCACAGCTAATTGCACTGCTCGTTCTAGTTATTTTTACCCCCTCCCCCCATTATGTTATTTTTTGTTCATAACAATCAAAGTCGTCATGTGGGCATGCAGCATTCTTTCTTAGATCATGCGTCTTTTATATGCTGAGCATTCTTTTATGCATCTATTTCCACTTTTTTGTTAAATTTATGTTTAGCACGTGGCCGACTAAAAAAAGGTCTCGATTTAAGTGTTTAACTGCTTTAGTGGTACTGATCACCAGGGCCGTTGGGGGTGGGCAACTCCTTTCTCTGGTTTTTCTAGATTTATCGAGCTATATGTTCTGTTTTGGATTGGACGAGAATAGTGTAGGGCCGGATTATTATGTAACATCATACAAGCTTTATTGCTTTGTGATAACATCTTACTCGGTGTGATATTCCTCCGGAAGTTCAACGTGTTTCTAATTAACACAAGCATCCTTCTACAGTTCTACGTACACCTGTTGTTTCTCCCCATTTACCGTTCTTTTGATGTTCTACTGTCAGGTTAGAGTAAACGGGCCAAATGCAGCACCAGTTTATAATTTTCTCAAAGCAAACAAAGGTGGTTGGTTTGGGTCTCGCATAAAATGGAACTTCACCAAGTTCTTAGTCGACAAAGATGGCCACGTTATCGAGCGTTATGCACCGACTACCTCACCATTCGCTATCGAGGTCTTCCCCCCTCCCCCTCTCTCTATATATAAACCTGGCCTCGCTGCACTTCGTGTAACGATAAAAAAACGTGCATATAAATATTGTTTAGAACCTTCTCTAACTTGGCATTTCTGATTACAGGGCGATATAAAGAAACTTCTGGGAGAAACTTGAGAGACCAGCAGCTGCATTCAGTCTAAATGTTAAATCAGAAATTTGAAGTTATATAATAGTTTGAATAAACTTATATATCCTATGGCACTTGTGTTGTTTGTATGAAATTTAAACATCCATGTACATTCTTCTGTTTTCATCAGATAATCTGAGCCGTAGATCATCTCCATTTCTGTTTGTAGCTAAAAAGTTCAAATGTTGTATAATGATTTAGTCCAATATTTGTTACTTTTTGAATTTTGATAATTTTCAAAGTATGTTGATTTTAATCTTTTTTTTTTTGTACTAGTTGAAAGTCAAATGAGATCACCTGATTCAATTTTTGTATTCCACATTTTATTTCATACACTGATTGATAGGTGTCAAATTAAAAAATAATCAACTGTCTTATAATATTGGGGACGATCCGTGTTAAAAATCTAGCAGGGTGAAATAGGAAAAGTGAAACATGAGAATGTAAGTGTTGTTTTACTTTTACATGAAAAATTGTGTTTCAAAATATCTATCACTTTTGATTTTTAAAAAGTGATAGATATTTTATAGGGATTAAAGTTTTTTTAGTACTTATAGTTGAACTAATTTTGAATTTGGTCGTGATAGAATATACATTTTGATTTTGATCCCATAAGTTGGCTCAAATTTTGAATTAAGTCTAATTACTACCATTACAGGTAAATAAAACAGTTAAATTTTTAACTCGTGTGCAATTCAAATCAACCGTGAAAAATGCAGAAATCAATGGATTTGATCGATTTATTTATCTGTAATGGTAGTAATTGGACTTAATTCAAAACTTGGGTCAATTTATGGGACCAAAATTAAAAAGTATATTCCATCCGAACTAAAATAAAAATTAGTTCAACTTAAAGAACTTAAAAAAAACTTTAATAATAATAACTAGATATAATATACATCTATAAACGAATATCATTTTTTAACTATAATAATAACTTTATTAACATTGAAACTAGATATAATGATTTAATAAGAAGAAGTTTGACCTGTGAAATCCACTTCAAACTTATTTTTTTTAACAGATTCAACCGTTTTTCAATGTGCAATTTTAATTAAAGTTTGATTCATTCAAAGAACATGAAATATATTTTTTTATCATATGAGTTGATATTTTCAATCACATAATCTAATACTTTGTGACTCTTTTCATCTATGATTCGAGAATAAAATATAAAAAAATAATTTAGTTAAACTTTTTTTTTTCTTCCAAAATTGAGTTAAGATTTGACCAGTTGCATCGTGCCAGTTGCGCATAAGCGTGTTATACTCATGATTATTTGTTTTTATAGAAAAAAATATCTAAAATAGTGACCATATTTTTCTGATTTTTTTTTCAGCTTTCCAGTTTGAATTTTAAGGTATAATAATCTAGATATGGAGTTTGTACTTGTAGTGAGAATTGTGGGACATAAATAATAATAATAACACTATACTACTTCTCTTCATTCTGATAAATAGTTTTGTAGGCCAAACATTAAATATTCAGCTGGAGCTGAGTCACCATATATTCCCTCCGTTAAATTATTTGTTTAACATTTACAGTTTATACAAATTTTAATGTAGAAATTATTTATTAGTTTTAAATGTGATAAAATTGATTTTGTGAAAAATATATATTATGCATATTTCTATTTTATTAGAGAAATAGTCTTTTATTTGTATATAAATTTAAGTTCAAATGGTTGAGGATGGTTTTACTATTGTTTCACGGTTTATTCAAACAATGCTATGTGAAGTTTTGAATCCCATTGGGTAAAGATAATAAAATTAATATATATATTTTCTCTGTTCCCGTGAAAGCTATTCAATTTTTTTTTCGTCTGTTTCAGTAAAAGTTACTCATTTCATTTTTAACAAAAATTCTTTCAATCACACCACTTTTAATACATCTACTTATTTTATCGCATTTCTTAATTTTTGTATCTAAAACTTATGAGTAATTTTCACCGGAACGAACGGAGTACTACTTAAGGTAACTCCTGAAATCAAAATGTAAGAATAACAATAACAATAATTTACATATACTTTCTTTGTTCCGTGAAAGCTATTCAATTTTTTTTTTTCGTTCATTTCAGTAAAAGTTACTCATTCCATTTTTAACAACCACTCTTTCAATCACATCACTTTTAATACATCTACATATTTTATGATATTTCTTAACCTTCGAGTCTAAAATTTATGAGTAGCTTTCACCGGAACAAAGGTAACTCCTGAAACTAAAAGATAAGGATAACAATAACAATAATTTACATATACTTTCTCCGTTACCGTGAAAGTTATTCAATTTTATTTCCGTTCGTTTCAATAAAAGTTACTTGTTCCATTTTTAACAAAACACTCTTTCAATCACACCACTTCTAATACATTTACTTATTTTATCATATTTTTTAATATTCGTGTTTAAAATTTATGAGTAGCTTTTACCGAGACGGGTAACTCCTGAAATCAAAAGATAAAGATAACAATAATTTATGATTAGACTAGAACCCACCGGCATTATCTCTAGTTCAAAATAGTCTTTAAAGTAAAAGTCCAAAAATACTAATAAATCATAACCTAAAGAATTGACATTGAGATAAAGAGATAAGGTTAGGAAGCTTTCATATGCTCCACTTTATTGCAACATAGGGCCATAGGGTAGCACGTGAGAGTGGGCCCTTTCCAAATGAAAATTTAAATATTTGGGCCCATTGGGCCCACACCCCAATTCAAACGTCCTAAGCAACCCTTGGTCAATGCCCACCAAATGGCTCACAATTAGGCCCATCTCATTTACTACTTATTCGTGTCGACGTTGAAACATACTTTTTCTTAATCAATTCAATACCTTAAACGTTTAGTTTTTAATAAAATTTCTCGTCGGTGCTATGTGGAATACTCGTTTGACCGAGGGCTTCCAAACACATTGTATGCGCTAAATCGGTACTAACGAATGCTACGAATGACCCAATATCGATTGCAAGAGTTGAAAATTTGATGTGACTCGAGCTCGTAGCACAGTTATCGAATTTAATACGATGGTTCGATTTTAATTTGGGTTTATAGTTAAAGCTGGTTTTGGGTGTGACCGTCTCACAAATCTTGCGAGACGAGTTTCTCTTGACATGATGTAAAAAGTGATAGTCAATTTTATAAAAAATACTATCACTTTTTAAGTGCGATCTAAAAATACACTTAATCGTATTTTGACAAACATAAAATGTGAAGAAAAAAAGTGGAATGTACAACCTAAAAATCTGAAATATGAATTAGTCTGACGATAGGGTTAGTGAAATGATGAGTGAGCGGGTTGTCGGGAAAGGATTGAAATTGGGAATTAAATGTTAGTTGCACGTGACGACGCCGTATTAAATGCACAATTGATAGTTGCTTGTCAATTCATGAGAATGGGTGGTTCTAATCTCTCCTTCTTGGAAATTCTCATGTTAGGTGTTGGATTTTTTGTAAGTAAAACTTATCATTCTCATTTACACCATGTGAACTATATGTTTATAATCACATTCATGTTGTAATACTAATTTGAGGTTATAAGATGGATCTATTTATAGTAATTTTACTTATATAGAACTCTCTGTTTTCGTATGAACTAGCACTCACATTTGAGCACACAAAATAAGAAGGAAGAATAATGATTGATGTTTGAGGGGTTAATTTTGTAAACTTTTATGTATAAAGTAAAATTAGTGATTGATTTGTGTAGTCGTGTGCGTGTGTGGGTCCAAAAGTAATGACATATTCCGTATATGAATGTTGCTAGGGTGGAGTATTTATGAAAGGTTTACTATTTTTGGTGTGTGCAAGTTCTTTTGGAGCATCTAAAGAAGGAAAACTTATAAGTTAATATGGTACGGAGGGTGTATTAATTTAACAATCTCAAGTAAATTACTCATCACAAAATTGAAATCGACGGTTTAACTGTCCGTTCATCGAATCGACAGCTTCGATTATAAAATTGATTTGAAATTGGATTTCATCTCGTTCAGCTATGGTTAGGGATTTTTAAAATCGAACGTGAAAACGACAACTTGGCGGTTAAAACTGACGGTTTTATCCTATTATTTTGATTAAAAAAAAATTCAAAATCGACGGCTGAGATTTGAAAATTAAATGAATTAGACGGTTTGGACCCATAATTGAATTCCTACTAGTTCAATTTCGATCACATCCCATAAAATTTCGATACTAGAATCAATATTTTGTAACAATGAGCATCTGAAAGCAATACAGTACTTCCTTTGTCCCAAAATTTTATGTACACTTTGACCGGCACGGAGATTAAGAAAATGAAATAAAGTAATGTGTAAGATAAAATAAAGGAGAAACATTATTGGTAATTCATTGACTAAAGTGGGAGATATTTAACTAAAAGAAAATGAGATTTAACTAAAGGTAAAATAAAGGAGTGAGGGATATTTGACTAAAAGAAAATGAGATTTAACTAAAGGTAAAATAAAGGAGGGGTATTATTATTTTCTTTTTTGAAGTGTACAAAAAATGTTGGGACGTCCCGTCTTTTGTGTATAAAATCCTGGAATGGAGGGAGTAATATTTTTTGAGGCAATATAAAAAATATTTTTTGATTGAAAAAAAGTAATCTCTTGGTTCCAAATTAATTTTCACTTTCAAAAAAAAAAAAAAAAAATTTTTTTTCACAACACTTACCAGCAAAATTCTCACTTATTTATTACCATCATAATTTCTAACACAATACTCTTATTTTTATTATTATTTTTTTTAATTTATATATTCAAATCAATGTAAAAATAGAGTGTACTTTTTAACTAACAAAAACACAATATTACTTCTCTCTTTTTTTTTTTTTTTGAAACAGAAATATTACTTTTCTCTTGAATACTACTCCGTCTCCGTCCCACCGTCGCTTAGATAAATATACACTTTTTTTTTGCATAGATATTAACAAATATATTATTAAACATGTAGTGTATGGTTCGTTAATGTAGAAAAATGTAGGAAAAAGAAAGGTTAGATAGAGGTAAAAAAGAGAGAAGATAGGAATAAAAAATAAAAGTTGGAAGAGATAGTGAATTTTATCAAATAAAGAAATGTAACCTTTGTACCATGACAGATAAAAAAAAAGTGTAAATCCGAGCTAACCTATTTTTTTCATCGCGCGGAACACCTCTCGAGAAACTTTTCATACAAATTTTTGTGCTTTTTTTTATTTTTCTCCGAACATTTTTTTTGTTGCCTTGATATTCGATCCAAGAAATGATTAATTAGGGGGTCCAATTTTACTGTCCACTTATGGTGGCCCGTTTAAATCCGAGCTAAGCTCTGTATTTTTCTCGGTAGTTGGCAACATTTCATCTCACGATTTATATGATTATTTCAGGGCACAACTACAAAAAATAAAATAAAGAAAAAAGTGAGTACAAATGTTTATTACTGAATTATTTCATTTGGTCTACTACTACTACCTAACTGGTTAGTTGCATTGCATGAAGTCATGAACCCAAAGTACAACAAACATACTACACTATAATTTTAAAAAAATGTTGTTAAATGAATGAAGAAACAAACAAATGTAGTAAAATATAATTGTGGACTCTAGTCTATAGGATGGGCAAATTAATACTTTTTATTACAATATATATGTAGCCGTATCCTTATGTTTGTACATTATAGAAATGAAGATGCCGTATGTTGTTAAGGCAATGTATGAAGCTTGTCTATACATCTCACAACTCTATTATCTACTCCTGTCTTTTTGCCTCTTTTTGTTCCCTATTCATACATACACCCTCCGTCCACGTGCCCAATTTACTGTTTGCACATTTTTTAATAAATAATAGTACTTCCTCCGCTTCAATTAGATAAGCTGGTTCAACTTTGCACAAAAATTAAAAATGTTATACTTACCTTATGAGGATAAAAAAATGACTAGCCTTGTTCTGATCTAGGAGTACTGGACACGAGGTCTCATCTAGTCTCTCTTGATCTGACTAGTCTCATCTCATTTGGAATCTTTAGCTGAGAAAAGGGTAGGATTTCGTTCTCGAGGGGATGAGACTGTTGCGCTTAGTACGGTAAGTTGCTCGCTGTGGGTCAAAGAGAAGGGCATATGTGCTTCTTGATGCCCGATGAAAATAAACCTATATAAATTGGATATTCAGAAAAGAAAAATAAGTCTATCTAATTGGAACATAGGAAGTATTAAATGGATAATGAGGTAGAGAGAGATAGTAGAATATTGCCAAAAACTGAAAAATAAGTAACTTAGTTTGAAATGCTCCAAATGGTAAAATTGAACATTTAGCGGGAAGGATTTTATAATTGGAAAAGGAAATTTGACTTCATTTGGAGAAAATGTATACATTTCAGTAAGGTAACTTTTGACACTATGCGATTAACTTTATATGGAGTTTTTATTTTATTTTAAGATGCGTATTATCAACTCTTGTTTTTTTGCCTTTTTTTGTTCCCTATTCATATATACAAGCTATATTAAAAATTGGAAAATTAACTTCATTTAGAGAAAAATGTATAATTTCAGTAACATAACTTTTGACAGAATGTGATTAACTTTATATGTATTTTTATATTTTTAAGATTCGCCCCTTTAGATTGAAACAATACATGATAAAATAATATTTCCATCAATTTTAAATAAAAAAATGTATACCAAACAGTTTTATCATATTTTTCTCACAAATTGCAGAAAAAAAAGGTAAAAAAATATTAGTTCATGAGTGTACATTGAAAATAATATTTTGTCCAACTTACAAACTAATACTTCTTGTTATATTGCACCGAAATTAGGACAACTTTTGACCGAATGAAATTAACTTAAGCGTACATTGAAAAAAATAATGATGTTGTTCAATCTACAAACTAGTAATACTTTTATTCATATGAACTAATACTTCTCATTATATTGCACCGAAATTAGGACAAGTTTTGACCGAACGAAATTAACTTAAGGGCATGCATAAGGGAACAATATGTCTGTTCACAAGTAGAAGTTGATAATAGGTCATTTTCTAGTAGGGTAGGCAAGGAGACAAATTCTACACATTTTGATTTGTCATCTCAATGTTTTTTGCAGTTAAGTGAATGCACCTCAAACTCCTTTACCCTACAACACTTGTTACACACCACAATTTCTTATTTCCATATCTCCTCCCTTACACACTATATATACATCTCATTGCATTCCCACTTCAACAACAAGAATCCCTCTACCTTCTTTTGCAAAACACACCCAATTTTCCATGGCTACATACTCGATTTTCGCAGCTAAAAGCTTGAAGCAACGATCCGCCCAGCGTTGTTCAAAGCAGATGAGAGAAAACAAGGCCCGTCTTTATATCATTTGGCGATGCACCGTGTTGCTCCTATGTTGGCATGAATGAATGGCTAAGTTCTACACAAAGTGAGATGAAGTTTCACCCACACACCACACTGTAGGAGTAGGGGGTTGTTTAGTAGTGATATAAAGTATGTAGTTTCTTGTTTTATATCTTGATCTGTATATTTTAGGGGTTTTTTTTGTAAATTAACCTTAGTTGTGGGCATCAAAGAAACTTTCTTGAGTTTTGCAGAATGTAGCTGGGTTTTTTTTTACATCATATATGAAGTTATGAATGTAAAGAAAAGGTCTTTATGGTGAAACCTGATTATACACAGATAAACATGAAAGACAATCCTGCAATTCCAAAAACAATGCAAATTTTTATTATTATTCATAACCTACTTGAATAATCAATCGCAAAACGCAAAATGCAAAACTCAAAAACTCAAAAACGAAAAAGGCAGAGTTCGAAACTATTCACAAAATCTCACTCGCACAACGTTTCAAAAAAGCTCCCATCCTTCATCTTCAAGGGCCTTGCGATCATCTTCAGTGACGTCATCTACATGGTCTCTGTTCTTTGGAGTCTCGATTAAATCATCATCTCCGACAGGCAAGGCTTGCACTTGATCTGGAACCAAGCTTTTCACAGACGAGATGGAAGAAGCTAAACCGAAGCTGGTCAGGCTAGGAAAGAATGATTCGCTTAAAGGAAGATTAAGATCAAATTTCTCCTTCAGCAGCATCACATCTTGACATATAACAGCTATTTCTCCCCTGGCAGAAAATGCACAAATCAAGAAATTATATATGTGCATTTTAGTAGTATATATATACTCCTAAGTAACAACATGGAAAATGTCCATATGCTAGCCAAAGCGTACGAACATGAGCGCTATAGAATATGAGCTTGTTAATACTGGTTTTGGACATGAAAGGAAATAGGTAATCTTTTCTTAATTAATTCACCCAATGTATTATGCAATTCCAGAGAAGAAATTAAATTGCTAAGCTCAACTACACACAGAAGAAGAGTAACAAAAAATAAAAGAAAAACGTAACATACTGCAATGCGTCCACAGTACGTCCTCTATCTGTCAGAAATTCCTGCAACTACAACATAACAAGAACACAATAAACAAGAACACAATAATTAGTAGACTTTATAATATACACCCTTTGACATAAGTACAAAAGGAGGAAAAGAGAGGAGCCACTACTCTTGCATTTTCTGCGGTCAGTTGTTTCAGTTTCTTTGATTCTTGAACCACTTTTTCCATAGCTAATTCCTGGTCAGCAAGTAATTTGAGGGCAGCACTTTCCTTATCTAGTTTTTCCTGCTCTGCAGATTTTATTTCAATCTCAATGGCAGCTAATTGCAGCTCTAGAGTTTGACGCATCTGCAAGAAGGTGCGCAAGGAAATGAGAGAAGTGCCATCCAACAAGAAAGTGCTCATTATTATGAACACATGCTAGGATGTTTTGTAAATAGGTCAAACCTCAAGAATATATTTTTTTTGTAATTTACACAAAAAAACTAGGGACCAAAATGGCTAAGATATGATGGAGCGAAAATATCAATGAAGACCCTTACATAATCTGTACTTTAAACTCAAAAAAAGACTAGGGGGCACACTTGGTTCAAAATTCTTTAATGAGAATTGAGACTCAAAATAAGTTTATCATACTCTATTCTATTTTGATTAACTTTCTCCATTCCTATAATCATTTTTTGCCCCCATTTATATCATATTTGGATATATCCATACTATAGAACATAAGTGGTGTACCTCATCAAGAACGGCGAGTGACTCATCTCTTTCATCAGAGAGGGAGAACACGCGAGACTGAAGCTCCCTCAATTCAGTCGCTAGGATGGCCTTCTCACCATAAACGTCCCCAGCATCTATGCAATTTCCCTTTTTTGCATACTCCAGCATCTGTTTGAGCTCATTAACCTTAAACAGTGTATCCATACCCCCTCTTTCAGCTTCAAATTTGGCTTGTTCTGCCGCCTTCTCCTTAACATCTACTTGTCTTATCAAGTCGATAACGGTCTCCATCGACGAGAATAAGGTTTTCTATACAAAATTCAAGACGAGAATAAGGATACAAAATTATAGTACTACAGCACATGATGATTCATGGTAGATGAGTAAAAATAATTAGTAGATATTGTTCATACCTTATTACTTCTTGCATTAGCAATAATTTCATCAATGTCATGGATTTGCCTAGATTGATATATAGATGCAGTGACAGACTCATCTTCAGTGGCAATTTCATCGGCAATAATTTCATCAATGTCATGAATTTGACTAGATTGAGACATATCTTCATGAGTGGCAACAATGTTCCTCATGTCTAAATTACTTTCTTGCATCGTTTCTGAAGGTTTATCAATAGTGAACGAATCTGATTCACCAACAAGATCGTTGTCATCAGCAAAAGAACTTTCTGAATGACTTTCTTCATCTGAAAAACTTTCTGAATGACTTCCTTCATCTGAAGAATCATCTTCAGAACTTTCTGAATGACTTTCTGAATCATCTTCTGAATGACTTTCTGAATCTTCTGAATCATCTTCTGAATGACTTTCATCTTCTTCAGAACTTTCCGAATGACTTTCTTCTTCTTCTTCTTCAGAGACGTCTTCGTCCTTGTCCTGAATGGTCCTGTCCAATTCCAATTGAGAAGTCTCTGGGCATTTATCTCCTAGACGAGCAGTGAGTTTATCCAGTTTGAGTTTGAGCAGGTTGTGCATCTCAATATCCAAGGGCATGTCAAAATCAGAGGGAATCCGTTTTCCACTATCCAGTTTCAGTTTCATATCCAAGGGAATCCGTTTTCCACTATCAACATTTGATGATTGAGCTAAGCCCAGACGTGCCAATTTTTTATCCACATTTGATGATTGAGCTAAGCCCAGACGTGCCAATTTTTTATCCGGTTTCAGTTTCAGCGTGTAAGAATCAGAGGGAATCCGTTTTACACTATCCAGTTTGAGTTTCAGCATGTCAAACTCAGAGGGAATCCGTAATCCACTATTCAGTTTATCCCGTTTCAGTTGAAAATCAGCATCTGTCCCAACCATAGGGCAATCTTCTTTCTTTGGAGAATTCGCTGTCCCAACCATAGGGCAATCTTGTTTCTTTGGAGAATTGGCTATTGCACTAACAAAGGACCCTGAAATTATTAAGTCAAGTTATGTACGTACGTATTAAAAACACAACTGCTGTATACATTGTATAGGAGCATGCAAGATATGCTATAAAAAAAAAGAAAAGAAAAGGTTGAGCACTAACTTACTTTCATTCTCATTCTGAGGAATGGTATTGATCCGCTTTTGATTGAAGAAAGGAATGATCTCCTGGTGCACTGCCAAAAAAGCTGCATCAGCATCCTTGCTATGCTCAATAGCAACAGCTTTAAGAGCTCGGGGATCAACCTGTCACATCATAAAACCCAAATCACTCATCAATCAAATCTACTTTCATGTCATGTCCACGCAACAACCAAAATTCATCAATCAACTATTCAACAATCTACTTTCATGTCATGTCCACGCAACAACCAAAATTCATCAATACACCCAAACCCAAAACACAATGCCTGAGAAATAAAAAGAAATTACCTGGGGAAAAAGATCCAGCAATGACGAATACACTTTCTTGAATTCCATACCTTTCTGTAAACACCAAAAACCTTACCGTTTAAAATCACCCAATAAATTCACAAAAAAAGCATAAACCCTAACCCCTTAAACCCCACATCAACTTCTTTTCATTACAATCAATCAGCAATAATAATAGAGAATTAACATGAAAAGATGAAAAAGACCAAAATTATTGTGGATCAGTGAGAGCTTCTCTGTAATTGCATAGGATGTGTGATAGATACGAAAGAGAAAGATCAAACAATACATACATGGCTTATTTATACATCTTTTGTGGGCTGAGTTGTAAATTAAAACGGTTATGAGTAGCGACTCCGCCGCTAAAAAAAGCTATACTTCATTTAATAGATGTATTTTAGATAAATCCAAACTATTTCTTAATTAAATATTAATCTTTCAAAAATTAATTAAGTAGTAGTGTGTGGGGATCTTATTCCGTTCCCGAAAAGTTTGAGATATATTTTTCAATAGATTCCATTTAATATAATGTTCCCTATATGATTTATCTCTTATATATTCTATTAGGTGAATAAAGTCAATTAATTTCCCTCCTCTTAGATAGACTAAAGATTTTATTTTCAAAGTTGTGGTGATCTCTTGATTTTATCTTTAACTAGTATAATGCCGTGTATTGCGCGCATTTTTTAACGAGTCAATATTTAAAATATAAATTACATTTAATAACTAATACTCCATATGACAAAATTTTGTATTATAAATGATTTTTTATTTTTTTTATGACGGTAAAGTATAACAATGAAGATGTATTTGCATTAATATAATTCATATTGACCTTCAATACCTAATACTTTATTTAAATAATTAACTTTTCAGTATTTTTTCTACTTTATTAAATTGAGTATCTAAGAATAATATTCTTTATTCGTTTTCCCACATATATTTTTATAATTAAAATATAATTTTTTTTAAAAATATGTATAAAAAATGTGAGTGGATAAAGGGAGTATAAGTTACATGTTTCCAAACAAAATCATATGCATGCTTAATATATTGGTTTAAAAAAATTATACTATGATTTCTCTTTTTTTTTTTTCGAAAAAATATAATGATTTCTCAATTTTAATGTGAGATATCTCTACTGGCTTGATGTGCGGACATCAATAAGGAGTGTGTTTTGTGAATACGGTTCTAGTAAAAATGGAATGCTTGAGTATAAAAAAAACTTCATTTTTACAATTCTCACCTTACACTTATATTTACTAGTTTTGTAAAATTCAAATAATCAAATAAAGTAATTGACAAACAATTGTGGAGGTCTTTAAAATTTTCAATGCGAAAGACTAGACGAACTTGATTAGATCTCCCTTTTCCGTGTTACATTCTTACAATTCAAAAACTCAATTAAGATTCAAGATTCGGAAGAAATAATAATAAAAAAAATCTAAAGCAATTAGATTTGTTCTAAGGCAACACTAAATATATAAAGGTTTAGAACAATAAAGAAACGACAACATCCTCAAACATATACAATATTTTTCAGCTTAGTTTAGTTATAGAGAAGCCTGAGTTGATAAGTTTCTACTTTTTCTACTTAAGAGCTATTTGAAGAAATGATTAAAGTGTACATATTTCTCATTTCCTTCAACAAAATAATCATCACAAATATTTTAAGAATTTGTGGGACTAAGGGTAAATCCCATCAAACTATAAACAACCAGACTTGTAAATTGTGCATCATATGTTCACAATCTAAACTCATTGGTAATTAAAAGAACAAAAAATAGATAACATCACAATCTAGCTTTTTCAAGATCCACAAAACAACTATACCACTATTAAGCAGCAAACCTTTCGAGCTATACATTGCACTGTAAAGAGTGAAACCCATAAAACTTTAAACAATTAGACCTGCAAATTGAGCATAATGCACCACTCTCATAAATTTCACCACATTTGTGGATCGAAATCAAATCACATTATATTCATTGTTAATTGAAGGAAATAAAAAATAGTTAACTTCACAACCTTTCTCAAAATTCATAAAACATAAAATATTTTTTATTTCAATTCAAGAATCAAACATTTGCTACTATTTAATATACACATTTTCTACTTTAATCAATGGATCAAATTTCTTGGTACGATATGTTTAGCTATAGAGAACACACTGAAATTGCTGCTTTAGCGTATGACTTGTGAAGTATTTGGAAACAATTTCAATATATATTTGTAAAAAAAAAAAAAAAAATACAACAAAGAGATGTACTAACCTACCGTACTTATATAACATTCGTATTTGATGTGAGGGAAGTAAGAATATGAAAAAACGTACTGTTACAATCATTGCATCAATTCATTTTAATTCTCATAGGTGGAAATTGGTGCATGGCCAAATAATTGAATGATTGCAACCTTTACAAATTCCTGTATAAATTGACTCATTTTAAAGGGACGACACATAGCCTTAAATTAATATGTGGCCATGACACATGACCTTAAATTAATATGTGGCAAATCTCAAATGACACATGTCGAAATCAGGGGAGACACGTGTCAAAAGCAGGAGAGCCGCATCCTCCTTTTATTATATAAGATTCATTTTTTAAATAGTACTCACACACTTTTTTATTTATATTTTATCTTCACCCTTTAACTTCCACTTTTTATATAAATGAATAGCCTAAAATAATTGAAAATCTACTCTACATTCTACAATCTTTAAATCCGGCCAGTTATTATAGAGAAACAATGAATTACTAAATTATAATTTCATTGAGTGAATGTAAAGAGTACATGAAGGAAGTATTTATAGATACAAAACGTATCTATCCTAAATCTCTAATTAAGAAAAATAAAGATATATAAAATATATTACAAGATATATATAATATCTCTTAATATATTTGTATATGTCTAATACGCCCCCTCAAGATGGAGCACCATAGGAGAGTCCAATCTTGATTATAAGTGGTTGTAGACGAGAATGAGAAAATGACTTGGTAAGAGTATCAACAAGTTGATCCACAGACGAAACATGTGAAACTCAAAGTTGAGGGCCGGGTACGAAAAAATGGGGCACTAGGGGGGTGTATTTAGTAAGTTTGGAGTGGGTTGATCGGGACAGTAGGTGAATTTGAGGGGCGGGGTGTATTTAGTGGATTAGAGGGTGTATGCAGCAGTGGGGTAGGGGATCTGGTGGTGGAGTATTTAGTGAGATGGGGGGTGCAGCAACACGTGATGATGGGCGGGGTGGATTAGGCGAGACAGGGAGTGTGGGTAACAAGTTTAGTAAAGGGGTTGGGTTCTCGTCGGGAGTTGGCATATTTTGGGGAGGGGGTGTATTTGTAAAAATTGGGGGTGGGGTAGAGACAATAGGTATAGGTAAGGGAGGGGTTTGATTAATTACAGTGGGCGACAGAAATAATATGACAGTAGAGTTTTGTTGTAGGCATGGGGTGTTTTTACTAGAACTGCGGGTGTGGTTACTTGGGGAGTTTGCATGGGCTTCCATGGATGGAGATTTTGGAGAAGAAAGCTTATCGTGAGTGCACGGTTGTTTTAACCAAAATTGGTTACCGTGAGAGGGTTGCAATCGTGAGTTTTGATCGGTGTTGGGTGACGAGCAACGGTTAAGGGTGATAGTCGGGAGTTTGGACGACGCTGGACGTCGAGCAACGACTACAGGGGAGGGTTTCGGATCGAGGCGTTAGCCGTACGACTCGTTGATGTTGGGGTAATTGTGGGTTTTGTACGACAAGAACACCGAACAACAATTACGGGGAAGAAGAAACGTGTCTTCTTGAGGTTGGGGTAATCGTGAGTTTTGTACGACAAGAACGTCGAACAACGATTACGGGGAGGAAGAAACTTGTCTTCTTGAGGTTGGGGTAATCGTGAGGTTTGTACGACAAGAACGTCGAACAACAATTACGGGGAAGAAGAAACTTGTCTTCTTGAGATTGGGGTAATCGTGAGTTTTGTACGACAAGAACGTCGAACAACGATTACGGGGAAGAAGAAACTTGTCTTCATGAGGTTGGGGTAATCGTGGGTTTTGTACGACGAAGAACATCGAACAACGATTACGAGGGTTTGGGTGGGATCGAGGCGTGAGCCGAGAGGCTCTTGATACCATATAGAGAAACAATGAATTACTAAATTATAATTTGAGAAAATTTATAAAAAAGGTCATTTAGACACCTAGCTTCTTAATAAATGACAACTATTATAATATTTTTAAAAAAGGACAAAAACGCATGTTAATAACCCATTATACCCTTATATTTAAATATGGAAATTAATTTATGAATTTAATAATTAAATAACAAGTCTTCATCTTCCTTATTTGTCGCCATAGATTCAACCACATACCTCTTCAATTGATTATCAACATTGGCAAATGTTACCTGATCCAGGCGCTCATAGTTTCTGCTAGAATCCCATACGGGTTTCTTGGCCGGAAAACTCAAATCTTCAAGCTTTTTGGTTAATCCATGATGAATCAAACATAATCCCGCTGCATCTACAAACGATTGGCCATAGATTTCAGATTGGTGAAGCAACAATCCTCGATTTCCTCTTGAAATCGAGGGATCTTTTTCTTCTTTTAGTTTCTGTTTCAGTTTTGGGTGACCCCTCAAGCCCAAAAACTGATTTCCGATGATTCTCAAAGTTTCTGCTGCTTAGAGGCTTGTTCCTCTCTTTCAACGACGGCCATGGCTATAAGGTCTCGTCTCCTTTGCTCTTCCATAATTGTTTCCTCGATCTGTTCTTTCGACTGCACATGATCAAGAGACTTTCCACGCGATCGTTTATTTATGTTACTAGGGGATTCAAACTTCACCGATTTCTTCATTATGGATGACGGACGCGAAGCCGCCGGAGATACAGTAGAAACTTTTAATTCCAAGGGTCAGATGAAGAGTTTTGCCAAGGGTATGATTTTTAATTCCACAAGTACACACATAATTTGCAAAGAATTTAGGATTTTTTGAGATGATTTTAATTTAGGTTCAATTTGCTCCGTTTTCGTGTAATTGTGATGATTTACGTGCGCGTTGCTGAAATGTAGTTCATGATTATTTGTTATTGGTTTGGTCAAGGGATAATGCAGATCTTATTTTGCATATGTATACATATTTTTGCATAATCACATTCTAATATGAAGACACCGTACTATTTTTTCTGCATTATTCATTTTATTATGCAGTTTTAGATTTCATTGTTCTGCATTATTCATTTTATTATGCAGATTTAACTTTTATATTACTTTTCCAACCATGGTCTAGGGAGTAAAATGTTCTTCTCACTTCTCACTTCGTCTTCTTCCGTACTTCACGGTTTCCTTTCTTCACAAATTGAAAAACCCCAAAATTCTGCACAAAATTAAGCTCTTCTGACCGGTGTTAATTAATTTTAGGAAGGTTTTAATTAATTGCGTAATTCTTGAAATTAATGAGCTGATAGAGTCAGCTTTAAATTTCAAACATAAGGTTTTAATTAATTGCGTAATTCTTGGAATTAATGAGCTGATAGAGTCAGCTTTAAATTTCAAACATTTAAAGAATTTATCCATATTAATTCCGAATTTTATGTATTAAGGGCATGATGGTACATTTATGTGCCATTTTGTCCTTATTCTGAAACTATTTTGAATCATGTCTTTATTTAAAAAAACACTAGGTGAAATGAACTTTTATGTGAAATCCCCTTATAATTTCATTGAGTGAATGTAAAGAGTACATGAAAGAAGTATTTATAGATACAAAATGTATCTATCCTAAATCTCTAATTAAGAAAAATAAAGATATATAAAATATATTAAGAGATATTATAATTTCATTGAGCCGAGAGGCTTTGATACATATAGAGAAACAATGAATTACTAAATTATAATTTCATTGGGTGAATGTAAACAGTATATGATAAGTATTTATAGATAGTATATCCTTAAATCTCTAATTAAGAAAAATAAAAAAATAAAGATATATAAAATATATTACAAGATATATATAATATCTCTTAATATATTTGTATATGTCTAATAGTTATACCTACAAATTACAATTATGTATGTGATTTGAATATTAATCACTAACATTTAGGACCCAAAAAGACCCGATCAATATTTGTATTGGTAAAAAAAAATAAAAATTGTCCGCTTTAAATCAATCCTGCAAGAATTTATTTTCAACTTATGTTCTTTCCATTTTTATTATATAGGTATTCTTGAAATATTTATATTATATAATTTTATAAAGCAAATTTTAAAGAAAATTTGTGAGAAACAACTTAATTTTTTTAATAAAATTTCGAAAACAAAAAATTTAAGTAAAATTAAAATAACTCTTAATAAATTGTAAGTCAACCTTCAATATCGATCAATCACTACACCTTAAATAAATAAATATTTTAGTTAATTGTAAATTAAATCACAACTTTTTCCTCATTTGCAATCTAATCTATCTAAACTTTAAGATAATTACAAATAAATCACAAACATTAAATATTATTTTTTTTTTGGCGGGACAAACTTTAAATATTATTGCAATTTAGTTTTTTTGACAATTTCAATTGTGTTCGAATCTAACATAATTTAGACTTTTTACTGACATAACAACACCTTAATAAAACAATATTATTTTTTAATCAGACCAAATATCAAAAGTCATGATTTAGGGATAAAATAGACTACTAAGAAGTTTAATCTACAATAATATTTAAAGTTGGTGATTTATTTGTAATTATTTTAAAGTTTAGATTAGATTGAAAATGAGTTAAATGTGGTGATTTAATTGACAGTGTGGAGGACTCTTACTGACAAATTATTATATTAAATTATTTTCTATTGTCAACTACTTCCTTCCCTTTCCATTTGCAACCTATCTACCAATCAAACACTCGTCTCTATAAATCTCATAATTAAATTATTTTCTAAACATTAATATAGTATTAAAAAATCTCAATAAGTTCAATGTATAATTAATTTAATGTTATAAAATATTGTATCAATTATTGTATTTTTCTTAAACAAATCTACCCAATTCAAAAGAAAGGGACCTCATTAGCCATTCGATCCCTTTCTGTACTAATTTATTTTAATAAAATTTCCAAAACATTAATACTTAATTAAAAAATTGAAATATTAATATTTAATTAAAAAAAACATCAGAGAAATTAAATCTTTTTTTATATATAACGAATTCAAAATGATAATATTTCATTATTTTCTTTTTTTGTTGCTTAATTTTAGAAACAAAATTATGTGAGATAATGTACGTTTAACCTTTTTTTTAATGATAAAATAATCGCAAGTAGAAGTTGGTCAAAATTGAAATAAATATTTAATTTTTTTTATATTTTTTAATTCATTTCAAATGTTATGATTGATATATTATTTTATTAGTAATGGTCATTTCAAATAGAATGAAGATTCCAAAACTAAAGGAATGTTATTCATAATCCATGATTTTATGTATTTCATTCCATTAGAAATTAACTTTTATTATTATTATTATATAAAATGTCATTATTTATTTTTATTTTCACAATAATGATATTAATAATTTAAAAAATAAAAAAATAAAAAAATAAAAATTTAATATTATGATTTTTTAAAAATAAATAATAATATATCATAAATAATACAATTGTGAAATCAATAATAAAAACAATAAGTTTTAAAAATTAACAATAATATATAATAAAAAAAATACATAAAATAAAAATTAAGATTTTTTTTATTAATGATAAAAGTAATTAAACACTCAATAATAATAATAATTTTCATATATTAATATATAATATTTAATAACAATAATTTCAACAATAAATAGTACAATGCTTAATAATAACAAATATTTTTAACAACAAAAATTAACAATAATAATAATTTAAGTAATTTTTCACAATACTTATGTTTCATTCATTATTCATACCAATCATAAAAATTGTCATTTCTATTTCATTCATTTCCCATCTTCATAGTTCATTCCATTCAATCATATTTTCATTCCATCATATTAATCATGCCTAAGTGAAATCGTGTGTTAAGGTAAATGATAAGTATGTATTACTTGTTCTTACAATTGTATTTGTCATTATAGTAACTAAGACTTGAGAACAAGTTTTTTTGTTTGGTTTTTGCAATTTTTTTGGACAAATTTGTTTGACCCTCTTTTAACCCATAATAACTTTAATATGTAGGTAGACACATATATTAAGAAAGTGAAATAATGAATAAGGATGTTTGGGGACCTAGTCCTATTGCCTCAGTTGAAGGCTATCGTTATTATATTATTTTTGTTGATCATTTTACCAAATATACCTGATTTTCCATTACGCCCAAAGTCTGATGTTGCTAATATATAGTAATGGTGGTGGTGAATTCATCGCCTTAAAAATCTTTTTGGTTTCTCTTGGTATTACTTGCAAAATAACTCCTCTCATGCTCCAAAATTAAATGGTACAGTCGAACCATGTTATCGTCACATTGTTGAAACAACTTGTACACTCCTTCATCATGCCTTTGTCCCCTTCACATATTGGCCTCACGTTTTTATACAATTTTTTATCTTATCAATTGTCTGTCCTCCTCTGTCATAAACAACAAAAGTCCATTTTCTTCCCTCTTTCACTGTGACTCGTCTTACGCATCTCTCTTTCAATTTGGTTGTCTTTATTACCCATGGCTTCGCCCTGATTCGGGTGGAATTTACACACTTTAGAGGCACATGTGAAGCGTATTTTGATGTAGATTTCATTGAATTATAGATAGATTATGATGATTTGAGCCAAAATGAGGGAAAGGTTGTGTTTTGTCGATTTTGTAGAAAATACGATGGAATTTGGAGTAAAACACCAACCATATTTTACTGAATCAGGAAGAGGAGTGCACCGTTGGATTTGTCTCGAAAAACGGAGTGGGATAGCCAAAAGAATCGAGTCAATCGGACATCCGAGGCGAAAGATATGCACGAAACAAAAAAGGATCGAAATGAGCAAGAGCACAGCCGAGCTCATGGCTCGACCGAGCACCCTTCTTTGCCGAGCTCGAGGACCTCCAAGCAACACATGCCACGGTCGAGCATCGTTCTCGGCCGAGCACACCCATTTGCCCTGCATCCACATGCCACGGCCGAGCACTCCCCAATTTGCCATCCGCCGAGCACGGCCGAGCTGCCTGCGCGGTCGAGCACCTGTACGCCCATATGTCCATTTTGCACGGCCGTGCTACCCCTATTGTCGGTGCCTTTTGCCTATTTTGGCCATTTTTTAGGGACCAACTTGCAAATTGTCCATCCAAACCCTACCCCAACACTATATAAGCCCCAATTCTTAAAACCATTTGAACTCTCCCCCAAATTCTAAAATTCCACACATAGTTACACACAATTGGAGGTGAATTGGCAATATCTTCTTCATCTCTCCATTAAATCAAGCAAGGAAGAATGCAATAGTTTGGAATTTTCATTCCCCATCACATTCTAGACTAAGCCTTCTCTTTCTTTTTATTTAGCTATTTCTTTGGATTTTGTTAATTTGATCATGCTAGTTATTGGCTAGAACACTTTTGGTTCTAGGGCTTTGTAAATATTTGGATTGAAGTTTATGAATTAATTTCTTGCTTTGAATGGTGGTTGTCTCTTATTTGTATGCTTAATTCTCATTTGGAAGCATGTTATTATTGGCCATGATAATGTGTTTAATATATTGTTAATTGGGGTAGTATTGAGAGATTTATCCCATTAATCGTATGCAAGCATGCAACCCGGTATTATTATGATCTCGAGAGAGGATTAGTTATCGGGAGGGAATTGAATGATCTTTGGGGTTATATTAGGTGGTGTGATGTTTGTAATGTAGAAAAACGAACTTATGTTGCATGCTCCTTTGGATTAGTTGTATCGAGAGATTGATTAATCCTTCTTTAGTGGTCAACCCTATAAGAGAACAATCTTAATTGCCATTTGAATGAATTACAAATCATAAATGGATTTCTAAATGTTGCAATTGCCTTGGAACCTATCTTCTCACACTTGAGTTTTCATTCGTTTTCTTTCTCTTGTTTATTTGAACTAGTATTTTACCCGTGCGTTGCACGGGTCTGTTGTAAATTCTTCGTGCACAAAAATGAATATATATAAAACACGGTTAGTAATAAAAATATTTTCACAGAAAAAGAAAAATCATTTTTTTCTATCTAAGGAGGTTTTCAAAGATGAAATGTGGAACTACAAAACACCCCAACTTTCAAATCTCTTTAAAAAAAAATGAATATAAAAAAAAAGATTAAAAATCTTAATTTAAGCTGCTCGACTCCTGCATTAACATTATTCGACTCTTTTTCAATATATACATACATAAATAATTGTGTATATAAATTCGAGTAAATCATAAGAAAATTCTCATTGAGAGGCAATTAATTATATGAGTTAATCTGGGTACATCTTTTTCGTCAATGGTAATCTCTTGCCCATACTCATCCACATCAGCTACTGACATAGTGGCAACAAAGGAGACTCCACATAAAAGTTATTCTCAGCGATGGTCCATCCAACTCCAATTTTCACGGCATAGTCTCTTTTTGTTGAAGATGCAGATCGATAACTGTTATTTTATTGCATTCTCTTTTAAACCAACACCAGATTTATAAACTCACACGCAATGACAGCGGTAACTACACCATACAACAATTCGTTTTCAGCACGATACACATAAATCGATTTATAAAACTACATATATACTAACCTTTTAACATCCAAGAACCCTTAATGATATTGCAACCTCCATACCGGTACATAATACAATAACATCAAGTAGTGTTTTTTTTTTTCTGCAATTTGTTTTTAAGATAAACTTGTCTCTTCGCTAATGTCAATTCCATTCAACAATTTTATGCTCAATCTTTCTATAATTTATTTTACAATAAGCCACATTTCATTTTTGTCCTAGTAAAGTAAATCTCTTACCAGTTACACAATTTTATACTACATTCATTTATAAAAAAGTTGAGTCACGATAACATGTACTTGTATCCAAATATCATTATTTTTGTCTTCCACTTAAGCACCTTAGGCCACTGCCAATAAAATCATAATAAATCGTTTAGATATAACGCTGAAAGCATAGAGTTTTAAGTTTTAGCACCTCAAGAATAGTAACTGGAAAAAAACTAATCAGTTTCTCTTCATGCTTTATGCTAAATCAATTAAGTAATTACATAATTTCAAAGAATGTAGCCTTGACACGACAAAGCATACACATTTGCAAAGAGCAGTGGACAAAGCGAAATTTATATCTCAATCTCTTGTTTATTCATATTTTAATATGTGATATTGAATTCCCGACCACTTTTGTTAGTGTCATACATCTCTTTTTCAGCTTGTTAGACACCAGAAGGATAAACAATGCGCCAAAAAAATTATATAATACTCGTAATAGTTTATTTATTTTTTTAATAATCATTCTTCAATCCCATTGACAGCAATATTGAACATTTGTACTAATTTACCTCAGATGAGGGGGAGGAATCAGCATAATGCTGATCATAACATGTTCATAAATCATTCCCAGAAATTGCAGCTTTTCCAGCAATCCTGCAGACCAAAAGATGAAAAAAAAAACATTCTATAGAAATATTAATATTGTCACACATGTATTAATAAGCACATAATCATTAAAGTAGTATATAGAAATAAACTTAATCAAGAAAAATAGAGATAAATCAATAAAGTAAAAGTGGCAGTGGCATACCATTCCCACATAGAATACACTTGATATGTCATATTTGCAACAACTAATTCTAAAGGAAAAAGTGAATAAGGATCTTCATTCAAGTTGTCTGTTGTTGTGTTAGACCATTTGTTGTTGCTGTCATAATAGGCATCCTCCCACGTAAACATCCTGCATCATTTTGGTACCCAAGAAAACAGTAAAACAATTACTATATTCTATGTACTAATGAAAAGTCCTTTGGAAAAAGTTTGATGTCAAAAAAACATTTAACTATACCAAATATTGATGTATTTATCTTCTTAGCCAAAGAAGAAGCTCCCAAGTGGTAGCAATTGAGGCAAAAAAATTTTAGTGATATAAGAATTTCACTGAAAACCAATAAGAACACATTCTTCATGCAATTCTCGATGTAGGGAGCAAACCTTTTGATGTTACAATTTGTTATTCTAAATACTATTTTTAATCTTCTGATTTAACATTTTCAAAAGTTTCTAAACAAAGGTCATCAACATTTCTAGTTCTATCTCCACAAAATCACTATTGTGGGCAATTATTTTTTCATATTTTTGTATTATCCCATAAGAAGAAGTATGCTGATCAAGTAGCCTTTTTCATGCATAAAATAAGGTGGATGACTTATGCGTCCCAATCATTCTATTTCAGTGTGTGTAGTCCTTTCCTTTTGAAAGCTTTTTAATTGAATTCAAAGATGGATAGTTGTGAAGCATTTTGTCTTATATATTACAATGAAAAGGTTGCCCAAATCGACCACTTTGGTGCTTGGTTGTATGTTATCATCAATAGTCATGGTGACTGGTGTCTCATCTCAAGATTTTGACATGATATGTAAACTGCTCTGGAACTGAGATAAATTAAGCAAACAAAACTAAATTCATTTTGTTAGTAAATTGTCCAAATTTTAAAATAAGAAGTAAACATAAAGTCATTTTTGTAGATATCATTTCAAGAGTAAGACTACAAAAGGCGGCTATGGAGCACCAAAACAACAAATGAAGTTGTCATTTCTAGTGAGCCTATCTTGTTCGAATGATTGAGCTAAACCTACTAATACTCTATTTATACCACTGTATGCTCCCCACAATAATCCACCACCTACGCAATACAAACAATCTTCAAGAGGGTTAAGAAAATTTGACAAATTAAAACTCACCATAGAGATGGTCAACATATGCAAATAACAAAAATCTTGCATGAGAGTTTAGCAAACTTTAATACTGCAACCTAATTTTTGAAACATAATGATTCTATATTTTCACTTTTGATGTCAATGAATGGAACAAAGTTTGACAATACTTAATGCAAATGATAATTTTGTGACAAACTGCACTCCTTTCTTACTCCATTTGGCATAAACAGGTTCATAGGTTTCCATCATAGGAAAAAATAGAGAAGTTAAAATTCATGCTACTGTTGATGTAGTCGGAAGGAGCATCTCGCAAAAGCATATACATTAAAGGTATAGGAGAGAACCTTGTTGAAAATTAAGCAACTTTTGCTTCCATACTTTTATAGAATATCTTGCCCACCAGACAGAACGTGCAGATGAATATACTACATTCATGATACTCGACCATCTAGCATCTGCGAAAGGAACAATATTTGGCTTCAATAATCACGAAAATTTGGGATATTGATAAGTAAGAATATCTTTTACAACAACCACCTAACCTTGGAGGCATACATTCCCAGAATAATGCTTTTAAAGATGTAGATACATTTTTAAAAATAACGAAATGAAAAATAAGCATTAGAAACATAACCACTGTTCAAGCGGTCTGTGACGGAGAGAGTCAGGTTTCTGTATAAACTATCATTGAATTGGACTCCATAATAGACAATTAATGCTATACATTTTAAATCGTTAATATTTGATGAATATGAATAGAATACGTAAAAATACAACATATTTTAAGGAACTCACCTCGTCGGAGGTAATAATAGTCTTGATATGCTGCATAAATCAACCAAAAGAAAATGAATAAGCCCACTCAATGAAGACATATTAAAAAAAAATACTCCATTTCATATGAATGCACCAAAGAAAATGCCTCAAATTGAATGCTAAAATGACCTTCGATCAAAGTTCATACTATAATTTCATATAATTAGAAAATATAGGACTTTTAAATTTAATCCAAAAGATCCAACAATTTGACATACTGACTACAGTAGTCAGTTTGTATAATTTGACTATAGTAAAAAAAAAATATTCAGAACACATAAAAGAACAATATCAGCATCAAACAAAAGTGCCTAAGAATTTTCATCCCAGGATCCGTTCTTTCACCATTTAATGACCAAATTAAAAAAACAAAAAATTAAGTTGAAAACAGAGGAATTATAACCCACACAAACTCAAATGATTGAGGGAAAAAATTAGGGCTTACTTGCTATAGAGTTTGATGATGAATTCATTTTCGTTGTCTTCGGTGAAATTGCGGCGTTTGAGGTCTAGGCGGAGGTAATTGATCCAGCGGAGGTCGCAGCTCTTGCCGCAGTAACTCAAAAATCTCAGATGAATTAATCGGAAGATGATCTCCGGCGAAATCCGACACATGCACACTCGCTGTCCCAACGACTATGCTGCTGGATGGACTTTCATGGTCTGAAAACGGGCATTCATGGATGGCTCCATTACCAGCTACTCGTTCCAGAGAAACTCCTTCACTTCGCCGCACCCAACTTTGAAATAGTTATTGTGGCTCTTGGTGATTCTAATTCAGCATCCAATTCAATTTTGTGGCTCTTGGTTATTCAGATTCCGCATTCCATTCAATGTTGGGGCTCTTCATATTCTTGATTTAATTGTGTTTTAATCTACTCTTTTACCACATGGTGGTAATAGGTGGCAAGAGTAGGAATACACATGGCGAATGATGTGGCAAGAGTAGGAATACACATGGCGAATGCTGGAGAGCCACATGGCAGAAAGAGGAGAAAACTTTTCTCCTTTTATATATATAGATTGCATGATTTTTGATCGATTCTACATTACTCTCTTAATTGTTTATTCGTGACAAATTGATAGATAATTTAGGGGTAATCACACCATTTTCACTAAATCGATCACGTCTATTTAGAATTCCGTCAACAAACTACACTTTTATACTATACCTCCTCGTGGGATCGACCTCGTACTTACTTCGCTACAATATACACCGTATACTTGCGGTCGTGTATTTTAGAGTTGTTAAATATGTGAATCACGCCCTTATATGGACTCTAAACTCGAACATGAATCTTGTGTTTGCGTCTTTCTTGGTTATGATATTGGTCATCATACCTATTTATGCCTCGACCCTCACTTAAAAAAAATCTTTATCTCTCGTCATGTGGAATTCATCGAACACATTTTTCCATTCTCGTACAAGTTGTTTGTCTCGAACTCGTGCCCAACTATCCTAACCGCCCTACCACCTTCTCATTTATCACCATTAGCCCAAATCACTACATCCAACCCTCCAAGCCCACATCCACCTTTAGTAGAGCACTCTCCACTACCCTTTGTTACATCCTAGTCGGTTGTCTCCAGCTAGCCTTCACCATCCCTCATATCGTCACTCTTTCGCTCCCCTCACGCTTTCATTCCTACAAAAAATATTCACCTCATGGTCACTCATGCAAGAAATAACATCTTAATTTCATCCTAAAATCCTTAATATTGTTACCACTCGTCATCCTATTCTCGAACCTCTTGAACCTACTTGTATATCCCAAACTCTCAAATACGCTTCTTGGCATGGTGCAATGGATGACGAACTAAATGTCGTACTCCGCTATTACATCTGGGATCTTGTGCATCCACCTCCCAATTCTAATGTCAGTGGTTGCAAGTGAGTTTTTTCGTATTGAGCGTAACCTCGACGGTTCCATCTCTCGCTACAAAGCTCGTCTCGTGGCTAAGGACTTTCATCAATGTTACGACATCGACCAATGAAACTTTTAGTCCCTCTGTCAAACCTGTCATAATTCACATATTTCTCACTCTTCCACTATCGTACTCTTGTCCCATTCAACAACGTACTAGACATTAAAAATGCCTTTATTCATGGTACCCTCCCTAATACGGTGTACATGTCCCAACCTCCCGACTTATGTGATAAATAATTTTCATCTCATGTTTTTCGCCTTAACAAATCTAAGTTCCTTGTACCTGGTATATTGCACTACAATAATATCTCCTTGCGTACGATTTCACCAACTCTTTTTCTGATTCATCTCTCTTTCTCTATTCCAAACAAAACATCACATTTACTTTTCGTCTATGTTGATAATCTTTTAATCATCGATAACAATGTCTTTACTATCAATAATTTTATCTCTGTCATTTCTAGCAAGTTCTCTATCAATAGTCTTGGCTCTCTTCCAGTGACGAAGCCAGAAAATCTTATTAGGAGAGTTCGATTAACATTACTTTAAAGTATGACAAAAATCATACGTATTTATTATATTAATCGAAATTTCTCATAATAAAATTGTGAATACATTTAATTCATTCTTTCTTAAATTATAACTTATCCCCATTCCCGAACATACGTCAAAATTCAATTTTAATTATTTTATTAATTAAACTGTAAATGTCTAAAATAATGCATTAATGTATTTCAGTATTCTATAATTCATATAATATACTACTTTTAAATATAAATGTACAAAAATTTTAAAACCCTAAACTAAAATGTAAAACAAAAAAAAAATCAATAATATTATTCAATTTTAATGTCATTTTTGTGAGTTTTAGCAACAATTTAGACAATAATTTCAAATACAGACCATCAATTTATATTGTTAACTCTATTAAAAAAATTAGAGTATTATGAAACAAATTAAAAAAAAAAATATTACATGAAATAAATATTTCTTCCTTCCAAATATTGTATACAAGTATTTATTTTTTGTTGGATATGAATTTAATAGACATGTCTCAAAATGAAAATAGTATTTTTATCTCAATATATATATATATTATAAATGGAAATAACTATTACTATATAATTATTAAAAAACAATTTATTATATATATAAAAAAAATTGGTCCCCTTCTATTCTCTCTTCCTTACTTTCTTGGGGTCGAAGTTGTCCGGTCCCTAACTCGGTCTTCCTTAGTCAATACAAATACATCTACAACTTCCTATCTCACACCAATATGCTCGGTGCTAAAGAAGTTACCACAACTAAAATCAACATCAAATTACATCTTGATTATTTTATTGTACACAATATATTATATTCTTTCTTATAGTTATCTTTTACAATATATTATTTTACAATATATTAGAAAGATTTGATTTCTCTATATATATTAGAAAATACACTTATATATATATAGTTTGTATTGATGGTTATCAATGAAAAATAAATTCACCACAAAATATTCATACAAAATACTTGTTTTACCCTTATAATAATAAAATGTAAAGGGATACATACACTCCCCAAAATTTAAACTAATTCAACAAAAAATATCTGCTTTTATGTCTACCCATCCAACACACAATGCTTGAAATTACTCGTAGTTATCAAGCTATAAATTGAAACAGACCAATGATGAAAAAGATCTTAAAGAAGATTGAAACGAAGTTTTAATGACATTGAAACGAAGTTTTAAAGAAGATGAAACGAAGTTGACATTGGGTTTTGAGGTACAATCATTTAAAAGAGTTTGGAAATTAAACGGTTATGAGTCCTAGGTTATGAGTCCTAAGTATTGGTTGTGGATTTTATAGGATTTTTTTTCTGTATTTTCAAGTTTGATTAAACAATTCGAATTTTCTGGATTTTAAAAAGTTTTTAAAAATCTTTAGGTATTCAATAAATTTTGTTGAATTCACTCTAAAAAAAATATAAATAAATTTCACTATTCAAAATTTCTTCTAAAAATGAGAGATTTCTTCTAAAAATGAGAGATATAACTCTGAAAAGGACGAGAGGTACCCACTCCGTGAGCTTTGGGTGTTATACCCGACCCGCGGACACATTCAGAAAAAAAAAAAAAATACTCTTAGTATTTTAGATTTTACTCTTAGTATTTTAGATTTTTTCGACAATATGTATTTTAGATAGATGAATCAAATTCAAATATTTTTTTAATTAAATATTAGTGTTTCAAAAAATAAATACAAATTTATATAGAATTTTGTTTTAAAGAATATTTTAATAGATGAATACAAAAAAATAAAAAAAAATACTCTTAGTATTTTAGATTTTACTCTTAGTATTTTAGATTTTTTCGACAATATGTATTTTAGATTTTAGATTTTTTCGACAATATGTATTTTAGATAGATGAATCAAATTCAAATATTTTTTTAATTAAATATTAGTGTTTCAAAAAATAAATACAAATTTATATAGAATTTTTTTTAAAGAATATTTTAATAGATGAATACAAAAAAATATAATATAGTACATAATATCTTGATTATATCTTTATTTTATTGTATATATATATAGAGTATATTTATCTTACAGTTATCTCTTAAAAAATTCTAAAAAAAAATTGATTTGTCTATATAATAGGAAATGGGTAAGGGTGTCGTCTCATTATCTACAAATGTTAGTAAGGGTGTCGTCCCTATAAATTTCAAAATTAAATTATTTTTTAAATATTAATATACTAATTTTTTTTAAATAAATTCACTGTATATTAATTATTTTTTCTTAAAAAAAATCTACCCAATTTAGTGAACGCAAAAACTTTTGTGCAAATACTTTATGTGTGCTTATATGCAAATTACCCATTTTATAATTTAGGGTTATTATATTCGGCCCATATATTTTTTTTGGGTACCCGGCCCAGCCCGCTCAACTTAAAATTCCTTAGGTTTAAATATTAAATTTTACTTTTATAATTCCACACCCTTTTATTGTGTGCGATTTACACACAATGAGCGTCCTTCATCCCCATCTACATTTCTGGCAGCGCTACGCCGCCTTCTCCACTTTCCTCTGCGACCGCGACCGACGCCGCTTTCTCCACTTTCCTCTGCGGCCGCCGCCGACGCCGCCTTCTCCACTTTCCTCTGCGGCCGCCGCATCTAAAAGACAGAAGAACTCTCTCTCTCTCACCTATAAAACTCATTTCTTCATCTTCCTAATTTTTTTTCTTCTACGATTTCTTTTCTTCGGCGTGTGTAAAAAGAAATAAAGCTTTCCCCTCGAATTACGCAGGCAGGAGGATCCAATCTTTCTCTTAGGTTCAATTTCAATCCGATTTGTAAATCCGTTCTATTTTTGAAGCATTTTATGTAAAATCAATAGATCTGACTTCTGTTTGTTTTGTAACAGGAATCGCTTATGGCTTCAAAGCGGATCTTGAAGGAGCTCAAGGAACTTCAGAAGGATCCTCGTGCCTCTTGCAGTGCTGGTATATTACTAACATTCCCTGACAATTTGAACAAGAAAAATGATTAAATAAATAGGACTTGATTTTTGTTTTGGCACCTCTGTCTCCGCGTATGTAGTATGTTGTTGGTTGAATATAAATTAAGATGATTGGATCTGTTTGATTGATGGCAGATGAGCAACTACTCGTCCATAGATGGTGTTCTCTACTGCAAGACTCATTTTGAACAGCTTTTCAAGGAGTCTGGAAATTTTAGCAACTACAGTAAAAATCATGCTTTTCTGAATTTTTTCTTGTTTTTGATTTGTTGAAAAAGAGTTCTTCCTGAATCTCTTGTAGTATGAATTAAAACATTCATATACACACATATATACCTTATATATTTTTAATAATTATTTTTTCGTTTTTATTGTTGAATTGAAGGCTTCTCTATAATTTTTGGTGTGTTTTCTTTAACTTCGTCAGATTATCAAGAATTTTAAGTGATGAACTGGTGATTTTGGTTCAGCAGATTTCTTGTGTGCAAAATGGGGTTGTTTTTGAACCATCTAATTTTTTAAAGGGTAATTTTGTCAAATTATATTTAAACCGCTCCTAAAAAAATTATGCAAACAAACATGAGATAGATATAGATATATAAACCATGAGTTACCCGACCCATCTACAGTTTTTTTGTGGCTCGCTCTTAATTTTAGAGAAAAGGGAAAAAAATTGACCGACCATTTGTTGATGTTATATGGTTGCAGGGTTTAGCTAGCTCTTACAAGAATACATCAGTGATTGAGTGCCAAAGGCAGCTTATTCTTCTTAGGTAACTCCATTTCCATTCCATTTCATTGAATTTAGCGTGTTAATAAGTATATTGTGTGTATAACCAGTAATACGGTTATGTGCAAAATATAATACTATTGTGTGTATAATATAATACAGTGTGCCTTTAGATGTGATACTGTGGAAAAATGTGAAGCAAGTAGAGACAAAAACAAGGCCAAGAGGTGAGGATGATGAATTGGTGGACAATGTTGTTAGAGAAGAAGAGAACGAATAAAAAAAATGGTATAATTGCATGTAATACTGTTACGTTTTAATTGTAATACTGTTACGTTTTAATTGTAATACTGTTTTTGTTGGTCCTGAAAGGAGTAGATAACAAGTGTATGGGGGGGGGGGGAATACACTTGTATGCAAATTCTTTTCAACTAGATCAAACCAGAACTCAGCAAGGTTGTCTTGGACAACTCTGCTGAAGATGATTAACTCTTCTAAGATAATCAATCTACTAAGTACTATTGAGTACTTAGTTGAATAACTATCTAGGGGAGTTATATGTGCGGAATAGTGGTTGGCCCTTTAAGTTTAGACTCCTTTAATTTCTGAAATCACTTAGTCAATGTAACACAGTCCAGTTAAGCTTCAGGGAAGTTGTCCAAAACAGTTTTGCACAGTCTTTGAATATGTATCTTTGAAAGATCAGTTTTGTGTGCAGTGTTGAATGAATGTAAGTACTTGTAAAGTAAATCAACACAAGAGTTTATAGTGGTTCAGAGACTCAAGCTCCTACATCCACTTTCCCTGATTTAACAGGATAATTCCTTCACTCTTGGAATTAACTTGTTTTATAGTGCCAAGGTGCACTTGATCAAGAACACCACTCCTTGGTGAATTGATCCCTAGGATGTCTAGAGTCCTAGTACCCTCTTCTCAACTCAGAACTGAACTGTTCTTCTCTCAACAGTCAGCTCCTACCACTTCTACTACTACAACCTTCTCACTTTCACTCTTGAAAGGTGTAAGGGTTGAAGTAAGGTTCCAACTAATGAGATATCCTTTACAATGAAGATCAGTGTATAAGGATAGGATATCTCTCTAAGCTTGTGTATGGATATACAATTTGGTTCAGCTTAGAAGAAGTGTTTGAAGACTAAGATAGTATTTGAAAGCTTTGAAAGCACTCTAGCTTGTAAGACCTTTGAGCTAGGTTGAGGTCAGTTGGATAGTTGGATTGTGTTGAGGTGCTTTCAAATGGTCTTCACACTTCTGTATTTATAGACAAAATGGAGGATTTGCCCGTTGGAGAGGCAGCCCCAAATTGCTATAAATGTCTTCCTTGAGTTCTTCAAACTGGAAGACAAATTCTTGATAGTGACATGTCCTCATTTGGGTAATAAACGGCTGTAACAGTTTTGTCTTCATTCTGCAGCACTTTTCCCAATGTTTGACTTCTTGTTAGGACTTGGACATGGCTTCTGAAGGTTGATCCAATGATAGGACAACATTCCTTATCATCTGGACAACTCTCCTTATCACTATCAGCAGTTTTGCTTTTCAGCATGGTTGGCTTGCTCTTCTTCAGATGACTTGGCTCTTTCCCTTTATTTCTCTTGAGGATGGTCTTAGCTTATTTCTTTGAGGACCTTTAGGGACTGGTTGTCTCAAACTCTTCAGCATAGTTGATCTCAGGCTTTCAGAGCACTTGATCTTGATCAATTTAGCTGAGACAACTCCTCTGGACAACTCTCCTGATCAGTATATTCAATCTTTTTGCATCAGAGCACTTTATGCCTAGAGTTGACTTCTCTGGACAACTCTCCTGATGAAAACCTTTGAGTAGTCTTGTCCTTTTGAGCTATGTAAACTTGTTCTTGCATATGATTAGCTTCTTTTCTGGACAACTCTCCTGATAAGAGCATCTTTAGATTTCATAGAGTGTCCTTACTCTTAAGTGATTGTTCCAGAATTTGAGCCTTGGGGGGACTTGATCTTGATCATCTTCAAAGCATAGGTTCCCCCTCAAATTGTGCATCTAATTGTCTAAGAGCTGCCTAACATTTCAGCTTCTCATCTAGCCTATAATCTATATGTTCTAACATTCTTAGAACATATTTATATTGACTTAGGCATGTCTCAGGGGGTTTTGGTATTAGATCAAAACATATCTCATTTTATTCCCAACAATTTCCCCCTTTTTGATGATGCCAAAACCTATACAATTTAAGCAAAAGTGACTTGTCTACACCTATTACATGTATCTTCAGAAGACATGACTGAGGTCAATATTCCTGAAAAATAATGTGTTAGTGTATTCACTGTTTTTGTTGCAAGTAGGTTTTAAGATAGGCATAGAGAGATTTGTGTTTCTTGATTCAAAATAAGTTCAACTATCATTCATTAAAAAAAATCATTACAGGCATGTTGATAGTTGAAGTTAACATATCAGAGCATGAATCAATAGCACTTAAATACATCAGAGCATTTCATTCTAATAATTCAAGAAAATAATATTTTCAGCATCAGAGCACAGAGCTTGTATCAGAGCAATCTTTAATAGACCAGATCAACCAGATTAACACATCAGCAAACTTGACCATATTTCAGCATAGTTGATCATTCAAGTAAGGTCATAAGACTTAGCCATTTCAAAGATCATCCTCAGGAGGTGGCAGCATTCCATACTGTGCCCACACTCTTCTTTTCAGTGCCATGGCTTCTTGGTTGGTTCCCTTAGGTCCAAGAACCATCTTGTTCAGCTTAAGGATCTCAGTGAATTCCCTCAGAATTCTTGCTTGGTCAATCCATCCTTCAAGCTTTGGAGGCATGTATATGATTGGCTTGGGAGCTGTGAGTTCAAATCTTGCAATGTCAGCAGCTGCAAGTAGTTGTTGATACAACTCTCTGTAGTATTCTAGCATGAACTCAGTGAAGGCAGAGTTTGCATCTCCTCCATTCCATCTGTCAATGACATAATAGTCATAGACGAACTCCCTTTTGGCTTCTTCCCATGTGTCATTCAGTTGAATTGGCACCCATTTATCCAAGTGTGGATATTTGGTGTCCATTGGGATTAGAAGCTGAGGCTTCATCTTGCTGTAAGTTGCTCTTCTCCTTCTTGGTTTCTGAAAGTTTGCTCTTCTTTCATCTCTTGCTCTGTTGGCTTCTTCCATTAAGTCCATTTTCTCTTGGGCCCTCATCATGGCCAGTTTTTGTTGTGTTTCAGGGTCTTTGCCATACCCTTCATGAAACAGTTTTGATGGATCAAGAGCTAGGACTGTTGTCTTCTTCTTAGGTTCAGGTCCAAATCCTTCAGCAAACAATTCTTCAGTGTCTTCAGTTGATTTGGCACCTTCAGCAGTTTTTCCAGATTCAGAAGATTTGGGCTCTTCAGCAGTTTTGGCTTTCTTTGATGTAGGCTCATCCTCATCAATTCTGAATTCAGGTGGAAGATCAAGGCTGCTGGGAAAGTCAGTGAATTTCTCAATTTGTCTCTTCTTTCCTTGGGCCTTCTTGATCTTTCCTCTGGTTTGGACACCTTCAGCATCTTTGTCCAAACCTGACACTTCACCACCTGGTCTTTGCTGTTTCCTTGCCCTCTCTTCTTGAGCTGAGGCCATTGAGTTCTTCAATGCCAATGCTAACTGCTCCTCTTCATCCAAATCTTCCAAATTCAGCATTTCTGGCTCTTTTCCCTTTCCTTTAGGGACTTTGTCTTTCCCTTTCACTGGACTTCCAATCACCAAGGCACCTTTTGCTCTTGCTCTTTCCCTTTCCCCCTTTTTGGCAGCATCAAAGCACTGGGGCTTTAGGTCACTCATTGTTGTGGCCATTAGGGATTGGGCTTGGGTCAGGGACTTCATCTCTTCCAACAAATATACATTCTCATCATGTATATTCTGCATCCTATCACTGCTCAAGCTAAGGAAAGCTAGAACAGGCTTCATCTTTTGTTGGACAACCTCTTCCATGGCTGTTTTCAGAGATGCATCCAGTTGGGCTTTTAAGAGCTCAGTGAGGTTGGCCACTGCACCTTCAGCAATGTTGGCCAACACTTCTTGGGAAAATTTTTCTGAGGCAGCTTTGACCATAGCTAGCCTTTGCTCTTCAGCTCTTCTCTTCTGTAGTGCTGTCTTCTTTCCAAGAGCTTGCTTGACAGTTAGCCTGAGAGCTTTGACATTTGCATTGTGATTGTCTCTCAGCAGCTTTTGCTCTTTCTTGACCTCCTCTGAGATGGCTTCCATGGTTGATTTGGCACTTTGAACTTCAGTGGAGATGGTTTGGAGACCAGATTCCACACCACTGATTCTTGCCTCAAGAGTTGGTAGCACAACATCTTCAGATCCAGTGAGCCTCATTTCTACAGATGCTAGAGTTCTTCCTTGCTCATTCAATGCTCCTGAAGTTTCAGCATGAGCAGATTGGACTTGATGAGCCAAGGAGTCCAACTTCTCTGATTGCATTCCAAGTAAGGCTTGAGCTGAGCCTGTATCAACTTGGATAGGTGCATCTGTGAAGAACTCATCTGCAAAAATTTGGTCAAGAGAAATACCTGCAACATCAGATAAATCAAACAAGTTAGGAAATAAGCACTCATCACCCTCAATTTCTTTTGCATAAGACTCTGATACATCAGCAGTCTTCTTCTCATTTTCAACTTGTTCTTTTCTCCCTTCATGAATAATGTTCTCACTCAAGGAATCAGGCCTCCTTTCACCAAGGGATTCCTGAAGTTCAGATTTGACTTCAAGAATAACCTGTCCTTCCTCACTTATTCCACCCTCATATGGTGGTACACTCACTATCTTAGTGATGACTACCTCTCTTTCATCCTCAACTCCCTCTGATTTTTCAACTAATCTTTCCTTTTCAACTCCTTCTCCTAAACCTGCAACATCTCCACCTTCATCAAGGTTCAAAGATGGCAGTTGTGGGGAGATCACAGTGCTTATATCAACAGCCACTGAGTCATCCTGAATGATTAAGGGCTGATCAATGTCCAACTCCTCTGACACTGAATAGGCCTTAATCAAACTAGCCTCTAGTACAGGAACCTCAACATCTTTAGGCAGTGCCTTGGGTTCAAGAGAACCTTCATTGGCAGATGTGTCTTTGGTTGTGTTACCACCCTTGGTCAACACCTCTGAAGTTACAGAGCCTTTCCTATGATAGGTTTTAGGAGGATTGGAAAGTCTATCTGCTACAGAAGACTTGGGTTGAAAGGGTTCAGGGAGGTTGGCTTGAGGGGTTTCAGGAGGGTTGGGATTTGAAGGGTTTGAGGGATCATCAGGGGAATCATCATCATTAGAGCCACTGTCAGGGTGTTTGATTCCCTTGGCTTTTCTTTCTTTCTCCTCCTTAATCTTAACAGCCACCAGCTTTGCAAAAATCTCCTCATCAATGAGGAATCTTGTCTTTGAAACTCCAGCAAAGTGTAGCAATCTGTTCTCCTCTATTTGCCACCAGTTTGCACCCTTATCTTGAATGACTTGTGATATCTCCATCATAGATTTGTCTTTCACATCAACAAGCATCCTTAGATCATGAAAGGCCTTCTGAATTCTTGGAAATTCAGCAAGTTGTGGATACAAACTGTCCACAGTAGCCTTGGCTCCTCCTCTGAGCATACTTTCAAAAGTATACTCCTCCTCGTCTATACTTGAATGGGGACTTTGGGTTATAGGGGAGTTGGCTCTGGGTTCTCCTAATGTGGCTTTAGGTAGATTAAGTTCAGGGATCTTGGCTTCAGATGGGTTGGGTACAGCAGAAGGATCTTTAGTTGCTTTAGAGAGCAATGATTCTGAAGGGGCTTTACTCAGGGGGGTTGGCTCATGAAGTGCATGCTCTAAGAGCTTTGAATAGTTGAGCATGGATGAGTCAAGGGGAGACAGGAGTCTTGTCTCATCTACTGCTAAATCAGCAAGCACATCTATGCCACTTCTTTGCTCATTCCCTTCAGGAGAATATCTCTTAGTGAGATTTACAGGGGTAATGGGTTGGTTGGAAGGGGTGACATGGGTTTCAGGGGAGTTGGGCTCAAGATACTGAATTTCAGGGAGGTTGGCCTCTATGGGTTGACCTTCAGGGACTTTGGATTCTGGAGTTCCAGAACCAGATGAATTGGTCCTTGACATGGATTTGGCCCTGCTTTCAGCTCTGCTCTCCCTTAGAGCCAATTGAAGAGACCTCTCTTCTTGCAGCTCCAACACCTTTTCAGTAGGTTTGGCCCTTCTCTTGCTGGCCCTGCTACTTCCACTTCCTTCCTTCTCAGGGACAACTTCCCTGATTCTCTTATCACCCTTAGACTTTTGTCTAGTCTCATTGTACTTTTGCCTGAGTTCTTCTGAATGATCAGATGGCACTTGTACACCTTCTCTAGCAACTTCTTCAATCTCAGCTGAAGCATCTGAATTCTCTTCTGAGATTCTCTGAGACATTTTTCTTGTCTTTACAGCCCTGGCCTTTGTTCTCTTTTTCATCTTAGGCTTCTCTTCCTCCTGTTCTTCAGCAGGCTTGGCCAGTAGCATCCTTCTTTTCTCAGTTTTCTTACTGAGCTTTCTGAACAGGATCTTTTGGGCTGGGAGGGGCTTTGCAAAGGTCTGCATCTGGGAATAGTGGGAAAACCTCTCAATCAACAAGCTTGCCCTGGTGCAATACTTGATTTTCCCTTCTAGCACCGCCTTGTTGTGGGCTTTCACCTTAAATTTAGCCTTCTCCTTCATCATCTCAGACATGATGAAGGTCCTCCAATCAAACTTGATGCCCTTATCACTGGCATCAATAATGGCAGCCATGATTCTGATCCTTGGCTGGCTGACTTGCTCTAAGCTTCCAGTGTTGCTTAAGAGACTTTTAGCAACTACCTCAAACAGATTGAGAAACTCTGGCTTGAGAGTTTTCTTGTTTTGAGTTGAGGAGAGAGGGCCTGGAACTAATAACCACTCTTGGGCTATTTCCTCTTCATGTCCAGTGCCATACACTTCTGGATTCCTTCCCTCATAAGGCAATCCAAAGGCTCCTTCCAGATCCTCTGAGGAGAATCTAACTCTATGGAATCTCTCCTCTTCCTCTCCTTCAGCTGTGTAGGATAGCCTGGTTGATACTTCACCATCTTCAGGCTTGCCTCTCCACTTGAGGAAGGCAAAGAATTCTGCCATATAACTCTCCAAGCAAGAGCTTGGTCTTTCCTTCAAGAACTTTTGGAGACCAGCTCTTCTCAACCATCTTAGGGTTGGAGTAATCTCAAGATCTTCACTTTCAAAAGAAATAATTGGCTCAAAGTGAAGATTGTTCTTGTTGCTAAGATAGGCAAAATCTAGGTCTAGATCCTTGTTAGAGAAATCAACAAGCATCTCAGGTCTAACCTTGGGGGCCATTGAAATTTACAGAGAGAAGTTTGATGAAGAATGAGAAAGTTTGAAGAACTTTTGAGTTAGGGTTTCGAATACTTGGGGAAGAAGTGTTTGTGGGTATCTTAAGACTTGTGAATATTCTAAAAAGAATGTTTGTCAATGAGTTGGTAAGGTCTTGAGATAATTCAAAGGTGAACAAAAATGGAAATCCAAAATGGACGGCTAGGATTGATTTCAGGGGAGTTGTCCATTTTTGATCCAATGGTCAAAAACCAATGTAACAGTGAAATAACTGTTTTATTCAAAACGTGGGTGGTTTTAAATGTTTGTTTAAGGCTGGGGATTTTTCGAGATAGATCATGTCCCAAAAAGTTTAATGCAAACAAGAGTTAAATCTTGGCATTTAATGCATGGAAAGTGACCTTTTGGGTGGGAGACAAATTAAATCCGAGAAAGGTGAAAACTGTATTTCAAGGGACAGATTTCGAGATAGGTATTGATCACCAAAAATAGGTGCTTATCATACCAAGATTTGGTTTGATAGCTGGGACAACTTATCTGACCCCACATGGACAAGTGTCCTGAAGAACTGTGGACAAGTGTCCTGAAGAGGTAAGGTCATGTTTCTGAATTTCAGTAGACTTGACCAAGTCTGCTGAAGTTTGAGTTTGTTTCCCCCTTAATCAATGAACTTCTTTGGACTTATTTGTCCAACTTCCCTGGATCAAGTAATCCCAACTCTGCTGATAGCTCCAGAAATCTTGCCTCTGCAAGTGGCTTGGTTAATATATCAGCTTTTTGATGGTCTGTGTGAATTTTCACTAGCTTGATATCCTTCTTCTCCACATGATCTCTAATGAAGTGGTGCTTGATGTCCACATGCTTGCATCTTGTGTGCAAGACAGGATTTTGTGATATAGCAATGGCACTATTGTTATCACAGAAAATTGGCACTTCAGTAGAGTTGACTTTGTAGTCTCTTAGTTGTTGTCTGAGCCAAAGAATTTGAGCACAACAACTTCCAGCAGCAACATATTCAGCTTCAGTGGTGGAAGTGGCCACTGTGTTCTGCTTCTTGGAGAACCATGAAATAAGCTTGTTGCCCAAGAATTGACAAGTCCCTGAAGTGGACTTTCTGTCAATCCTACATCCTCCATAATCAGCATCTGAGTAGCCAGTTAGCTCAATATTGTCATCAGCAGGGTACCAAAGGCCTAGATTCTCAGTGCCTTTGAGATACCTCAAAATCCTTTTTGCAGCCTCAAGGTGGCTTTTCTTAG
The DNA here is from genome assembly GCA_963675135.1 of Galeopsis tetrahit. Taxonomy (NCBI): domain Eukaryota; kingdom Viridiplantae; phylum Streptophyta; class Magnoliopsida; order Lamiales; family Lamiaceae; genus Galeopsis; species Galeopsis tetrahit. The sequence continues at coordinate 9,152,311 of OY776122.1, read as the reverse complement.
GATTTGCTTGAAATCTTGCACAAACACCTACTGCAAAGGTGATATCAGGTCTGCTGGCAGTGAGATAGAGGAGTGAGCCAATTATTCCTCTATACTCAGTAGAGTTGGTTGGAATACCACTCTCATCAGGATCCATCTTCCAATTTGTGTTCATAGGGATCCTTACTGGCTTGCTGGTTGTACACCCAAACTTTTTGATCATTTCTCTGGTGTACTTAGCTTGGTTGATGAAGATTCCTTCTTTAGATTGCTTGACTTGTAGACCCAGAAAGAAGTTCATCAACCCCATCATTGACATCTCAAACTTGCTTTGCATGAGCTTGGAGAATTTCTCACACAGCTTCTCATTAGGGGATCCAAAAATTATGTCATCCACATAAATTTGGACAAGCAAGATGTCCTCTCCTTCAGAGATTCTGAAGAGAGTTCTGTCCACAGTTCCCTTGGTGAATCCATGATCCAAAAGGAAATGTGACAGTGTATCATACCAAGCCCTAGGGGCTTGTTTGAGTCCATATAGAGCTTTCTTGAGTCTGTAAACTTGGTTTCCAATTTCAAACCCTGGTGGTTGCTCCACATAGACTTCTTCTTTCAAGACTCCATTCAGAAAGGCACTCTTGACATCCATTTGGTATACTTTGAACCTCTTGTGGGCTGCATAGGCTAGAAAGAGCCTTATTGCTTCTAGCCTTGCCACAGGTGCAAATGTCTCATCATAGTCAATGCCTTCATGTTGGCAATACCCTTTTGCCACAAGTCTTGCTTTGTTTCTGACAATCACATCATTTTCATTTTTCTTGTTCTTGAACACCCATTTTGTTCCAATAACATCTTGATGTGTAGGTCTGTCCACCAGCTCCCATACTTCATTTCTGGTGAATTGGTTCAGTTCTTCCTGCATGGCTGTGATCCAATTGGCATCTTGAAGTGCTTCCTCAATATCACTTGGTTCTTGCTCTGACAAGAAACAACAGAACATAGCACTTTCACCATGAAACTTTCTGGTTCTGACTCCTATACTTGGATCACCAAGTATCAGGTCAGTAGGATGGTCAGATAACCAGGTCCTTCTTTTCCTGATCTCTTCAGTAGAGTTGTCCTCTACTGAAGGTGAGTCATTTTGATCATAGAATTCAGGATAATTTAATGCAGGATCTAATTCAGGATCATAATCAGGGGTGTTGTCCTCAATGTCAGGGACATTGGTATTTTCAACATTTTGAGTTCCCCCTTGATTATTTGACCCATTAACTACCTCAGCAGGAACTGCTTCTTCATTGGTAGTTGTTACCTGGATGTGAACTGGGATTGGATCATTCAGTTCACCATTTCCATCAGTGGGATTTGTCTCAGGAAGGTTGCCTTCAGGATTGTTGTCCAATGTGGATTTTTCAGGCAGATTGGCTTGAACAACATCTATGAATTCAGTGTCTTTGTCTTTTAGGCTTAATCTGGTTGTCCTTTGTGTGATTTCTTCAGGTTCTAAATGATCATTCCTGATCTCAAAGATAGATTCATCAAACACAACATGAGGTGTTTCTTCCACTATAAGGGTTTTCTTGTTGTAGACTCTGAAAGCTCTACTGATTTGAGAGTATCCAAGAAATACTCCATCATCAGCTTTGCTGTCAAAGGCTTTCAACTGTTCTTTCCCATTATTGTGAATGAAACATTTACAACCAATATATGAAAGTATGACACTTTAGGCATTCTTCCTTTCCAGAGTTCATAGGGGGTTTTGCCTTGCCCCTTAGTGATCAAACATCTATTTTGAGTATGGCATGCAGTGTTTATAGCTTCAGCCCAAAACCTCGTAGGTAACTTTGAGTCAGAAATTAGGGTTCTAGCAGCTTCTTTTAAAGTTCTATTCCTTCTTTCTGCAACTCCATTTTGTTGGGGAGTTCTAGCTGCTGAGGTTTCATGAGCTATTCCATTTGATGTGCAGTACTCATTGATGTATGAATTAATGAACTCAGTGCCTTTATCAGATCTTATCTTGATAATGCTAAGGCTTTTTTCATTTTACAATCTCTTGAGAAGTTCAGGTAGTTTGACTTGTGTTTCCTTCTTATTAAGGAGAAATACTACCCATGTGAACCTAGAGAAGTCATCTACTACCACTAATGTGTATTTTCTACCATTTATGCTTGAAGGGGTAATTGGTCCAAACAGATCCATATGTAGAAGTTCAAGTACCCTTTCAGTGGAGATGACTGGTTTCCCCTTAAATGAGGCTTTAATCTGTTTTCCTTCTTGACATGGCTTACACACATGTTCTTTAATGAAAACCTCATTAGGTAGTCCTTTAACTAATGCATTTCTAGCAAGTTTATTCATAGATTTGAAGTTCAGGTGGTTTAGCCTCTTGTGCCATAGCCAACTTTGTTCACTAGAACTTTTAGCAATAAAACATGCAGCATCAGTAGACTTGTCCCAGTCTGCAAAATACACATTTCCCTTCCTAGTTCCAGTCAATAGAGTTTGTTGAGTTTTATCCTTAATTAGACACTTTCCACTTGAGAACTCAACATTAAAATCTTTATCACAGAATTGACTGATACTCAGGAGGTTATATTTGAGACCAGCTACATAAGATACATTGGTTACTTTGATGTTACCAATCATCAAAGTACCATAACCTTTTGTTGTTGCTTGTGAGCTGTCTCCAAAGGTGACATTTGGGCCTTCTTTTTCAATAAAATCAGAGAGGAGTTCCTTGTTTCCAGTCATGTGCCTTGAGCATCCACTGTCAAGGTACCATGCTGTCTTTTTGTTCATGCTCCTCTTCTTGTGGCCCAATGGTACCTGCAATTAGATAGGTTTAGGTACCCTTTGAGTTTTGGGTCCTGAGAGGTTAGCCGTACCTTTGGGAACCCAAACTTGCCTAATAACCCTGATTGATTCAAGGTGGCTAAGTTGATTTCCTAGTGCATCAGTATACACTGTCTTTCCCTTAAATGCCTTTGGGAAAGTATGTGTGAATGTGTTAACTCTGTAAGTTTCAGAGGAGTTGACCACTTTTCTGAACTTATGAGTTCTTTGTGCAGCTTGAGGAAATCTTTGAGGAAATGCCTTTTTATGACCATTACCCTTTGGCATGAAGGGTTTTGGTTGTCTCATTGCTGAGGCTTTCTCAGATGAGTTGGCCTAGGCTGATTATACCTTGGATAATTCCTCTGAACATTGTTCAGGAGGGTTGCCCTTCCATTGGGTCTACTCTGCTGACCAATATTCCTCTTGTGTTCAGGAGCTTTGGCCATTTCCTTAGGTTTTGGCCTATTTTCCTGAATCACTTGAGTAGGCATTTCATTCAATTTGCCCTTTCCTTTGTTCAGTGGCTGAATTACTTCATTTTCAGCTTGTTGTGCCACTGACTTAACAAAGATTCTCTTAGTGTTACTTGTGGATGCAACACTAAGACAAGGTGAAGATTCAAATGGATCAAAACCCAATCCACTTCTTTGAGCCATAGGTCTTTGATAACTTTGAATTTCCTCTATTGCTCTAGAGGATTTGTTCAAAGCAGACATCTTTAATTTCAGGCTCTCTTCACTTGATTTAAGAATATCATACTCATGTGAGAGATTTTCAAATTTGGCATTTAGAATTTTAAGTTCAAATTCTTTTCTTTTCTGAGAGAGAAGTTGATCATCAATCTCCTTTTGTTGGTCAACTATCCTGAGATTTGCTTCCTCAAGCTTTCTCAAGACTTGTTGATACAACTCAGTAGACTTGACATCAACAGCTACCTCAGAGTTCTTGGTGAGTTCAGTAGCTAGTCTTTCATTTTCTCTCACACAATTGTCATGAAATTCTTGTAATCTAGTGAAATCTTCCATCAACTTTCCCAAGGAAAGTTTCAGGTTAACCTCACTAGTGTTTTGTGAGATAAATGATGGTGAACTAGAAGTAGAGGATACCTCATCATCCTCAAGAGCCATGTTGCAGACATCATCATCACTGTTGGAGAACAATCCATCAGAAGAGTTGAAACTTTCAGCACTATCAGATTCTTCACCAGCCATCATGGCTTTTCTATTGGTGAATTTTCTGTCTCTTTTTGCTTGTCTTTCTCTTCTTTCTTTAGAGCTTAGTTCAGGGCAGTCATATTGGAAGTGCCCTTTCTTTTTGCAGTTGTAACACAGATCTTCATCATCATCCTTCTTGGATTCATCTCTTCTCTTAGATGATGAGGGTTCAGCTCTACTGGATCTTCTCCTATCAGAGGACTTGTCCTCTGATCTTTTCTCTTCAGGCTTTTTGTCCTCAGCCTGATCTTCAGGGGAATTGTATCTTCTCCTGAATTTGTTGTCTTGGTAGAATTTCTTGTATCTACCAAACCTTGTGTTGAGCTTGTCAAACCTTCTAGCCATCAAGGCTAGTTCTTCCTTCATTTCAGTCTTAGAGACTGACTTTGATGATCTGGGAGTGGGTTGCATTTCTGGTTCAGCAACTTTGGCTTTGAATGCCACTCCCTTGGTAGGATTTGAAGATTCCTCAACAGGCTTTCTTCTATTGAGGTCAAACTCATAGGCTTTAAGTTCTGAGAATATTTGTTGCATGGGCATAGTGGAGAGATCTTTGGTATTCTGCATCATTACAGCATAGACATCCCACTTTTGAGTGAGACTCCTTAGGATTTTCAGTCCAACCTCTCTCTTGGTGTAGACCTTGCCCAGTGAGTTAATCTCATTCATCACATCAGTGAATCTACCAGCAAATTTTTCAATGGACTCATCAGTCTCCATTGAGAATTGTTCAAACTTCTGCACAGCAACTTGGAGCTTGTTCTCCTTGATCTTTTCAGTGCCCTCACACATTTCAGCAAGGGTGTCCCAAATTTCTTTGGCTGTTGTGCAGTGGTAGACTCTTCCCATGATTGCATCTGGAATTGTTTGATAAAGAGTATTCATGGCAAGATACTTCAGGTTATCTTTTCTCTTTTCATCAGCAGTGAAATCATCCTCATCTTTGGGAATCAGTTCCCTTACATCTGCTTTTTGTGCATCTGTTACCCTGGGGTTAGTTTGAGTAAACACAAAAGGTCCTCTTGTGATTACTCTTAACATGTCAGTATGAAGAGATGCAAGATGAGCCCTCATTCTAATTTTCCAGAATTCATAATTGTCTATTGAAAACATGGGCAGTTTGTGATGAGAAATGTGGTTGACTGGATTTGTGGCCATATTGTCCAAACCTTGAATAGCAGGTGGAGGGACAGCATTGTTGTTAGCCATATCTCAATAAGAATCAATCAATCAACAAGTAATGGATTTCAGATAGAGATCAGTTCAGTGACCACACCAAATATGTGAGTTTTGAAAATCAAGATGGATTTTCAGAAGCAGTGGTCTTTGAACCCCTGCTCTGATACCACTTGTTGGTCCTGAAAGGAGTAGATAACAAGTGTATGGGGGGGGGAATACACTTGTATGCAAATTCTTTTCAACTAGATCAAACCAGAACTCAGCAAGGTTGTCTTGGACAACTCTGCTGAAGATGATTAACTCTTCTAAGATAATCAATCTACTAAGTACTATTGAGTACTTAGTTGAATAACTATCTAGGGGAGTTATATGTGCGGAATAGTGGTTGGCCCTTTAAGTTTAGACTCCTTTAATTTCTGAAATCACTTAGTCAATGTAACACAGTCCAGTTAAGCTTCAGGGAAGTTGTCCAAAACAGTTTTGCACAGTCTTTGAATATGTATCTTTGAAAGATCAGTTTTGTGTGCAGTGTTGAATGAATGTAAGTACTTGTAAAGTAAATCAACACAAGAGTTTATAGTGGTTCAGAGACTCAAGCTCCTACATCCACTTTCCCTGATTTAACAGGATAATTCCTTCACTCTTGGAATTAACTTGTTTTATAGTGCCAAGGTGCACTTGATCAAGAACACCACTCCTTGGTGAATTGATCCCTAGGATGTCTAGAGTCCTAGTACCCTCTTCTCAACTCAGAACTGAACTGTTCTTCTCTCAACAGTCAGCTCCTACCACTTCTACTACTACAACCTTCTCACTTTCACTCTTGAAAGGTGTAAGGGTTGAAGTAAGGTTCCAACTAATGAGATATCCTTTACAATGAAGATCAGTGTATAAGGATAGGATATCTCTCTAAGCTTGTGTATGGATATACAATTTGGTTCAGCTTAGAAGAAGTGTTTGAAGACTAAGATAGTCTTTGAAAGCTTTGAAAGCACTCTAGCTTGTAAGACCTTTGAGCTAGGTTGAGGTCAGTTGGATAGTTGGATTGTGTTGAGGTGCTTTCAAATGGTCTTCACACTTCTGTATTTATAAACAAAATGGAGGATTTGCCCGTTGGAGAGGCAGCCCCAAATTGCTATAAATGTCTTCCTTGAGTTCTTCAAACTGGAAGACAAATTCTTGATAGTGACATGTCCTCATTTGGGTAATAAACGGCTGTAACAGTTTTGTCTTCATTCTGCAGCACTTTTCCCAATGTTTGACTTCTTGTTAGGACTTGGACATGGCTTCTGAAGGTTGATCCAATGATAGGACAACATTCCTTATCATCTGGACAACTCTCCTTATCACTATCAGCAGTTTTGCTTTTCAGCATGGTTGGCTTGCTCTTCTTCAGATGACTTGGCTCTTTCCCTTTATTTCTCTTGAGGATGGTCTTAGCTTATTTCTTTGAGGACCTTTAGGGACTGGTTGTCTCAAACTCTTCAGCATAGTTGATCTCAGGCTTTCAGAGCACTTGATCTTGATCAATTTAGCTGAGACAACTCCTCTGGACAACTCTCCTGATCAGTATATTCAATCTTTTTGCATCAGAGCACTTTATGCCTAGAGTTGACTTCTCTGGACAACTCTCCTGATGAAAACCTTTGAGTAGTCTTGTCCTTTTGAGCTATGTAAACTTGTTCTTGCATATGATTAGCTTCTTTTCTGGACAACTCTCCTGATAAGAGCATCTTTAGATTTCATAGAGTGTCCTTACTCTTAAGTGATTGTTCCAGAATTTGAGCCTTGGGGGGACTTGATCTTGATCATCTTCAAAGCATAGGTTCCCCCTCAAATTGTGCATCTAATTGTCTAAGAGCTGCCTAACATTTCAGCTTCTCATCTAGCCTATAATCTATATGTTCTAACATTCTTAGAACATATTTATATTGACTTAGGCATGTCTCAGGGGGTTTTGGTATTAGATCAAAACATATCTCATTTTATTCCCAACAGTTTTTATTTTGATTTAATGTCCTTCAAAACTTGATTAGTTAATTAGTTCATTTTTTAAACATTCAATTTGATAAAAATAGTTGATTTTTTTGTATGATAATGTCTAAGTATTTAGTGTGTTAATGTCTAGGTGTGTTGAAATTTAGAATAATACAGTACTCCATTGCTTAGATATTTTTCTTTTATAATACCATGTTTCTTATTATGTAATACTGTATACTTTCAGGTGTGATACTGTTAAGAGAATATTTACAAGTGATTAAAAAAGAGACAAGAAATGTATATGAAAAATGAGGGTATAGTAAAGTAGTGGATAATGTGGTTAGAAAAGAAGAGAATAATGATTCGGTGTTTGTAAAATTTATAATACTATGTTTCTTATTCTGTAACACTGTATACTTCCAGGTGTGATACCGTTAAGAGAATGGACATAGGTGATTAAAAAAAGAGAAATTTTAAGAGAATGGACATAGGTGATTAAAAAAAGAGAAAAAGAAAAAAAATATTAATACAATTAAAAGGGAAAAAAAATAATTTACTGCCTTAATATTGAAAAAGAAAGAAAAAAAAACGAAAAATGAAAAATAAAAAATACTCTAAATGAGATTTGAGCCTGTAACCTCTTTGTAAATATATAAAGTAAGTTTTTGCCACTAGGCCATAACTGTAATTTATTATTAATTTTGCTTTATATGGATAATAATGTGAACTCAATTTCGCGGGCTTTGAATTGGGCCCAGGTTATGCGAGATTTTATATATTTTTTCCTTATTTGATGGATTTGCACATAAGCACACGTAAGGTATTTTCACATAAGTCCATCCCTTTAGTGAATTCACCTATGCACTAATTTACACTAATATTTGATTTTAAAAAATAGAAATATTAATATTTAATTAAAAAATCATCAAATTGAGAAATTAAAGCTTGGTTATGAACTCGAGTCCATTTTTTAAAACGGGACAGGGTCAAACATAAAGATAACATATGTGAAAACATGAATGTCAAATGTTGTAGCCGAAATGGTTGGCTATAAGATATTTTACTTGAGGTCAAATGTTTGAATTTCACACCTAACATTTTTTGTATATTTTTTTTGTAACATGCGTTTATACTTTTTTGATAATGTTATGTTGCATCTTTTAATTATATGATATTTTAGTTTTGGTGATTTACAATTTTTAATAATGTTATGTTGCACCTTTTAGATATATGATGTTGCACCTTTTAGATATATGATGTTGACCTGTTAAAACGGGCCGACGGGGCGGGACGGGCCAAAACCGCAAAAGCCCGCCATTTGGCGGGGCGGGCTACCAAAACTCCAACCCAACCCAAAAATGGGCGGGCCGCGGGTTTAGACGGGCCAATTTTTTTTTTTTTTTTTTTTTTACAAAATGTTTATTAAATTTATCAAGAAACATAAAAAATTACAATATATATTTATCGTACATAATAGAAATAAACATCAAGAATTACATTAATTATTAATAAAGAAAAAAAAACTAAATAGAAATATTGTCATTAATAGTTGTATAATATATTATAAATACAGTAATAATATATATATTAAAGTAATATACTTATATTATACACTATATGATATACAATAGGTATTATGAGTACAGAAAATGAAGAAAGAAGGAAAAAAATGTGGTTGCTTATATAATCTATTATGCGCTAGAGTTTTTAATATTAGTTAGGTTTATTATATACTTTTATTAAATAAAGTTGGATAGATTCAGTGGTTAGATCACCATTATTCAGCCCTAAGGTCTTGAGTAAGGGGATTATTTTTTAATTAAATATAATATTTTTTAAAAAAAATCAGAAAATGGCGGGCCAGCCCGCCAAAGACCGCACCAACCCGCCCAAAACCGCAGCCCAAACGGGTCAGCCCGCCTCCTGGCGGGCTTGGAAAATCCTGGCCCAACCCACCAATTTTAGTGGCGGGGCGGTATGGCCCAACGGGCCCAGCCCGTTTTGACGGCTCTAATATGATGTTGCACTTTTCAGTTGTAGTAGCTTACAGTTTTCAATAATGTTTTCGGTTTTGGTGACTTGCACTTTTTTAGTAATGTTATGTTGCACCTTTTAGTTATATGGTGTTGCACTTTTTAGTTGTAGTGACTTACAGTTTTCAATAATATTTTTCAGTTTTGGTGAACTACACTTTTTAGTAATGTTATGTTGCACCTTTTAATTATATGAAGATGCACTTTTTAGTTGTATATAATGTTATGACTGGAAATAAAACTTTATATAAAATATTGTCTAAAAAAAGTACAATCTAAAACAAACGTAGATTTGGAGATTTTAAGCCAAATTCATTTACATCAACTTGTATTGATGTTGCTTCTTTATCATTCTTGTTCTTTTTCTTGTTCTTCTTGTTCTTGTTCTTTTTCTTGTTCTTCTTGTTCTTCTGAAGGTGACCTTTTGCTCTTTTCCCTCTCCCATTTTGTTTTAGAACGTTTAGGGTTCAATATCACCGTTGATATATTCAACTCTTCAATCCTCTTAGATTTCAATGCATCAGTAGAACGAGAGTAAGTTTTCAAATCTTCTTCTATAATACCAATTGCTTCCTCGTCCTCTTCACAACTCAAAGCAATGTTGTAAAATGTCCTTGTAATTTTATGCGTCCATGGTAACTTACTACCCTTCGCAGAACTTCCAATCCCTATCACAAACTTGTCCCACACATGTGATTTAACTTTCAATATGATTCTCTAGGAAACGTTGCATAGCACCCTACATAAATAAAAATAAAAAATTACAATTTACAGTAATGTGGTGTTACACCTTTCACTAATGTGGTGTTACACCTTTCACTAATGTGTGTTACACCCTTCACTAATGTGTGTTACACCTTTCACTATTATGGTGTTACACCTTTCAGTAATGTGGTGTTACACCTTTCAGTATTGTGTTGTTACACATTTCACTAATGTGTTACACTTTTCAGTATTATGGTGTTACACCTTTCACTAATGTGTGTTATACTTTTAAGTATTATGGTGTTACACTAAACTGTGATGAGATGTAACTTAATTTTTTGCACTAGTTAAACCTTACAAAATGATCCACATTAAAAATGAAATGCTTCACTCCATCTTCCAACCAACATGATATCATGGTTCAAAATTAAAGACCAAACATTCACCACCGACTGTATAATCCATCTACCCGGAATCAGAGAAACAATATCACTCTTCTTGACGTAATTAAACACATAAAAAAAACACAAAAAATGTACATGCTTAAAAACAGAAACAGAAAAAAATTAAAAATCCCATGCAAATTAGGGTTTATACAAAAGAAACATAAAAATATGGAAAAATGAAACGAAGAAATACAAGAAAACAAACATATAATATGAAAATTCATAAAAATATATCTGATATATGTTTAACGAGGTGAATCATCGATTATACTTGAAACTTCAACACAGTAGAAGAGTAGTATAAATATCGAGTTGAAATCGACACAAGACCACCTATAAAACACAAATCGAAACAAATAAATTGTAAAACACACGATCTATAGGAAGTGGAGCACAAATCGTGCGATGAAAGTTAGGAATAAAGAAGAGGTGAAAGAGCGAGCGCAAACCAAGAAGAAAGGAGAAAAAAACATTGAATGAATTGTATTTATATGATTCAAAAGAATGATAACGGGTCGAAGCGGGTTGCGTGGGCGGGTCGGACTAGAGTCTTTATAAAGACTTGAGTCTATATGAGACTCTACCTTTATATGTATAACGGAATTCAAAAATATAATATTTCATTATTCCCTTTTTTTGTTGCTCAAATTTAGGGAAAAAAAAGGTGGGATATTATAAGTGTATTTTTTTTTTTTTTAATTTTAAAGGCAAAAATAATCACAAGTAGAAGTGGGGTCAAAATTGAAATAAATAGATTTTCTTATAAAATTCGCACAAAAATAAATACAAAAGTTCGTTCTTATGTCTGTGTTACTATAAGTGAAAATGTGTGTTAAGGTAAATGGAAAGTATGTATATTATTTGTCCTTACAATTGTATATGTCATTACAATAACAAAGACTTGAGAGCCAGTTTTTTTTTTTTTTGTTTGTTTGTTTGATTTGTGCGATTTTTTTGGATAAATTTGTTAACTCACTTTTAACCCGATTCGACCCACAATTTTTTCTGTCACTTTCCTAATTTGTACTAGTATTTCATATGTAACATTGTATACTCCCTCGATCCCATAATAACTTTCATATGTAGATGGACACACATGTTAAAAAAGTGTAATAATGAATAAGAATGTTTAGGGACCCTGCCCTGTTGTCTCAACTGAAAGTTATCGTTATTATGTTATTTCCGTTGATCACTTTACCAAATATACCTGATTTTTTCATTACGCCTAAAATCTGTTGTTGCTAATATATACTAATGGTGGTGGTGAATTCATTGGTCTTGAAAATCTTTTTGGTTTCTCTTGTTATTTGGTTGTCTTTGGTACCCATGGATTCTAACCTCGAATCTAAATCTTGTGCTTGCGTCTTTCTTGGCTATGATCTTGGTCATCATGCCTATTTATGCCTTGACCCTCACTCAAAAAATTATTAATCTCTTGTCATGTGGAATTCATCGAACACATTTTTCCATTCTCGAACAAGTTATTCTTCTCTAACTCTTGCCCAACTGTCCTAACCGCCCTACCACCTTCTCACTTATCACCATTAGCCCTAACCACTACATCCAACCCGCCCACATCCACCTTCACTAGAGCACTCTCCACTACCATTTGTCACATCTTAGTTGATGGTCTCCAGCTCGTACAAAAAATACTCACTTCTCGTGCTAAAAATAATATATTTCGTCCTAAAATCCTTAATATTGTTACCACTCGTCATTCTATTCCCGAACCTCTTGAACCTACTTGCATATTTCAAACTTTCAAGTACGCTTCTTGGCACGGTGCAATGGATGACGAACTAAATGCTCTACTCCGCAATCACACCTGGGATCTTGTACATCCACCTCTCAATTCTCTCCATTCTAATGTCAGCGGTTGCAAGTGGATTTTTTCATATTAAGCGTAATCTCGACGATTCCATCTCTCACTACAAAGCTCGTCTCGTGGCTAAAGGCTTTCATCAACGTTCCGACATCAACTTCCATGAAACTTGTAGTCCCTCTGTCGAGTCTGGCACAATTCGCATCTTTCTCACTCTTGTCTTATCGTACTCTTGTCTCATTAAACAACTAGACATCAATAATGTCTTTATCTCCTTGATACGGTGTACATGTTCCAACCACCCGACTTATGTGACAAATAATTTCCATCTCATGTTTTTCACCTTAATAATGTCTTTATAAATGAAAAAGTGCAACACAATTTTACTGAAAAATGCACGTCTATATAACTAAAAGGTGCAATATAATATTATCAAAAAGGATGTACATTAATATAATTGAAAATATTATTTTGAAAATGATAAATCACTACAATGGAAAGGTGTAACACAAAAAAAAAATATAAAAATAAAACGGTCAATGGTTGAATTGACCGTTGACTTGGTCAACTCAAGTCAACTTAGTTTCTTATAGTTATATATAGATACAATTTTATAGGAAACATATTTTAAAGAATTTATACACATCTTTGAATTTATAGACGGGTCCTTTAAATTTGATTTGTACATAGGTTTTAACTTTTTTAATCAAATTGCCAGATATCTTATTAAAATAACTTTTTAGGTTATTTATGCAACATTTTATAATATTAATTAATTATTCAATATTAAAATTTTTAATAACATATTAACGTATGAGAAATAATTTAATAGATATTTAAAATGAGTTTAATAAAATAAAATTTGCCCCATTTCTTTCCCAATACGGTTCAATATAATAATGTAATGTTTCATATATAATTATCTCTTATAATATATTTTATTAATGGGATAAAGTCAATTAATTTCACCCGCGGTGCAAACTAAAAATTTGTGGTGAATTAATTATCATGAATAGCCCCAATATATATATATATATAAATGTATTCCTTAACCCTAACCCGCAAGAGAAATCAATTACTCCCTCTGTCCGCCTATAAGCTTCCCATTTTACCATTTTGGTCCGTCCGCCTATAAGCTTCCCATACTTTTTTTGGTAAGTACTTTTTCTTACACTTCACTTTATATCTTACTTTTTCTCTCTATCTCTCTCCTCTCTCAATCACATCACTTGTACTATATCTATTATTTAATCACTTTTCTTAATCTCTGTGCCAAAAAGTAACGTAACACTTATAGGCGGACGGAGGGAGTATTTTTTTAGAATATTCTAAAAGTTAACTACAAGAAAAATATAATATAGTATTTTCAGTTGTGGTGATCTCTTGATTATATCTATATTTTAGTGTACATAATGTATTTGTTTTATAATTATCTTATAAAAAATTCTAAAAAAGTTGATTTATCAGCAGATTAGGAAAAAGAATTTTTATAAAAAAAGGTCATTCATAGTCTTACCTTCAACTGCCATTCATAGCCTTACCTTCTTCATCTTCCGTTTAATTTGACAGCTATGGAAATAATAATCTGACCTTCCTTATTCGTATGGGAATTGATTTAATTCGCTTGACTTTCCCTTTTAATCGTTTCTACATATTTTTCTCATTTGATTTTCACCTCTTCCAATGCGTCTAAACACGTTTCTTGATCCGTCACTACGGTGCTCAACCATGTTCTCACGTCGTTCAACATATTCTTCTTCTCGCTCTGCAGTATCGATACGGTGTTGTCCAAGGACTCAAGACCATCGTTTAGCGCCTCCGTACACATTTAAAGCCTCTTTGACCACCGTTACATTATTTATTAATTCAGGTAGTGACTCAATATTTTCTTCAACCATCTTCCATTGATTCAATATTTTTTTTTTTCAAATCACGCATCAAGATCGTGGCAATTATATTGAGTTTTTTTACTTTCTTTAATTCCACCCATTGATTCCAGTTTCAAAAGTATTTTATGTTCATATATTTGGTCAAACACAAAGATGCAGATTGATTGTTAGTAGTTCCAAGTTGGTTCGTGTTAATCAGTTTTCAATGTTTCTAGAAGTCTTAAATCAAGTCACTGGTATGTGGCCTACATTAATAGACGAATTTTATTAATGCAAATCTAATTTGCATAAAGTCATTTTTTGCATAATGATATTTGCATATGCACATAATTTACTTCACACTTCTGCATTATTCATACGTTGATGCAACTTTAGTTTTTTTTTTTCTGCATTATAGTCAGCGATTTTTCTGCAGATCTTTCTGCATAATCAAGTCAGAGATTTTTCTGAAGAACATATCTAATTTGATTTGACGATTTTTCTGCAGATCTTCAAGTCTGAAAATAAAATTGAATATCAGAGCTTTGGGGAAAATGCAATTGAATATCAGAAATTTGGGGAAGACTTGAATGTCAAAGATTTGAGGAAGATTTGAATATCAAAGATTTGGGGAAGACTTGAATATCAGAGCTTTGGGAAAATTCCTAAAATTGGGGCGGTGATTTGGGGAAGATTTGAATATCAGAGATTTGGAAAATTCCTAAAATTGGGGAAGACTTAGTAATTAACGGCGAGTTGCATTCAAAATTTAAAATTAGTTGACTTAATATTATATTAAAACGTAATTTTAAATATTGAGGGTAAAATGGTACATTTAAGTTGGATTTTGACCTTAATTTAAAACTATTTTAAATTATGTTCTTATTTAAAAAATCACTAGGTGGAAAGACCTAATATGTGAAATCCCCATTAGGAAATACACCTGGGGCATGTTTGTTTTGGGACTCACACGTGACGTGGGACGTAACGTCCCCCGTCTTGTTCTAGTTCGGGATTTAATATCCGAATTTTAACATCCAATTACATCCACTCCTAAATATAATAATACAACATCCAATTATATATATTCTACTATTATAATAATACAACATCACCCACTCTTACTAATTGATTTTACTAATTGATTTGACATAAAGTTATATAAAATAGTGATTATTCACTCAAAACTACGTGAATAATAGGGGTACCACTCAAATCTACACAAACAAATTGGTATTACTAAAATCTACAAAATTGAAATGAAAGCCCTAATATGGTCTTGCCTTACTAAATGAATTCTCTCCCCAATCCCCTCTCTTTCTACTCAAACTTTTGAGATTCATTTTCAAATTTGCTTTGACCGGCTCTCTCCAAACTCCCCACCCACCCCTCTCAAATAATACCCCACTCTCTTTTTCGGCGAAAGTGTAGAACCGGATCTGAAGAGCTTAGTAATTTTGGGGGTGGAAGGGTGGTAGAAACCAAGGCGGCGGCGCAAGAACTTATTCCGAGGGTGAGGCTAGACGACGCAGCCGGAGCTGCATAGCACTGCGCCCACCCACGTCGCCCCTCCTCCCTCGCACTGTCGCCGCCGTCGCTGCTATTTCAAGTAAAAAGCGGCTGACAGATCTGTAAAAGGCCGCTGCCGCTACCTGTTCGCACCCCTCCTCCCACGAGCCTCGCCGTCGCTCCTCCACATTTGCCGCCGCCTCGGTTTGAGGAAGAAGAAGGTCGTCATCTGGAGAAGCCTGTTTGTTGTTGCCACCGCGCCGATGTCTTCGGCGGTTCCATCAATTGTCGTAAGGAAAGGTATGGTTTCTTGGGCCGCCTGTTTGTGGGTTGCAACAGGTAGAAGAGAAAGGTAAAATTTTCTTCCCTAATTTATGTTTCTGCCGTGACAGGTAGGTGAAAATGGTGAATTAATTTTTTTTTTTTATTCTGTTTCTGCAGTAGGCTAGATGACTAGTTGATTTTAATTTTTTAATTATATTAATTGGGCTGAAATTTATTTTGGGTCTATGGTTTTTGCTAAATAATTAAATTAATTTGATTAGGGCTCAAAGTTTATTTCTCGTCGGAGTATGAGTATTTGATTAGGGCTCAAAGTTTATTTCTCGTGGGGTTATGAGTTATTGTGTTTGCATATTATTGTGTTTTGTGAAACTAAGATAGGAGTCTGTTTTTATGTGATGAATCTTTTCGTGTTGATTTTCAAATCTAAGAGAGACCTGAGATTGATTTTTACACTGCGTGTTTGAGTGTGTTTTTCTTATGTGTTTTGGGGTTTTTATCAACACTCATTACATGTATATTTTTCACATAGTGAAAATATTTCTGGGTGTGTGCATAGTATGTATATGTGTGCCAGTGTGTGGGGGGAAATTATGATGATCTATTATTTGCAGGAGCGAGATCTTTGAGTTGGAGAAGATGAAGTTTATGAAGCTTGAATCCAAGCCTGATTCTCTTGTCAATGGTGTTGGTTTCATTTTATAGATTTTTGTAAATTGAGAGAGTATGAGGGTGCAGTGAAGTTCTATCTTTTTCTCTGTATCCTAAATTTTCTTGCAGTAATGTGTAAAAAAATTTAAAATAAAATAGGAATAACAAATTATTTTATAATTTATTTGTCAATATATATGTTAAAATACGGTATGCAAATATGCATCATTCACTAGGTATATGCATTTTTTATTGTTAGTATGCAATGTATGTTACAAATATGCAACATTCACTCAATATATGCATTATTTATTACTCGTATGCAATGTGTAGTATGCATTGTTTGTTGTTGGTATGCAATGTGCAGTATTGCATAAAAAATCTAAATAAAATAGAAATAAAAAATGATTTTATAATTTAAAATTTGAATGTAAATAATTTTTGAATAAAAGCAAATATAATATAAAAAGAAAAAAAAATGGAAAATTAATTTCTCAATCTCATAAAATATAAAAAAGTAAAATACGTGAAAGAAAAAAATATCTCAATTCCATTTAAAAAAAATTGGAATAAAAAAAATCTGAACAAAAAAATTATTCTATTCATAATTTTTAAATAAAATTTGAATACAAATATAAAATAATAATATTAATTAATAATGTGAAAAAGTGGAGAAATGAGAAGTTTGACTTTAGTTGTAAAGTAAGGGCATAATGGTCACTTTAACTACACCTTTGTAGATCTTAGTATTAAAATTTTTGGATTGTAGATATATGCAATGGACTAGGGCCCATATATGTAATTTTCCCTATAAAATAATACAACATCATATAGTCTTACACAATTGATTTGATATAAAGTTACATCTCATCCTACTCAACATCCCAAAACAAACATACACAATCACTATTTATCAGAATTTCTCCATCCAAGATTTCTCTATCCCATCTCCCCCATCCTACATAATCCCAAAACAAACATGTGACATGATGATAGACATACTATTTTTTAAACAATAACATACTATTAATAAAAACTTAATAAGTTTACTGCATAATTAATTTAATGTTATAAAATATTGCATTAATTATTTTTTGGTCAAATATTGGAGTAAAACATTAAATGGAATAAATTAAACATTAAAATTCAAGTATATATATACACTCAAGTGTATAAGAGAATTTATTATATATATAATCCTCGGCAAGAAGGGAAGTTCACTTATAATTAATTTAATGTTATAAAATATTGTATTAATTAAATTATACGGAGTAATATTTATTATTCCCTTTTTTTGGTTGCTTAATTTTAGAAAAAAATAATGTGAAATATTGTACCTGTAATATTATTTTATTTTTATTTAAAAAAAAAGGGACAAAAATACTCTCAATTTTTTTTTTAAAGGACAAAAATACTCACAAGTAAAAGTGGGTCAAAATTGAAATAAATAGACTTTCTTACAAAATCCGCACAAGATAAGACAATACAAAAGTTTGTTCTCATTTTTGTGTTATAAAATATAAGTGAAAATGTGTGTTGAGGTAAATGACAAGTATGTATTATTTATTTTTACAATTGTTTTTTGTTTGATTAGTGCAATTTTTTTGGACAAGTTTATTTAATCTGTTTTTATTCCAATTCAATCTGCAATTTTTTTTTGTCACTTTTTTAATTTGTGCTAGTATTTTATATGTAATACTATACTCATTTTGTCCTATAATAATTTTTATATTTAGTTTATTCATTTAACCTTGCCACGATATTTAGTTTGAATTATATTTCTTTTTCTTTCTTAAATTTAGTTTAGGTAATACTCCCTCCATCCACCACACCAAATGTAGTTTCATTGGGGTGGGACACATGTTTTAAGAAAAAAAGTAGATAAAGTAAGGATATTATAAGGTATTGTGGGTCCATTGTGAATAAAGTTGATGTCAATTTGAGTAATTAAGTAATGGTTGAAAGGTGATACTTTTCATAAAGTGTATGAGACTACATTTGGTGGACGAAGAATATAAGACGAATTAGACTACATTTCGTGAACGGAGAGAGTAATATTTTACATACCTACAATTTTACATACCCTACAATTTTCAAACCAATGTTCGTTAGTGTTCCATCCGCCAAATTTTGATCGGAATGTGTCATCTGAAAGCCCTCAACGAGAGCTTTCCAGAACAGTTTCCCGTTTTACGATCAAAGTTTTAGAACTCTGATTATTGCCGGTCAAAGTTAAGAAGAAACGCTCGTTTTGATGAAATAATGGGTGTAATCATCGGCCTTTAGGTTGGGTAGAGCTACTATTCTGACGAAGGGAATACGGGGACTCCATGAAGTTTCAATACTCGTTCAAGAACTGCAATTGTTTTGGTTCAACTCATTTTCATACGATTTTATGCGAAAACAAACTACTACAATATATAGTATTTTTTTGACAGCAAGCTACACTCTCTAAGAAACAACAGCAGAATCGACGTATTTCTGAGCTACCATTACAAATTTTTATCTGGCATTTTTGATATTACAACTCCAACTACGCTTTAGAACATGTAATTCCAGAAATGCTATGCATATTCAGTGCTCATATTACTTCATTTTGATAGCCTCTCTCTCTCTCTCTCTCCCATGATTTTGAAGAAATTATATCATCGTCCTCCATTTTTCTTGGTCCATGTTTACCTGGACCGATCTGGGAGAAGCCAAAAAACGAGTTAGCACGAGAGTACCTAGTACCGCACGCACATGTTATTCAAAATACAACAGTTCTGACCAACGTCCAAGGAATGATATGATGCGGTTTGATGTGTAAATCTAGGGCGTCGAATAGGATTCAGTTCACAAAGCTTTAGGTCCTCTATGGTTAGCAAGCTAAAAGGGTCATTATCAAAAGTGTTAATTACACTTATCCCCTTCATCATCTATCTTTAATAATTACAAACACGTCCCTCCTAACTTTCCATTGTTGTGAATCTACACCGAAGTTCTGAATTGAACGTTTGAGCTCTATGGATGTGATGAAGGTTGAGGGGGAAGAGTTGGTAATTATGTATTTTAGATGGGAGAAAAGTGTAATTTAATAATTCCTCTTCAGATTTCTATTCTAGAGCACTACTTATTATCATGCAGTTCTATAATGAAAGAAGACGAATAAAAGGACATAAGAGCAGGCATGGGAAACACATACTGTAGATGGCTTTTGACTAGTCACCCTACGATTTAAGGGTACCCGAGCAAGAGAAGAAGCTGCAGCAGCTGCTACTACTCGTATCCTGCAATAGTCATTTACCGAGGAAGCAGTTATAACAAAAAAATGTAAGGTGGTTAACTGAAATATAAATTTATCAAAACCAAACGAGAAAATCTCCACACCTTTTATGTACATCAATATACTCATCCGTCTCGTCAACAATCTCCTCCTGTATCACAGAAAGACACATAAAAAACACCAAGTGGAAAAGGCGGGACATGGAGAGAAGAAAGTGATAAATATTATTTTTGTAATATAAACTATTTTGAAAAGTCAGAGAAAAATACAAAACAAGAATTACTTGGAGGAGTTCTTCGAATACATCTTCCAAGGTGATTATGCCAATAACTTCACCATCTTCAATGTCTTCAACCATATGCTTCGAACTGTACGTCGTAAAACCATTTTGTTGCAGAGACGTGTCAATGCTGACCACAACACTATTTGGTTGTCCATGTTTGTTCAGCAATGGGATTGTTAATTGTGTGTCCACTTTTGTTGAATTTTTCTCTCGAACCGTCACAGGGCTGTTAGGAGAAGGAAGCTTTTCCGCTTTCTCTCTCACCTTCACTACAGCTGCCATGTGACTGCCTCCCTTCTGAAACTGATTCAGGATATCATACAATGGCATATCTGCTGGTACTCTGTATTGTGATAGAGTAATCTTATCGAAATAAATCACTCTCGTACATAAAACACAAATTGAAAATTTTCATATGGATGGATGGGCATACCTAGGCATTCTTCGAATTGTTACTGCGCTAACTGGAGTCTCCATTTCAGCTCTTACAGTGAGAAGACCTTTCACCTACATAACAAGTTACCAAATGCAATTCAACTATATCTGAGATAAAAACAAAAAAAGTTAATTTGGAACGTGCTTGGTTTTGGAGAACTTTAGACAGACCAGTAGAAGTCCTATGATGTTTTTTGGGCTTCCTGAATAAACGGGAATGCGACTATGACCCCGTGCAAGGATTTTTCCAATAGCTTCCCTGCAGAACAGAGCATTTTACATGCAAGGTTACTTATACTTTAAAAATACAAATTTACCCTCTCTTGCTGAGTGATAGGGATCATAAAGTTTGTAGACAAAATCAAATCTGAATCAACACTAAACTCACCAATCCAGTTTTGTATTAACATCAAGGGAAAAAGTAGATTCAATAGGTGTCATAGCCTCCTCTGCAGTCTGCATATATTTGAGAAAAGTCCAGTTTATCGTCACAAATTCAGTATAACAAACTATGAGAAAAGATAATGAGTAATGAATGTCGCACAGTTTTTTTTTTTTAAATATTCAATTATGAAAAAGTCGTGATTCTGAAAAATGTGAACTGATAAGTGAATTAGAAGTGGTTTACAAGAAAGGGCAAAAACGATATCATGATGCACTTCGTCAGATTGTGATTGAAAGAAAAGCAAATACAACTACTAGAAAGTACTAACAGTATAATGCAAACTCCTTCATAAAAGCACTAAAAGCGTCCATTTGATTCCATTATATTAATGGCCAAGTTACTCAAGTAGAGAGTTTGTCAATGGGCATAATGAAGATCTATCCCTTATATCCAAAAAAAAAAAAAAAGCTGAATAAATACACAGTCAAACAGTCATCTTGAACGCACCTTTTCGGTCAAATCCAGCGCTCCACTAATAATTGTTGCTTCAGTGTGAGTTAGTTCACCACCTTTACCCGCCTAAAATAACACCAAGGTAAACCATCAGAAAGGGGAGGGGGGTGGAGGATCGTGGCTATCGAAACCAATTAAAAGATACCTCCTGGCTATGAATGGATACAAGTGCTTTCAATTGAGGCCGTCTAAACAAAACATCATGGTGGCCAAACACAGAATCCAGAATCTGAATCATTAAAGAAATCAACTGCCAATGTGAACTTTAATGAAGGAAAAACAGCAACATCATACCACATGGTAAGAATATTTATCAATACATTCTGAGATATGCGATATAAATATGAAATATATCCCAATTTTGAATACATTAGATGGGTCCTGCTTCCAACAGTACACATGAGAATATGTTCAGAACATTAAAATAAGATCACCTTTCCAATTGGGTAAGCAATAGGAAAGCAAATTATCATCAAACCACGAACGAGCCACACACAATTGGCACCCACAGCCAGCCCATACCTAGTGCATACTGCTTGAGGAATGATCTATTCAATCACCACAAACATAGAGTTAGTTTCAGTGAATAATTAAGACCAAAAATGCAGTTAAAAACTAAGTGTACCTCACCGAAAGCCAGAACAAATGTCACCGACAGAATAACAGCCACAACTGGATGAAATAATTTGTCGAGATAAATCGGAAGAGCCTGCATACAACAGTGTAATCAATATAGTAAATTCTTCAAACATAGATGGCATCTTTACAGAACCCTGAAAACAGACAATTATGCTGCTTCTGGAATAAGAATCTAGAACACAGAAAATTATGCTTATGCTGGAATAAAGTATCTTGAAGAGTAGTACAGTACAATATACATCTACATGCCAATATCAACTAATTCATTCTTTGAATCAAATATATCACCACCAAGTTAAATTCGAATCAAAAATTTGAACCAAGAAACAGAAATACTACTGATTATCAAAACCCACAAAAGTTAACAACTAACCTCCATTGCAGCTGCATTGCAGAGTAGCAGAGTCACAAGAAGTTGGTGCTGCTTTTGAACTACCGGGAAAATAGTAGCTGAAAAAAAATGATAAATCCCTCAAAACTAATTCAATAAAAACAAACCCCACAACAAAATGAAATTAACAACAAATTGTAGAAAGTTGAGAGTACCAGCTTGTTTCTTCTCGGAAGAAGTGCCGCATCTCTGCAGTATTTCAAGTTCAACGAGGCCGAGAGACATTAGGCCCAAAGTAAGGCCCGACATAATTCCGGCGAAGATCACGAGGAAACACGAAACACTCGCGTACACAAACCACCACGGATTCCCAAATTCGATGTCGTTGGAATCCGCAAAGAAAGCCCTCGTCACCATCTCCGCCGCCGGCAAAACCATCGCCGGAACACCACTGTGTTCTTCTCTCACTCACGGTTTCAACTTATAAAATATTGAGAGAGTCAGAGGGAGTGTCTAGAGTGTAGAAAGTGAGTGGGGTTTTATTATTTTGTGAGGACACGTGTCGGATTCTTGGAGCACGGTGGTAACAGGGTGCAGAATGTTGACGCCGGAGAGTTGGTGGAAGAAGGCGGCGGCGGTGGGGTTTGGTCACTTTTGTGGTTTTGTGGGGTGGGCCATGAAATCGGCGTGGGGGCAACATAAGCCTCCAAATTTGTATTCACTTTTAAATTGGAAAATGAAATTGTAGTAACCCTTTTAGGAAAAAATATAACTTTGCCCCCTTCCAATTCCAAATGAGACGGGGTTTAATTAGACATAACGTTTTAACATTTTTAGCGATGTAGGTATTAATTTGTGCATTGTGAGCCGTTTTATAATAAATTGGTATGTGATATTTAAATATAACAAATGTGCAAGTTTATGTGGAACGGTTGAAGTATTATTTTACCTTACCTTAATGGAGTACATCTTATTTTATGCATACAATACAATTGATTTATTTCTCTCACGGCTATTCGCGATCACATCAACAACAAACTGCATGGCTCGTCGTGAGGTTGCGACTGACCATGTCCGACCTTCTGTACATCGGCTGTGAAACTACGATCATGCGCGATTGTTAGCGATCACATACAAGATCACCAACAATCATCGGTGTGGCTGTCCGCAAGACTACAACTGCATTTATTTTATTGAGGGCAATATAGTAAAATATTGAAAAAGAGGGAATATTCGCAATAAAAAAAAACATGGAGGGGGCAAAAATCAATTTCATTTTCCCATTTTAAATTGATTCAGGGTAAGGATATTATTATATGGGGCAACATAAGGCTCCTCATTTATTTTTAGGAATTTATTGCGGTTGATTTATTTGAATTTTATATTGATTGAGTGAAGGGTAGAGTTTTGAAAATTAAGTAATTATTAATGAGTTTAAAGGTAAATTAAAAAAAACATATAAATATAAAATGATATTTAAATTAAAAATAAAATAATAAATCAAAACGATATTTAAAATTGAATAGAAGAAAGTATTGCGCTAAAATGATAGTCAAAAAGTGAAGGGTGTATATATATTCCAAATATATAGTCATTTATTATGTTAAAATGGATAGTCAAAAAGTGAATGGTTTATATATTCCAAATATATTGTCATTTATTACGTTGATTAAAATTGATAGTCAAAAAGTAAGTTGTGGTATACAAAAAGAATTTCCATAGAAACTTTATTAGTATATCATTTAAAATTTAATGTATTTTTTAAAACGATATTAATGGTTTTACTAAAAATACAATTTTACCATAGCACTAGTGTACATATGCAAATACTCTTATAATACAAATTTGCATGAATTTAGATCCACTTTACTGTAGTGGGTCTATATTTAGTGATATAAGTACTAAAATGTGTTATACGTATAGATGTACTTACCAAAAATAGAATATGAATAGTCGTGTACACCCCATTATTATCATACTATATAACTAAGGCAAAATCCTTTTATGTATTTTTTTTTTTTTAACAATAACACATATGTAAGAATAAGGTTTTTTTATTTATCTTTTGAGCAATTTTACATAACTTATTAGTAGAAAATTTTCAATTTAGCATGTACCACTTTAAATCGCCTCTGTTATGATATCAACATTACAGGAATCCCAATCGATTTGCTTTTCGTTCATATAATGCATACAGCTCTGGTGGCAGGTTGGGCAGGCTCGATGTCTCTTTATGAATTGATTAGCAATTTTTTATCCTTTTTATCTCGTTTTTTATTCAATATGGATACAAGGTATGTTCGTTATACCCTTTATGACTCGTTTAGAAATAACAAATTCCTAGGGGGGTTGGAGTATCACGAGAGGGCTGTAACAAATTCGGGGGTTTATATTAGGAGTATTGTACTTTATCTTGTATATACTTATCTCACGTCGGGTTTAGCCTAGACTTTACCTCAATGTACTTGTATATATTCTATTGTCCAGATTAATAGAATTCATCTTTTGACCATTATCTAATATGGTAACCAGGGCCTAATTGGCAAACGCCACATAAAAAGATCATTTCTCTTTATATTTAATTTTTATTTAAATTCATAAGGTATTTAAAATCCCTAAATTTTGGGATCTTACGCAATCACCGCATGTTCCCAAATTCTCGGCACCTCCATTGATGTAACTCACAAACTCTTCCCACCGGCCTCACGCCCACTCTACTGCGTTCCCTTGGCCTCACAGCAGCGCAACCCACAGCCTCCAACCTTGTCGCCTGCTCCCACCAACTCGTCCCCTGAAGTCATTAATGCCAACGCTGCAACACAGAACGCCGCACCTGATGCGTCTTCTCCATCTCTTATTGCCTTCAATACGAACTCTCAGGCCCCTCTCAAGTTGACGTCCGTCAACTACGTCGCCTGGTCCTTCCAGATCCGCACCCTTCTCTCCGGATACGACATATTCAGGTATCTCGATGGTTCCTACCCTTGTCCATCCCCTGCTGCTGCCACTGGTGCGTCCGCCACTCCTGATCCGGCGGTGCTTCATTGGCGCCGTCAGGATCAGCTTATCCTCAGTGCCATTATTGGCTCCATTACCCCAACACTCATATCATTCATTGCTTCCGCCGCAACATCTCGTGATACTTGGACAACTCTTGCCACCATTTATTGAAAGTCCTCTCGTGGCCGTATTCTTGCACTTAAGAACCGTATTCATAATCCACAAAAAGGTACGAAGTCAATTACTGATTATATGTTTGAGATCAAGGGGGTTGTTGATAAACTCTCTCTTCTTGGTGTTTCCACCGACTCGGAGGACATTGTTCTCAAGGTTCTCAACGGCCTTGACGATTCCTACAAAGAATTGAGCAATGTCATCCAAGCCCGTGATACCGCTATTTCTTTTGACGAACTGCATGATAAATTATTGAGCACCGAGGCACAACAAACTGCCCTTGCCCCTCCACCTGCTGCACATCCTGTAACAGCCTTTGCTGGCTCTCGTTAGCCCCAAAACCGCCACCGCCAGCAGCGTCCGTCGCCCTCGGCTCACTCCCCTGCAGAGCAGACGCGCTATTCTGCCCGTCCGCAAGCTCCCACTCGTGCTCCTGCTGTCCCATTTGGGGGCTCACACTCCTTCTCTTCGGCTCGTCCATACATGGGTAAATGTCAGTTATGCAGTACCCCTGGCCATTCGGCAAGACGCTGCCCAGAGTTAACCTCCTGTTTTGCCTCTCCCGGTGCTCCTAGTCCCTCTGCCTACTCCACACCTTCAGCCCATACTACAGATTCTTCACCGATGTCCTCGGGATGGATCCTCGACTCCGGTGCCTCACATCACATGACCACCGACTTGGCTAATTTTTCTTTGCATTCCCCCTACAATGGAGGTGATGATGTTATTGTGGGAGACGGTAACAAGCTCTTTATTTCTCATATTGGTCGGTTGAAATTTTGGGGCTTAGAAAAATTTCACTTTATGGATTCTTTACTTGTTCCATCGTTGTCAAAGAATTTAATTTCGGTCTCTCAGTTATGCACACAAAATGATGTTATTGTGGTTTTCTCTGATTCTGATTTTCAGGTGAGGGACAGTCGCTCAGGGGATATTCGACTGCGGGGTCCACGCGTTAACGGGTTGTATGTTTGGCCGGTTCGTACTCCTTTCCCTCCTTCAGCTTTTTCGTCCACTTATCACACTTCCGCTGTCTGGCATGCTCGGTTGGGTCATCCATCACCACGTATTTTATCCTCCGCTTTGTCTAGCTTAAATTTACGCATAAAACTGTCCCTATGAGTTGTGACTCTTGTAAAACTGTTAAGAGTCACAAACAGCCGTTTTTTTATTCCTCTTTATCTTTAGATAGACCTTTGCACTTATTGTTTTCGGACGTTTGGTCCTCTCCTGTCTTATCGAATGATGGATACAAATATTATGTGATTTTTGTGGATCATTTTACTAAGTACATTTGGCTCTATCCGCTCAAAAGAAAATCTGATGTGCTACCTACATTCTTTGCATTTAAATCTTTGGTTGAGAATTTTTTTAATGCACGTATTACTATGCTTTACTCTGATAATGGTGGTGAATATATAGCCCTTCGCTCCTTCCTTGTTTCTCATGGAATAACTCATCTCACCACTCCTCCCCACACTCCCGAGCACAATGGCATATCTGAGCGTCGTCATCGTCACATTGTTGACACCGGCCTATCTCTTCTACATCAGGCTTCCACCCCTCTCACCTTTTGGCCCTATGCCATCTCCGCTGCCACTTACATAATAAATCGTCTTCCCAAAGTAGAATTCAACATGCTCTCTTCCTATGAAAAACTTTTCTCCAAACCCCCAAACCTCTCCAAACTTCGTGTCTTTGGGTGTCAATGCTTTCCTTGGCTCCGTCCATACTCTTCTCACAAGCTTGCGCCTCGCTCCACCCCTTGTGTCTTCCTTGGTTATTCTATCACTCAAAGTGCCTACATTTGCCTCGACCGTATCTCCAATAAAGTTTACATATCTCGCCATGTTGACTTTGTTGAGGACATTTTTCCCTTCGCCACTCCATTACCCGTGTCTCCTACACCCATTTTCACTCCCTCTCCTGACCCTGGTCCCATTCCCACCCCACCACCTATCCACCTGTCGTGTACTCCCCTGGATCGCGCCCCCGCACCGCTGTCTTCTGATTGCACTACCTTACCAACCGACCGCCCCGAGGCCCGACCCTCTCACCCCATGGTGACTCGCTCTCGGAACAACATCTCTAAACCAAACCCAAGGTATTGCCTATCTACATCTGTTTCAGTTGATATTGAACCTACCACTGTAAAACAGGCACTATCTGATCCTCGCTGGCGCGAGGCCATGTCTGCTGAATTCACGGCTTTACTGCGCAATGGCACTTGGGATCTGGTCCCCTCGGACCCTTCTCAAAACATTGTTGGGTGTAAATGGGTCTTTTGTATCAAACAGAATCCGGATGGTTCCATTGACAAGTCCAAAGCCAAGCTCGTTGCTAAAGGCTTTCATCAGCGCCCTGGGGTTGACTTCTTTGAAACGTTCAGTCCAGTTGTCAAACATACCACTGTTCGCATTGTCTTGAGTCTTGTTGTATCTCGGGGTTGGCCTTTCCGCCAATTTGATGTCAACAACGCATTCTTGCATGGCTCTCTCTATGATGAAGTATTTATGGCTCAACCTCCCGGCTTCTCTGATTCAAATCATCCTTCCTTTGTGTGCAAACTCCGCAAATCTATCTACGGTCTTAAGCAAGCTCTCAGGACTTGGTATAATGCTATTCGCTCGTTCATTGTCTCTATTGGGTTCGTGTGCACCAAGTCTGCTGAATCTCTGTTCGTCTTTAGTCGAGATGGTATTTTGGCTTACGTTTTGGTTTATGTGGATGACCTAATTCTCACGGGCAACAATAACTCCTTTTTATCCACCGTGGTCTCTACTCTTGCCTCCCGATTCTTGGTCAAGGACCTTGGGACTCTCTCGTATTTTCTTGGTATTGAGGTCCTTCGATCTGATTCCTCCTACTTCATCTCGCAAAGGAAATATGTCACAGATCTGTTATCTCGTCACAACATGCTTGATGCCAAGGGGGTCAGACGCCTCTTGCTCCGGGCTCTAAGCTGTCTCTCCATGATGGTAGTGGCCCTACTGATCCTACTGTCTATCGTCAAGTTCTTGGCAGCCTCCAGTATCTCCTCATGACTCACCCTGATATTGCCTATGCAGTAAACAAATTGTCTCAGTTCATGCATGCTTCCACTGAGACTCACTGGGGGGCGGTCAAGCGCCTTCTTCGCTACTTGAATGGAACTCGCCACTTCTCTCTACATCTTCGTTGTGATTCTCCCCTTTCTCTGCACTGCTTCACAGATGCGGATTGGGCTGGGGATTGTGACGATCGAACCTCTACTAGTGTATTTATCTTGTTTCTTGGTGCAAATCCGATTTCTTGGAGTTCTCGCAAGCAGAAGTCTGTTGCTCGATCATCAACGGAAGCTGAATATCGTGCTATAGCTGCTGCTGCTACCGAATTGCAGTGGGCCGTCTCTCTTTTGCATGAACTTTTGATTCCCTTATCAACATCGGCACCTGTACTTTACTGCGATAACATTGGTGCCACATATCTATGTTCTAATCCTGTCTTTCATTCCCGAATGAAGCATATTGCCATTAACTATCACTTTGTTCGGGACCTGAAGAACTCCAAGCTCCGTGTGACTCATGTCTCCTCGTCTGATCAACTTGCTGATGCTTTAACCAAGCCTCTCTCTCGTAACTGCATCTCTTTACTTATGGACAAGATTGGTGTTGTTAATCGCCCACCATCTTGAGGGGGTGTATTATTTTTATTTTTTTTTTTGACAGTAGCCAGACATTACATCTTCAAATCACAAATACAGAAGTATCCAACTATCTTAAAATGTTGTTATGTCTGCTATCCAACCCGGAATATCTTCATCTCTCCAATCGTGAGAAGAGTGAGACGTGGCCGCCCATGTTGCCAATTTATCCGCAGCCTCATTTCTTGTTCTGGGTATATGTGAGATTTCGCACACTACAAAACCTCTCCTCAATTTCTGTATTCTCTCCAAAACAAAGCCCTCTGGGCTCCAAACACTTGCTCCTGTTCTTACCATGTTTACGGCGTTTAAAGAATCCGAGAGGAGTGCAATCTTCATCCAACTGTTCCAGCTACACCACAGGAGACCCTCCTCTATTGCCCTGAGCTCTGCGCCGACTACTGACCCCGGATGCCAAATTTTCCGTCCGTGAGCTGCCTTAGCCTTGGACTCCTGGGTTCCAAGCACCATACCCACCCCAAAAACGTTTATGTCCTCCTTATAAGCAGCATCCACCTTTATCCAAAAGCCATCCACCGGTACTCGTTGCTCTATTCTTTGTTCTTCTTGGCAATTTCTTTTTACTATCTCCTTATTTTGTTGGAAAGCTTTCAAAAAGTTTACAGCCCAATCCACTTCCACAATTTGCTTTCCAAGCCTCTACTTCTCTGCATCCTCATGTAGCATTGTGCATCTCTCTTTCCAAGTGCCCCACGCTATTGAGATTACCACTTCCAACTCCCTCATGGTGCATACCTCCTCTAACATTCGAGCCAACTCCACTGTAGGTAAGGTATCACGTCCCTTAAACGTCAACCACCATCCATAATATTTCCAAACCTTTCTAACCTCGTGGCAAAAAAACAAAGCATGCGTAGTCGAAGTTGTATGCCTCCCACATAACCCGCATCCACCTTCTACTGGAACGTGATGCCGTCGGAGATTTCCCTCCGTTGGCAGAATATCCATCATTACCTTCCACCAAAAGATTTTAATCTTTGGTGGTAGGTTCATTTTCCACAGCTTTACCCATTCTTTCTCCCTTCCATCTTTCTCCCTACTTGTCGATCCCATTTGTTCATTGTTGTGTTTCCCCCAGTTGAACCAATACCCCGACTTCACCGAATACTTTCCTTTTAACCCAGGCTTCCAAAACATTCTGTCCTCCACCTGCTTACCCTCTATGGGTGTGCTCATGATTGCCAAAGCCTCAAAGGGTAGAAAAGCTTTGTCTATCAAATCCGCCCTCCATTCATCGTTTTCATCAATGTAACGATTGACGGTCGATCCACTTGCTATTCTTGATATTAGTCTTCCACCTGACAAACCATTCACCCATCTATCCCGAAAGATTTTGATGGACTCCCCATTTCCCACTCTCCAATGCATCCCTTCCTCCAAAAGCTCTCTACTCCAACAAAGAGATCTCCATACGTAGGATGGATTTCGTCCCAACTCCGCTTCCAAAACCCCAGAATGTTTAAAATACCTTTCCTTTAGAACTTTGCTTAATAAAGAGTTAGGGTTCTCCATAATCCTCCACACTTGTTTTGCCAATAGAGCTTGGTTGAATTTCACAATGTCTCTAAAAGCTAGCCCTCCCACTTCCTTTGGTTCGCACAGCAACTTCCATCTTCTCCAATGTAACTTTTTTCCTTCCTTTTTATATCCCCACCAAAAGTCAGCTACCATTTTCTCCATATCTCTGCAAATTGTAGAAGGAATCCTAAAGCATGCCATCGTATATGTTGGTATTGCCTGAATAATTGCCTTAATAAGCACCTCTCTACCTCCATCTGAAAAGTTAGCCCCTTTCCATGCATCAATCCTCTTTGCCACCTTATCTCTAAGATAACCAAATTGAATTCTCTTCGCCTTCATAGAGAAAGTCGGCAACCCTAAGTAAACTTCGTGCCCCCCTGTTGTTCTTATTTGCATTATCTCCCTCACCTCCATGACATTCGTACTCTTTGTATTAGGACTGAAGGATATTGCAGATTTCTCATAATTGATAAGTTGTCCCGAAATCTGCTCATATCTTCGTAGTACAGCTTTAACCCTTACACTTTCCTCCTTTGTTGCTTTAAAAAAGAAAAGGTTGTCATCTGCGAACAGAAGGTGTGTAATGGCTGGTGCTTCTCTTGCTATTTTCACCCCGTGAACTCCCTGGTCCAAAGCCAGTTTCCTCATAAAAGTTGATAGCCCCTGGGCACATAAAACAAAGAGAAAGGGGGACAAAGGATCCCCCTGTCTCAACCCCCTCGTTGGTTGCACTCGTCCTATCATACGTCCATTAATCTTGAAAGAATAGTGAACAGTAGTAATGCATTGCATAATTAGCCTTACCCAGCCGTCTTTGAAGCCCAACTTACTCAAGATCTCCTTCAGGTATGTCCACTCCACTCTGTCGTACGCTTTACTCATATCGAGTTTTAGTGCTGCATATCCCTCCTTACTTCTGTTATTCTTGATCCAATGCATACACTCATACCCCAAAATAATGTTATCTGATATCATCCTCCCCGGAGTGAAGGCACTTTGGTTCTCGTCTACAATCCCATTCATGACACTCTTCAGCCTATTTGTAATCGTTCGTGCCAATATCCGATATAATACATTGCTCAAGCTGATCGGCCTGAAATCCGCTACCCTCTTCGGATGCTTTTTCTTTGGTATCAGGGTCACCCATGTTTCATTCCACTCTGCTACGCTCTTCCCTTCATTCAAAACACCCAAAATTGCCTCTGTGACTGCTGAACCAACCTCCTCCCATGAGCTTTGATAGAACCCTGCTGAGAAGCCATCCGGACCTGCCGCTTTGTGTGCATTTAAGTTAAAAGCTGCCTTCTTCACTTCTTGTTGTGTAAAAGGGATCTCTAAAAAATCATTCATTTGATCCGTTAACACCCGTTCAATTGGCTCCAAAGCCTGCTGTACTTCACTCAATTCTGGCTGTGATGATGTAAAAATACTATCAAAGTACTGAGTGACAATTTGCTCTAAATGCTCTGGCTCTACCTTCCATTCACCATTATCATTTTCCAAGCCATGTATGGTATTTGTCCATTGTCTTTGTGAAGCTTTTCGATGAAAGGCTTTGGTGTTTCTATCTCCATCTCGTAGCCATGATATCCTCGCTCTTTGTTGCCACATCATACTCTCCTGAGTTTGGTACTTCTCCACTTGGCTCTCCAGTTTTCTGACTCTGTCCATCTCAATCACAGCATTCTCATTATTAAGCAGCATATTAAGTTGATTCTTGCATTGTTGAATCTTCTTCTTACAGCTTCCCACTCTCTCCTTACTCCACTTGTCCAACTTTTGCCCACAATTTTTAAGTCTCTGCACTATATCTCCCCTGCCTTCACAGCTCCCCCATCCTTCCTTGACCGCGTTTAGATAATCCTCTTCTACCAGCCATGCTCTCTCAAATCTAAAGGGATGATTCCCTACTGTTGCACCCTTCTTCTTCCCCTCATTGATGCACATCTTAACCGGTCTGTGATCGGAGCCATAAAAATCTAAGTTCCATACCTCCCATTGTTTCGTTTGCTCTAACCACTCATCATTTGCCAAAAACCGGTCTAATTTTTCCTTCAGCGCTGCCCTCCCTTCCCTCCTATTGTACCAAGTGTAAAAGGGGCCTCCTGCATCCAGACTCCTCAGCCCCAGGTCATTGACCACCCCTCTAAACTCCTCCATTTGTCCAAAAGGACGTTCACCCTCCCTTGTTCCCCCTTTTTTCTCATCCAGAGATAATATCTCATTAAAGTCCCCTCCTACCACCCAAGCTCCCGGATTTCCTTGATGAGTTCTTCTCACTTTCCTAAGCAAGGCCCAAGAAAATTTACGCATATGTGTAACAGGTGCTCCATAAAAACCAGTAAAGCGCCAATTCCCATCTTTATGGTTAATCACACAATCCAAATGGCCCAATGAATAAGACAGTAAAGTAATTTCCATTGATTCTTTCCCAAATAAAACTAGACCACCACTAGTGCCTCTAGCATCACAACCAACACAAAAGTTAAATTTCAACATAGGTTTCCATCTAGTACAAGCTTGAACTGAAATTTTAGTTTCTAAAATAAAAAAAAGGTCCGGGCGATGATCAGCAACAAGTTGTTGTACAGCTTGGAATGCGCGCTTGCTCCCGAGTCCACGCGCATTCCAACTTATGGCGATCACTTCTGTCAGCGGTGCTGAGCCGAGTCAGCCACCGCCCCATTGAGTTTCGCCTCCTTTTCCTCCTCACTTTTTGATTTCTTTGTCTTTGCCCCTTCTCCATCCTTTGCACCCCCCTTGTTGCCCAAACTTTCCTCCGTAGTCGATCCTGTACCAATCAGTCTTCCTCGTTTTTTAACTGGTTGCCCCCCACTTACCTCCCCTGGTACAGTCACTCCTCCTCCTTGTGTTTCTTCCCCTGTCTTTCCCGCTGCCCCCATCACAACTTGCCTTAACATTGGGGTAGGTATGAAGTTGCCCATCCCGTTTGTGCCTCCCGTATTCCCCACCAGTCCATCCTGATTCAAATTCCCAATGTTTCCCCCATAAGGGGGATACGCATTCAAATAAGCATAATACCTCATTGTGTTCGAAAGAGTGAACATCTCTTCCTCCCCGCAGCTGTTTGGTTCCGTCAGAAATTGGTTCGTGTTAAAGTTCTGCATAGACCCCTCCTTCCCCATTGCTGCTTTCTTTGTCTGGCTCGGTTTGATCTTTAAGGTCTGTCTGGCCGTCATTTCCGTCTGGACTTCTTTCCCCTTATCCCTTCCTTTGTGTGTCTGTGGCTCCTTTTGTTTTTTCCTCCCAATCCCTTCCTGTCGCGCCCATTCAAAAGTTGCCGCTGTTGGTGACTTCTGTCTATCCGCTTTGAGCCATATAGGGTAGTTCTTTGCTTTACCCCTAATCGTCCCCTCTTCTTCGAAAAGGATCGGGCACTCCTTGTCCATATGTGTCAGCCATCCACATACTCCACAAAACTCTACTAATTTCTCGTACCTGAAAAGGATCAAATGGCTCTCACCTTCCACTGTGATCGACATACCTCAAGTTAAGGGTTGGTTTATCGTGATCATCACCCTAACTCTCAGACATCTCCCCCACGTAGCCTCCCCATTTGGTTGATCTACTTCCAGTACCTCTCTCATCTTTCCTCCCATTCTCTTTCCAACCTCTTCATTCATAGAGTTGAGCGGTAGACCGTGGATTTGAACCCAAAAGGGGGCTTTGTTGAAAGTCATAGTAGCTGGGCACTCTTTGCCCGTTAAGCGTGTCAAGATAAGAGTCGTACCGCTTAGGTTCCATGGCTGCTTATATTGTGCTTTGTTGTAGTCCACCGCTTCCCCAAACTCCAGCACAAACAGTCCTTCCCCTACCTGCGAGATTTTCAGAGCACCCTCCAACCTCCAAATGTTCCTCATTGCTGTCGTTAGTTCTCCCGGGCCCATATTCTTCCTGACCGTATATCTCCCCAGCAATATGTTCTTTGGCCTCGTGATCTCCCCAGATGGGATCTCCGTTTCCTCCTCATCGAGCTGGGCAATTGAAACCCTGCTCATACCCGCATTCAAATGGTCCGCCATTGTTCGCACACACAGAAAGTACAGATCTATTAACTGAACAAATTTAAGAAACTTTGCTTCACAAGAATGTGAATAACCGGGCCCCAACTCGTGGGTATTTAAATCCATTTTGCCTCACCTTTCCCCCAATCCCGTTGCAGTTCGTATTACAAGAAGGATTGTACTCATTGCCTTGTATCGAAAAACCTCCAAGAATCTGCAGAGACGTACCTCGGCTGCTTCAATCCGGCGGAGTAATTATAATCATGATTACGGCGTGCGAGCCCTAATTAATTTCTTGTTTTGTCGTTGCCCGAATCGCACCTAGTGGAGGTGTAAATCGCCCCTAGAAGAGCGCGTGTAACGCGTGTTAGGAGTATTGTACTTTATCTTGTATATACTTATCCCACATCGGGTTTAGCCTAGACTTTACCTCAATGTACTTGTATATATTCTATTGTCCAGATTAATAGAATTCATCTTTTGACCATTATCTAATAGTTTAGAGTTGTGAAGGTATAGTTGGGACACATATTATATTTTCTGACTTATGTTTTTTGGCAGCTATCTAGCATTGGGTCTATTGACTATTGGGATCTAGGAATATTTTTTTGATGAACGTACATGAAAACCTTCTTTGAATTTGTCTAAGATTTTTGAAAATACTCCTAATTGAATATTATAATATTTTATTAAACGAGAATATTATGATTAAATCACATTTTTAAAATATTTTTTTTAATGGATTCTGACTATCCAAATTTAGATAGCTATGTTTTTCGCTACATATATTTACATGTTTTTTTTTTTTTTCAAATATAGTTTTGTTCGTTTGCAACTTTGAGCGAAATGGACAGATCAATATAAATTACTAGTAGGGTCATTTTTGTTGCCACTGAATTAGAATTAGTTTATGAAGTTAGTACAACAACTCGTGTCCTAATTTAATTAATTTACTCTTTTAAAAATGTACCTACTACTAAAGTAGCTACTTGTTACTAATTTATATTTAATTAACAGTGTTAGTTTTTGTTTTTCTCGTATGTTCTTAAGTAATAGGTTATTCATTAAATGAAGTACTGCTGATCTTTCTTCCTTGTAGAATAAAATCAAGTCTACATTTTAATTAGGGAAAATACATTTTTTTTCCTTTAAATTGCACAAGATTTTATTTTTATCCTCTAAATTTTTTAACTTTAAAATTAGATTTTCAGGATCTTTCTACGGTTTGTCATGTTGCACTTTTTATTTATATTTACTTACATTTTTTAATATTCATTTTTTAATTAATAAAAAAAACTGGAAAACAATCGAATAAAAGAGGATAAAATAATAAAATATGCTAAAAAATAGGAAATTAAAAAAGAAATTACATGCCAAAAAATAAAAGAGAAAAACTACGGGCAAAAAAAAAAAGAAAAGAAAAAAACAGCGGAAAAAAATGCCCAAAATAAAGGGGAAAAAAAGAAAAAAAAATTGGACTAGCGTATATAAGTCCAAACTTTTTTTTATATTTATTGATATAGTTTATTATTTTAAATTAAAACAATATATTCATCGCCCTTCTACTTAACAAAACATTGGTGGTAAGGTTATAACAAAACATTCTCTTAAAACATTCTCTTACACCTCCCAATTCTTCCATAAATAACCGTGCCCTACTAACCTCCACATCCCTTTAATAGTTATAACCCATTTTATAGGGGACCCACCATCCTTTTATATTAATTTTATTAATATACATCCATTATCTTACTACTCCTTCCGTCCCACCACAAAGATAGCTCCATTTGACTTTTACACATAGGTTAAGAAAAATCAATAAATATAGTCAATTTCAACTAATATACCTATTTTACCCTTGATATTTCATAAATTTGGTGTAAATTCCAAGGCAGTTAAGTCTTAAGAGTAATTATGAGGTGGATTTAATTAAGAGTAAAATTGTCAATAAAACATTTAATACTTAAATAAAAGAGGAAATGTAGCTATAATTTGAGACATCCAAAAAAGGAAAACGTAACTATTTTTGTGGGACGGAGGGAGTATATTTTATTAATATACATCTGTTACTCTGCAATAACCATATAAGGAGAGAGAGTGTTATAACATTTTATTGCATTGGTAATAACTCCTATTTTAAAGTTATAACGGCCTAAAATCTTATCATCGAGTTTGCTATCGGACCTAAAAATTTATGGCTCAACCTGGCCCTAGCCCCTAGGTAAGTTGTCGGCCATCTAGAAGAACTTTAAAGATAGTTTTTGATTATGGTTGAGAAAAAAATGTTTAGTTTATACTCCTTCTATTTTGCTCACTTCTATTTATACATATTTTTTTTAAAATCATATTTTAATTATAAAAAATATATGTGAAATAACAAGTAAACAATATTGTTGGTACATTCTCAATCTTATTAATTCTCAATCTTATTAATAAAGTAGAAAAAATTCTCAAAAGTTAACTACTTAAATAGAATAGATATATAAATACTACTTTGTAGACCCAAAAATCTGTTTGAGCAAAATTTTATAGGACTGAAGGAGTATGTATTTTTATCAAAAAATAATTTTAGTAACTTATCAAAAAATAGAAGAAGGTTAAGTTTATTAAAAAGATGTTTTATGTAATTGCGAAGTTGTCCATAACAAAGTTAGATGGTGTGTTACCTTTTTATTGGATGTTTGTTGTAAGACATGATGATATGTTAGAAGGTTTGGTCTTATATAGAATCAATTCCTTATAAGGAATTGAGTTGACTTGGTCAACTTAAATGTTAAATATTCAAGAATATTGTGAACCCTAAATATTCAAGATTATTGTGAATAAAAATTTTGACTTGGTTAAATTTATTTTATTATTATTTTTTTTTTTGTAATTTTTTTTTTATTTTTTTTTTTTCGAAATTGTGTGTGTTGAAAAGTGTAAGTTAATATTACTAAAAAGTGTAACACAATATTACTAAAAAGTGTAACACATTTTTTTATTAAAAAGTGTAAGTCACTATTATAATTGAAAAGTGCAACACAACTTTTAATGAAAAGTATAAGTCATTATAACTAGAAAATGCAAGTTAGTATAACTAGAAAGTGCAACACAATATTATTAAAAAGTGCATGTCAATATACTTGAAAAGTGCAACACAATATTTTAATGAAAAGTGTAAGTTATTATAACTGAAAAGTGTAACAAAATACGAGTAAAAAGTGTAACATAACATTACTAAAAAGTGTAAGTCACTATAACTAAACATATTGTTGAAAATTGTAAGTCACTACAACTGAAAAGTGCAACAAAATATGACTAAAAGGTGTAGCATAACATTACTAAAAAGTGTAAGTCAATATAACTAAAAAATATTGTTAAAAATAGTAAGTCACTACAACTGAAAAGTGCAACAAAATATGTGTAACATCACTAACAAGTGTATGTCATTATAACTGAAATTATTATTGCAAATATTTCAAAATAACATGCTAAAAAATTGTAAATTGCATGTTACACTTTTCCTTATTTTCAACATGCACTTTTATAATTAAAAAAAAAAATATATGTGAAAATTGTTAGATGTAAGAGTTGAACTCTAGACCTCAACATAAAAAACAATATTCTCAACTTTTTAAGCTACGTAAATTATCATACATGTTTTTTGCGTATTTTTATTTTTATTATCGATCCTACCAATTTTTTAAAATTTACTCAATTCCTTGTAAGGAATTGAGTCTACAAGAGACCTACCCATGTTAGAAAGTGATGATAATTTTAACAGTGAAATATTCAAATAGCGACAATGTCTAATTATAAGTGTTCAGACTTTATTTCATGTAAAAAATAATCTATACCTATAAATTGACTAAAATATTAAGTTTTGTAAATATAAATGTCTAATTTTAAAGTTGAAAATTTTAGAGGACAAAAATTAAAATAAATACTCGAAAAAATTGAAGGGATAAAAAATGCATTTACCATTTTAATTATAATAAGAATATCTAAAGGATGAATACTTTATGATCATGTTTGGACAATTATTTTTGCACAATTATCTTTTTAAGTTACTCAGTTTTTTTTTTGCACAATTATCTTTTAAGAAATATTATATAATGTGTAGTGGAGTATTGAGGTAGTGAGAGATTAAAAAAATAGAAATAGACGTAGAAAAAAATATATAGATAAAAGTAAAAAAAAATTGAAAAATATAAAAATGGAAATGAGTAACTGAATATAGTATCAATGTGGAACCATTTGGAGTTAATTTACTATCATATGCAAAGCTGTCATTCTAAATTTTGATAGAATAGATTAGCAATGCAAAGATGTTGATATTTTATACAGTATGAGGAATGTTAATTTATAT
The DNA here is from genome assembly GCA_963675135.1 of Galeopsis tetrahit. Taxonomy (NCBI): domain Eukaryota; kingdom Viridiplantae; phylum Streptophyta; class Magnoliopsida; order Lamiales; family Lamiaceae; genus Galeopsis; species Galeopsis tetrahit. The sequence goes on along the minus strand of OY776122.1, from coordinate 9,113,183 downwards.
TAAATGTGAATTTAAATATATTCAAAATTATTATCAAGTATAATATTCAAATTTGGTCATTCATTTTTGTTTTTGTTGGACCTGGCCCAATCAGTTTTGGTTTATGGCTCTGCAATTGATATCTTGTTTTAAAAAAATGTTCAACTTGTTTAAACATACTGTATTTAAGTGACATTACCTTTATTTAAAAAAATAAAAATAAAAATAAATCACTTGAAATATATTAGTAATTGTCTAAGCTGCAGACGTTTGGACTTTGGGTTAATCGAAGAGGCGTTTCAGATGTGGCGACAGTCATGCCTATTCTAGATTATTGAGATAATTAGTTTTTTTTTATAGGTAAAGTCTAGTATGCACTCGAGTGCATGTTGTGCACCCTAGTTCATGTGCACTTTTCAGTTTTAGGGGAAATTATTGTTAAGGTCATTTCACTAAGAGATTTATCTAATAGGGCATAGATTTTTTTTTTTAAATCTATTAAGGTCAAAATGACACCTAATAAGACATTGTTGCCCTTTACCAATTTAAATAATTTGAAATTAATAAATATTAATAATTTGAAATTAATAATTTTGAATTAATGCAGTTCCTAGTTATACGCACCTTCCAATTATTAAAAAATTCCTAAAATTAAGCAATTCGAATTAATTGTTAATTATTCAAATAAATAAAAATAAAAAATCGGCATTTTATGATCCTTCCAACCATTCAAATATTTCTAAAATTAAGCAATTCGAATTAATTGTTAATTATTCAAACAAAAAAAGTTAAAAAATCTGCATTTTATGATTCAGAAATAAGCGTGTCATAGAGTATACAATTCCCCATATGTTGAATATGCATATATATATGAAATAGATTATGAATTTTAATATGAACAGTGAAATGAATTTAGATTATGAATTTTAATATGAACAGTGAAATGAATTTTGATATGTAGAAATAGATTATGAATTTTAATATGAACAGTGAAATGAATTTTGGTATGTAGAAATGGGTTATGAAGACATATGTTCATTTCAATATGAAGTTTAAAACGGCATACAGGAAATGGCATATTCAGACAGGGGTTTGTTGTGATGTAGGAATTTCATACTTAATTCAGTTAATATCACTGAAAAGAATTGTTCAGAATAATAAGACGAAGACATAAAATGATAATGCCTACATACCAATAAACATGTTTCATATTGAAAGTTCATTTTGATATGAAGTTGTAGGAGTAGTATATGCACCTTTCAGATTAATAAAATTTCTGCAAAAATCAAGGGTAACCGCATAGACATACTAGAAAGAAATAAAGATTATAGGAAGCTCAACAAAATAAAGCAATCGCTACACAATTGAAATCAAATCCCAGCTGATCTTCATTTCTTCCGAGAATAGTTAAAATAAGCGTGCGAACTTTCAGAAAAAATTGCATCAAGGCCGAAATCATAAATACACATCTACAAACTCAATCAACGATCAAAATTACTAAGGTCAAACACTCGACGAAACAATTGCGCTAAATTACAACAAAAATTTGCTTAGTAGAGATTTCAATGACAGTGTCATTGAATATAAATCCCAGCCACAAGACAGATGCTATTCCAAAAGCAAGACCCAGAGCTACACTGTAATATGGAAAACCGCAATTAGAAATATATGTTGGCCATTATGTCTACTAATAGTGCATGCACATACGCTCCGAGGGTGACTTGTGACAAAAATTTGATTATGCCTCCCCAGTTAAAACTCCAGCCAAGAACCATCCGGTAAAACAACTGATAGACAACAATTGCTGTCCTGAAAACACAGTTGCCAAGTACAATTAGATTTCCAGAAGAATAAATCAAAGGATTTTCAATTCTAAGTTAACCAACTACACATTTCAGAACATCTAACCAGACTGTTATAATTATTGATTATTGATTTATACCCATCATTCATCCACCCCACAGTATCCTATAAGTTTCACTACATTCGGATGATCCACCACTCCTAGCAGCTGCACTTCTGCTACCCATTCTTTGTGACCCTAACAGTGTAAGTTCCATATGCATACCAGTTAGATGAAACTTCCGCCATTAATTGACGAATATAAGGTAACATAGGTAGATCAGGAACACGGGGTTTGTCCAGAAACATCAAGAACAATAACAACAAGCATCAAGACCCAAATTAGTAGAGATCGAAGAGATCATAATTGAAACCAAAATCTCAGTTGTTTATTCACAATTGGTTAATTATGACAGCCAGAAAATCAGAGGATAGACTTGAACCTTGTTCCTAAATGACCTAATCAATTCAATTCAATTAACCCTCTATCATCTATTTTGATTGTTCAGCTCTGTGGCAAACACTGAGCTACAGCTTCTTGATAGTTAGACTAACGAAAAACAAAATGTCAACAGAAGATAAATAAGATCTTCAAACCTTTAAAGCAGCCCCAAGACAAAAGGTTGAAATGAGTACTCCAGGGACAGCAAGTAGAAACATTTGCCGTTGCCGGAATATTCTAGTCTCCGACAAGGAGATCTCGGTGCCTGTGGAAATACGAGAGAATCGCAGAGAAATCGCTATGTGCACAACAGAAACTCAGATCGAAAGGCCAGATCGGCCACCACGAACCACTAGAAGCATCTCCGCCGGAAACATCTCAGTCATGGTGGTGGAAGACCTCCGACGAAGGTTTACAGCGACGACGCGTGGGAGATGGAGTCGACGGAGAACAGATCAGCCATGGCGAAGGGGGCGACGACCATGGCCATGGAGGGGGCGGCGGGGAGGCCGTGTGTATCAACGCCTCGTGGGAGATGAAGCGGTGGGAAAAGGGGGCGGCGGCAGCCGTGGGATGGTGGGGAGAGGAAGAGGGCTAGCCATGGCGAAGGGGGCGACGACCATGGCCATGGAGGGGGCGGCGGGGAGGCCGTGTGTAGCAGAAGACGGCGGCGGCAGCAGTGGGAAAAGGGGGCGGCGGTGGGATGGTGGGGAGAGGAAGAGGGCTAGGGTTTTGATTTTGATTTTGAGGGAATGAGTAGAATGAATTAAACTAATAGACAGATTCCTATTTATATAAGGGTATTCTTGGTTTTTTAGCTCTAATTTGACCTTATTAGAAAATTTTAAAAGTTGTATGTTTTAGTTGTTTAATAGTCTATAAAAGTGACCTTATTAGGGAATATCTCTCAGTTTTATTGACTTACACTTTTTGGTAAATGGTGTTGCACTTTTTAATTATTACTAAAAATATTATTATACAGTTTAATAATTGAAAAGTGCAACACCATTTACCAAAAAGTGTAAGTCAGTCAACTGAAAAGTGCAACATTGACTATGGTGCACAACATGCACTCGAGTCCATAGCAGACCAACCCTTTTTTATAATTGAATTATAAAAAACTTATATGAAATATTTCATACATAAAATATAATTAATTAAATAAATTTAGACAACAATTTTTAAATAAAAGAGACATTTAAAAAAAAAATGTGGGTCAAAAGTCTGAATTTGAGTCGTTAAAAAAATTGGAGGGTCGCAAATAAGTGGTTTACTACATGATTAATATATTGTTACTACAAGACCAAAAGTGTACTACTCCATGCTAAAAAATATTATGGAGAATTTGCTCAAAAAATTAAGTGTACATAATATTTTGAACTTGTAGTAGTACATTTTTAGCCTTGTAGTGACATTATTTTTTGATCATTTAGTAATGTGGTTTTAGTCATGTAGTAAAACAATATTTGTGAAAAAATATTTTTAATTAAGTTTGACCCGTGACTCACGTTAACCCACATATTTTTGTCCTAAATTTACCTTATTTATCTATATTTCATGTATAAAATTTTTTATATAAATTTTTATGTAAGTAAACTATCTTAATTAGATATATTTCATGGATAAAATATTTTATCCCAGTGCTGTTCAATTGAATTTGGGTATAATGGAATTTGAAACCACTTCATTTTTTTCCATTATAATTTCTTTTAAAAAAAAAATTAAAAAATAATAATTTTTTTAAAAAACATATAACATAAAATTTAGATTTGTATTAAAAAATAAATAAAATAGTCTTAAAAACATGTTTATAAATTTATTTTCACATTTATGAAGGTGAATTATTGTTATATATATTAATAAACATCAAAATATTGAAGATATATAATATTTATATGTATAATATATATAAAAAATAAATATAAAAACGGGTCACGGGTCACGATCGAGTGTGATACCCGAACCCGCCCCATTTCAATACGGGTCCGGGGCGGGGCGGGGCGACCCAAATAGCACGGGTCGGGGCCGACCGGGTTGAAATTGTCATCCCTAATGTTAATGTAGGTTTGGTTAATTGTTGTGTGCACTCTCGTACCCTGAAATTTACAGACAGCACATTAATACAATAATGTAGTAAGATATGCTCGTAAAATGTACACCCTTATACCCTGAAATTTAGAGAAAATGGTTTTCATACCTTTGTGTCATGGAATACACACTCCAATTTCTGATAGTTTCTTTTTCCAAATGCAGGTGCCGATATGCTCGAATCAAACGAATCTTAAGAGCCCACTGCGTCTTAGAAGAATCGGTCTCCTTGATCAATCGAAAGAGGAGGGCCATCCTGCAATATAGGTTGCAAAAGGTATGGTGAGTACTCAAAAACTCACACTACAAGTTGAAAGCTTAGTGAACAAACGGTAAAAAAACTAATGTATTTAAGCTGAGTGTTTCAAGTGAATAATGCAATCTGAGTGTTTCAAGTGAAAAAAACTAATGTATTTAAGCTGAGTGTTTCAAGTGAAAAAAACTAATGCATATTTTTTGTCCTAAATTTTAATATTTAAAGTGGTTTTCAACATAGATTTGATTTTTCGATCCCTTTTAATCTTTTACTTGTAACTTGTGTCAATATATTAGGTATTTTTATATTTTAGAATAAGATAGATTTTTTTATATTCTAGAATATTCATGTTTAGAGAAAGTATTTTTAGAGGTATGCTCTAATTTTAAAATATTGATTCCGATGAACTGGACAGTTGTATTATAAATTTAAATTGGTACAGGCTGCAACTGAACTGATCAATTTTTTTTGTCGTTGCAAATGCCCTTGCTAATTATGCTTTGTCTAATGATTCTTCTTTACTGTCTATTTTGTTACCTGCTGTTTGTTTACAAACTTTGATGTATGACTTTGACCATTAATACAAGTCTATTTCCCTTTCCAAAATAAAATAAAAAATTGGTACAGGTTAGATGTTAGTCAACTTTTTTTCTTTCAAGTATATAAATAGATACTACATGTAATTAGTTATTTTAATTTTGATTTTAGTTATCATTTTTTTAGGGTGTTCAACAAATATAACCAAGCTCTGTTATTAAAGGTGGCGAGACAATTGAAGGGATTTAGAGAAAAACGTATCTTGCATATTCACATATTGGAAATAGAATATTTAATTTATCTATTTTTAAAGTTTTTTTTTTTCATTTGATCAAGTTTGAATAATTATCAATACTTGTGTCAATATATTAAAAATTAAATTAAAAATTTGATCCTAGCCATATCAGACATGCGCCACTGTCCACAAATAATAATGATCCGGCATAGAATAAAATATGTTTTTTGAAATAGTAGACAATAAAAGTGATAAGTTCAGAATAAAAAAAAAAAAAAAAACTTTTTTTTCAGAAATAGAAGTTGAAATGAGCGGGAAAACAGGTAGTTACAAAAAATGTCATACTATCCTGTTATTATATATATATATATATATATATATATATATATATATAGATAAATAGATATGTAGATATAGATTGTGTGACATTCTTTTCAAGATTGAGATAGAGAGCCCAGTTGATGTGTAGTTTGGAGCAAGGATGAAAATATCGCGAAATATCGCGGATATATCGCGGATATATCGCAAATTTGGATATTGCGATATGGATATTGGGGTCTAATGTATTTTTTCCCCAATATCGCGGATATATCGCAAAATATCACTAAATATCGATGTCGATATCTTTCAACCGTAGTGTAAAATTGGACGGGAATCGGGAAATATCGCGGATATATCGCACAATATCGCAAAATCTGAAAAAATCGCAAACTTACTTGAAATTTTATTTTTATATGTACAAAATTATACATTTTATTTTATTTTTAATAGTGCAAGCGAATATATTCTCAATTCACCTCATATATTTAGTAGTTTTTGTTTAAACATATGAATTACATGTGCATAACTATATCCTAAATTACTATAATGTGATGAGTTAATATGAATGTTGTTTGGACAAATATGTCATTTCACCTACTATTTGTGAACCTCATATGTTATTATTTTGATATTAATTGTATTTTATCATGTATATTTATTTAATCATTTTGTATTGTATTATGTTGTCAATTAGTTTTCGTCCGCCAGTATTTAATTGTATTTTATCAATGTTGTTTAGACAAAGATGTCATTTCACCTACTATATTTGAACCTCATATGTCATCATTTTAATATGAATTGTATTTCATCATGTATATTTAATCATTTTATATGGTATTATGTTGTCAATTAGTTTTCGTCAGCCAGTATTTATATAATTTATTATCGATATGTTTGTTTTAAACATATAATTTTAATGACTTTTGAATGGAATACATGTATAATAGTATGTTTTAATAATCCCTAAAATTTCATGTTAAATTTCTAAGATTTTAATAAGATTTCCGTTATTTTTTCAATTTTTTTGCGATATCGATATGCGATATCGATATATCCCGCGATATATCTGTAAAATTAAGATTGCGATATTTTTTGCGATAGCAATATTTTCATCCTTGGTTTGGAGGAACTATTATTATGATACTGTAATTCCTATTATTTTATTAAAAGAAAATCAGTTGAACCTATTTCTCAATTGAGTTTGGTCAAAACCTATGTATATAAATTATAAAGGTTTGGTTTGATTATTAAATTTTATTGTTTTTTACAATGATAGTAAATGCAGTGTTAATTAGTTGAGTTGTTTTCTCAGTAGAATTTGGTCAAATGAAATGTTCAGTAGAATTGTCCAAGTTTAGTAGACTTGATTTCAATATGAGTTTTTCGGCTGTATTACAAATAAGAGTTTATCAACAGAGTTTGTAGGTTGAAGTTTATATACTGAAGGTTTAGACGAGTTGGCATAAGTTCAACGAAGTTAGCATATCTATTTTAAGGGAGTTGTCATTTTCAATCACATCACTTTTACTATATATATATATATATATATATATATATAATTACATCAATATTCTTAATTAGTGTAATCAAAAGTAATAAAAATCTTATAGGGGGTGGAGGAGGAGGGAGTATATATATTAGTGTGATTTCATGTTTGTCATTTTTTATTTTAAAATGTATAAAACGTGTTTTAAAAAATCGAATATGAAGAACCAAAAATCGCACTTGTTTAAAACTGCCTTGCGCCATCAAACATTTCATCACCAAGTCGCACACTTGCAAAATTCTTAAACCCTAATTAAACCCTCAAGATTCCCAAATCTTCATAATGCTTTGGAAATCTGGACTATTATCCTTCATCCAAATCTCCAATCCCCATTCAACCTACTGTTTACTTCAATTCAGTGCCTCAATTTCGAGCCTAAAAGTTGTATGGAGAAAGGATCCAAAACTCGATCAAGCTATCGAGAACGACAAGAAATGGCGGCTCTGCGCTCGCGTCGTCAGAGAAGTTTTGAACGAACCAGGTCAGGTTATCCCTCTTCGCTACTTAGAAAAACGCCGTGAACGGCTTCGTTTACCCTGTAATGTTGAAGTTTTCCTTGCACAGAACCCGGGCTTTTTGGATACTTATATGGATAGGATTAGGCCCAAATCTGATCTAGTTCGTTTCCTCCGCGCTAGTGATAAATTAAACCAAATTTTGGAAGAAGAGAAAAGGATTTATCGGGAAAATGAACATTTGATAGTTGCAAAATTGTGTAAATTGCTAATGATGACGAAGGATAGGGTCGTTAGTGCAGATAAATTCGTGGAGGTGAAGAGGGAATTCGGTTTCCCAAATGATTTTTTAGTGACATTGGTGCCTAAGTATCCTGAGTATTTTAGGTTGTCTGGAACACCAGGAGAGGGGCAGTCGTTTCTTGAATTGGTTTCTTGGAATAAGGAGTTTGCTAAATCGGTTATCGAGAAGAGAGCTGAGGAGGAATCGAGGTTAACGGGAATCAGTGCTCGACCAGCATTCGATTGGAAACTTCCTCCAGGTTTTTTCATCAAGAAGGAAATGAGGGAGTGGGTTAGGGACTGGATGGAGCTACCTTACATTTCTCCGTACGAGGATGTCTCCCATTTGGATCGAGCATCACCAGAAATGGAGAAAAGAATGGTGGGTGTTTTCCATGAACTGCTTTCGCTTTCACTTTACAAGAGAGTTCCAGTGCCTATCTTGGGCAAGTTTTGTGAAGATTATAGGTATTCTAATGCGTTCACAAATGTGTTCACGAGGCATTCAGGGCTTTTCTATATGTCACTCAAGGGTGGAATTCAGACTGCGATGTTGAGGGAAGCCTACAAGGACGATGAGTTGGTTGATCGCGATCCATTACTTGAGATAAGCAATAAGTTTGTTGAGTTGCTGGAGGAGGGACGGCGGCAGAGGGCTGAGCAACGGGCTGAGAGGTTGAGAATGTCGAGAGAAACGATTCAAAAAGACATGGAACAGGTGGCTGCTAGGAACAAAGAACTGAAACATGAGCAGAATTCTGAATTATGAAATTGCACGAGTTTCATAAGTATGGTAATCAAATTAATCCTCTTTTTTTTTTTTGTTATTGCAAATAAATTGAACCTTTTAATTATGTGGTAAGCTAGGCGAAGGTGGAAAAACCCTGACCCTCACATCTAAAAGATGAAGCCAGTTCCAATGCTCCAAATGAGATATACCTTGCTTGATCTTTCTTGTGGAAAGAATACATTATCTGTTTATGCTTCACATAATTGATTCTAAAAATGTGTGAGATGCCATGTTTTAGCGATATCATTCTGTTATACCGTAATATACTACCCTCTGAAGCGAATTTAGGCACTATGAGCAAGCAATATGTAGATTTAACTTGTTTATGTTAGATCGACCCAAACTGGATTTTTCAGCGCATGTAGTTGTTTAAGAAGCTGACTGAAGGATCTGAGAAGCTTTACACATTGAATATTATAATCTCTACAATCTAATAAGCTTTTTTTTCTTTTCATAGGAGTAAGAATAATTGTAAAATTTCCCATGTTCCAGTTCAATATTATTCGAGCATATCCCCTATATTACTAATAGAGAGTTTAAAGCTGTTGAAGTGTCATCCTATGAGAGATTTTGCCTACGTTTCATTTTAAGAAAAATCAGATTACACATGTTATTTTGTTATACCACTTCATTCGAATTCCACATATGAGCTGGAAAGCCACGTCTGTATCTATCCGTTTATCATCTAATTGATTTTATTCTAAAACCTAAATAAACATACGTTGTTCTCATTACTGGATCGAGGGTTTTTGCCTTCGATTCTCGCTGCTGTCTCGCCCTATATCCCCACTCTTTATTTGTTCGTCGTTGCAATTTTGCCGCTCGCTGCAGTTATTACGCATCCGCTCTTTTGTCACACTTTTTTTTGCTCGAATTACCTCCTCCCTTGAGCCGATTCATCAGAGCCGCCGTCCACTGCTGCAGTTTCAGGTAACCATCAAATTAATTATATACTTTTTTGAACTTCTTCTCATGCGAATTAATTTATATTTTTTTTGTTTTTTTTTGCTCAATGGGAGTTCCTTTATTTTCTTTTGCTTACCCTTCAAATTAAGGTTCTCTTGCAATTTGGCTTGAATTTCATTGATATTTGGAGTAGTTGCTGCTCTCGACCTCTCAGCTTTCATTAACAAGATCATTGTTTAATATGTTTGATGAGTTTTTCTGCAATTTGTTATTTGATTCCTGTTTTTAAGTACATTGCTCTGTTTTTCAGCAGTCTGCTAATTTTTTTTATTTTTTTTAAAATTGTGCTTTCGATTTGTTGTTTCTGCAAAAACTATGGTCCTGGATTGTTTGAATGATCATATGAATTAAAGATTGTTGTTGTGGTGAACAAATGTCATAAACTTTGCCACAAACGTTGAATATATCTTTACTAATGTCATAAACTTAACAATTAACACAGTGATTATCTTTATTAATGTCATAAACTTTGCCACAAACGTGCTTAGGAGAATTAAAGATTGTGGGATATATGTTTAGTGCAGAAGAAATTTGGTAATGGAATGTCTGATTTTCAAATGAGGATATGTTAATTGTGCTCTATTTTATTTTGTGGAGAAGTGTATACACAAAATTTTATCAGTCAGATCTTGGGAAAAGAGGTTGATAAAAACATGTTAAAAGGAATACCATTGTTGGACGTATGAATGAACATTTGTTGAAGTTGTTTAATTTTAAATGGTTCTGGATATTTCTCTTAGTTCATGAGATTTTAAATAATTGTTGGATGTATGAATGAACATCTGTTGAAGTTGTTTAAATTGAAATGGTTCTGGATATTTCTCTTAGTTCATGAGATTTTGAATAATTTATTCCCTTAGTCTCAAAATAAATGGCACGTAAGAGAAAATTTCACATGTATTAGGAAATGTCATATGGATAGACTTATATTAAGAATTTATTGACTATTCATTCATAGGTATATCTCTATCTTTCTTGGCTATTCATTCAAAGGTATATTTCTCTAGCCGATTCAATTTACTGTCTCCGACTATCTTTTCTGATATGCCTGAATTTTTTGTCTCTAAATGTAGATTTGAAAGCTGGAAAATTAAAGATGCTGCTTTTGGGGGATACAAATTGTTGTGCAGAAATGCTATTAACTAAAAGGTTATAGACATTAAAATTAAGATTGCTTAAATTATTCAAAAATACATTAGCATGATTTACAATATCAATCTCCTGTGTTCATGTAGAGTTCATCACTCAAATTGTATCGTTTCAGTTATAATGTGAATTGTTGTGAATCTAGATGCTACTCGTTGCATATTAATATGCAGATATTTTATGGTATTAATGCTTGCATATTTCAAATTTTCAGGCGTTATTTTATGCTCTACCTCTCTGTCTCACCAGGTAATCCTATATTCCGTCACAATTACACTTTGCCCATTTCTTGAGTTAGTTCCCTTATTCTGTTTTTCACTAATTAGTTTTGACCTATTTTCTTTTTCTTTTTAGTGATGTGTTTAGTTCAAGCCCATTGAGGGCCATGGCAGACTCCACCGATTTTGGGGATTTTAGTGAAAGCTTTTGGTTCGTTGGTTCTGCCATACCTCTTGCTCTGATCCATTGATTCACCCTACCTTCTCTTCGCACCCTGTTCGTTCTCTGTTCTACCACAATCTTCCCTTGAGTACTAAATCCAGCCCCTTGTATACAAGCAGCGGAGACGGTGGTGCCCGGGATTGAGCGAGATCAGGCTATGCCTTGTTAACGAACTATCCTCCTATATCTCGTATGGAAGATAGCAATCCATCCATGTGGTCAAATCGAGGATCTCGCGCTTGAGTAAAAGTTTTTGCTTGGTTGAGTACTACTAGTCTACGAGTCTAGTTTTAGCTTTCTTTTAATTGCATAGTTAATGCTTACTCTATAATATATATACGTCAACATGTTCATGCTAAAATTGACAGCAAAAATAATACCCTCATATATTTATGTTTCTTGCTAATGTTAATTTATTATTTTTATTAATTATTCAAAGATTCTATTTCTAATACTAATTATCTTAATTTTATTTCATTTTACATTGAGATCTCAATTATGCAATGAATTACATAATTGATGCTTACTTATACTAATATATATATACATTGCTTTCATATATGCAACTATATATATACTGACCAATATATAAGATAATCACAAATTGTGTATTTTTTTTTATCTCATACCATTGGTTTATTATGAATTATATGAAATAAATACATTGACATTAGTTTATCTTTTACATTATAATATAAAATAAATTTAAGAATTATATCCAATAATTTTTTTAAAAATATACAAAATGAAAACATTAAAATTTAAATTAAATAAATACATAAAAGATATAATATAAAATTTCGTGTAATACATGGGTTCTACAACACATATTTGTTGTTTCAGTTTCTTTAATTCTATCCACACAATATTACAGTGTGTTGATTTATTTCTAAAACCATAAAAATGTACAAGCATCCCATTTATTTGATTTTTTAGGCTAGATGTGTTGAGATGATATTGCCATAAAACAATAGCCAACAGTAGCCAACAGGACTCTGTGACATGCAAAATGAATGCTGCATCTTTACACGGCTGAAATTAAGTCATTTTAACGTTTCCTTTTCTTGTTGCTTCCCTGAAAATTGACCTAACTTAAGGGCATGAAAAGCTTGTGAACAACAACTATATATATTTGCATTTTGTAGCTAAATTATTATTCTACTCTTGTTTGGTGTAGACCAACCATGGGTAGAGCAATGGCCTGCCGTTTACTAATAATAATTGTGTCACTTCTCGTATTGTATCAGGCGGAATGCTTTCACTGGGGCCCTCGCCCTCGTCCCTGGCCTCGTCCATGGCCGCCTCGCCATCGCCCTTGGCCACGCCCTCCCTCTCTTTGTGCATCCCAAATCGCAATGGCCAGTCGTGCATGTGCAATGCTACCATATAAACCCATCACTCCATCCCCAAGACCTAGACCGGGGCCTAAGCCTAGGCCTAGACCTCGACCGGGACCGGGGCCAAGACCCAGACCGGGGCCTAGGCCTAGACCGAGACCGGGGCCAAGACCCAGACCGAGACCGAGACCGGGGCCAAGACCCAGACCCAGACCGGGGCCAAGACCCAGACCCAGACCGGGCCCAAGACCCAGACCCAGACCAGGGCCCAGACCCAGACCCGGACCTAGACCCAGACCGGGGCCAGGACCCAGGCCAAGACCGGGGCCAGGACCCAGGCCAAGACCCAGACCAAGACCAGGGCCAAGACCCAGACCCAGACCGGGGCCAGGACCCAGGCCAAGACCTAGACCCAGACCGGGGCCAAGACCCAGGCCAAGACCTAGACCCAGACCGGGGCCAAGACCTAGACCCAGGCCAAGACCTAGACCGGGGCCAAGACCTAGACCCAGACCGGGGCCAAGACCAAGGCCAAGACCTAGACCTAGACCTAGACCGGGACCAAGACCTAGACCCAGGCCAAGACCGGGGCCAAGGCCCAGACCGGGGCCAAGACCCAGACCAGGGCCAAGACCTAGACCGGGCCCAAGACCTAGACCGGGGCCAAGACCCAGACCGGGGCCTAGACCCAGACCGGGGCCAAGACCGGGGCCTAGACCCAGACCGGGGCCAAGACCGGGGCCTAGACCCAGACCGGGGCCAAGACCTAGACCGGGGCCAAGACCCAGACCAGGGCCAAGACCGGGGCCTAGACCCAGACCGGGGCCAAGACCCAGACCAGGGCCAAGACCTAGACCTAGACCGGGGCCTAGACCCAGACCGGGGCCAAGACCCAGACCGGGACCTAGACCTAGACCGGGGCCTAGACCCAGACCGGGGCCAAGACCTAGACCGGGGCCAAGACCCAGACCAGGGCCAAGACCGGGGCCAAGACCCAGACCAGGGCCAAGACCTAGACCCAGACCGGGGCCAAGACCCAGACCGGGGCCTAGACCTAGACCGGGGCCAAGACCTAGACCGGGGCCAAGACCCAGACCAGGGCCAAGACCTAGACCTAGACCGGGGCCTAGACCCAGACCGGGGCCAAGACCCAGACCAGGGCCAAGACCTAGACCTAGACCTAGACCGGGGCCTAGACCCAGACCGGGGCCAAGACCCAGACCAGGGCCAAGACCGAGACCTAGACCGGGGCCAAGACCCAGACCAGGGCCAAGACCTAGACCGGGGCCTAGACCCAGACCGGGGCCAAGACCTAGACCGGGGCCAAGACCCAGACCAGGGCCAAGACCTAGACCTAGACCGGGGCCTAGACCCAGACCGGGGCCAAGACCCAGACCAGGGCCAAGACCTAGACCTAGACCGGGGCCAAGACCCAGACCGGGGCCTAGACCCAGACCGGGGCCAAGACCCAGACCAGGGCCAAGACCTAGACCTAGACCGGGGCCAAGACCCAGACCAGGGCCAAGACCTAGACCCAGACCGGGGCCAAGACCCAGACCAGGGCCAAGACCTAGACCCAGACCGGGGCCAAGACCTAGACCGGGGCCAAGACCCAGACCGGGGCCTAGACCCAGACCGGGACCTAGACCTAGACCGGGGCCACGACCCAGACCGAGACCTGGGCCAAGACCCAGACCGGGGCCAAGACCAAGACCTAGACCGGGGCCAAGACCCAGACCGGGACCAAGACCTAGACCTAGGCCAGGGCCTAGACCTAGACCGGGGCCGAGACCTAGACCTGGGCCAAGTCCTAGACCCAGACCGGGGCCAAGACCTAGACCTGGGCCAAGACCTAGACCCAGACCGGGGCCAAGACCTAGACCAGGGCCTAGACCCAGACCGGGGCCAAGACCTAGACCTGGACCACGGCCTAGACCTAGACCGGGGCCAAGACCACGACCGGGGCCAAGACCACGACCGGGACCGCGACCTAGACCCAGACCGGGGCCAAGACCTAGACCGGGGCCAAGACCTAGGCCGGGGCCGAGACCTAGACCTGGGCCAAGACCTAGACCTAGACCGGGTCCAAGACCTAGACCTAGACCAAGACCGGGTCCAAGACCTAGACCTGGGCCAAGACCTAGACCCAGACCGGGGCCAAGACCTAGACCGGGGCCGAGACCTAGACCTGGGCCAAGACCTAGACCCAGACCGGGGCCAAGACCTAGACCGGGACCAAGACCTAGACCCAGACCGGGGCCAAGACCTAGACCGGGACCAAGACCTAGACCCAGACCGGGGCCAAGACCTAGACCGGGACCAAGACCTAGACCCAGACCGGGGCCAAGACCTAGACCGGGACCAAGACCTAGACCCAGACCGGGGCCAAGACCTAGGCCGGGGCCTAGACCCAGACCAGGGCCGAGACCTAGACCCAGACCGGGGCCAAGACCTAGGCCAGGGCCTAGACCCAGACCGGGGCCTGGACGACGTGCACCCCCACCACCGCCGAGAGGAGGTCGTAGGCCAAGGCCGGGGCCTGGACGACGTGCACCCCCACCACCGCCGAGAGGAGGTCGTAGACCTAGGCCAGGGCCTAGACCTAGGCCGAGGCCTGGACGACGTGCACCCCCACCACCGCCGAGAGGAGGTCGTAGGCCAAGGCCGGGGCCTGGACGACGTGCACCCCCACCACCGCCGAGAGGAGGTCGTAGACCTAGGCCGGGGCCTGGACGACGTGCTCCCCCACCACCGCCAAGAGGAGGTCGTAGACCTAGGCCGGGGCCTGGACGACGTGCTCCCCCACCACCGCCGAGAGGAGGTCGTAGACCTAGGCCGGGGCCTGGACGACGTGCACCCCCACCACCACCTAGACGTCCATTTCTACCATTCCCAAAGTCATTCCCAAAGGTTGCTCCTCCTGTAACCCCTCCATCCCGTGAAGGACAAGAGAGTTGGTACCAGCTCGAGCATGATCATCATCCTCATAATCACTCAGAATCATATGGTGAAGTAGATCATCATTTAGAATCATATGATCATTATCCTCATTTTAATCACTCAGAATCATATGGTGAAGAGGTTCTTCACTTTGAATCATATAATCATCATCATCATAATCACTCAGAATCATATGTTGATGAGGATCCTCACTTTGAATCATATGATGATAATCATCATCATAATCACTCAGAATCATATGATGATGATAATCCTCACTTTGAATCATATGATCATCATCATCACAATCACTCAGAATCATATGGTGACGAGGATCCCCACTTTGACTCATATGATCATGATCGTCATAATCACTCAGAATCATATGGTGGCGAGGATCCCCGCTTTGACTCATATGATCATCATCATCACAATCACTCAGAATCATATGGGGACGAGGATCCTTACTTTGAATCATATGGTCATCATCATCATAATCAATCAGAATCATATGGTGAAGATGATCATCACTTGGAATCATATGATCATCATTATTCAGAACCATATGGTGAAGAGGATCTTCTTGACCTAGAAACATATGGTGAAGAAGACCATGCCTTAGAATCATACGGTGAAGAGGACCATGACTCAGAATTATATCTTGATCAATATAAACCAGAAGCATATACTGCACAACAGTGCTGTAGATATCTAAAAGCGGTTCACAACGCGTGTGCATGTCCTCTGTTGCTGCGTTTGCCCGTCTTCCTTACTCGACCCGCACACAACTACACTGTGAAGGTGGATCGAACTTGCTCTGTTACTTATCAATGTGGACAGTGGTTGCGTTGATCGATCATTACCGGCCCTCTTCTAATACATGGGTGGATATTTTACTATTGTCTTGTTGAAAGTATTTAAGTTTATTTCATATATATGTCTAATATGGAAGTGGTGCGTGAATATTGTACTATGGTCTTATTGAAATATCTAGTGAAACAAATATGCACTGCTTTGTAATAAAACACACTTCTATTGAGTATAAAATCACTATTTAATTATCTGCTGATTGTTACTAAGACTGGAGTTTTAAGAGCACTTGCCACTAATTTATATACTCTCTCCGTCCCATGATTATTTGTACACTTTCTTTATTGGAACGTTCTAAAATTATTTGCACACTCTTAATATGAAAATAACCTACAAAATTATTACCCTTCCAATATCATTTTATTTTTAAAATTGTCACTCCTTTTTACATACATTTTACTTTACATCTCACTAAATTCACTTTACACCTCACAAAATCACCTAAAGTTCCCCTCTTTTATCTTACATCATCAACCACTAAATTTCATTTTTTTAAAAATTGTGACGGTCAAACCATGCAAATAATTTCGGAATGGAGGGAGTAATAATTTTTTTTTTGCACTTGTTAATATTAATTATTTTTAAATTAATGTAACAAAACATTTTTTCAAAAGCCATCAAAGCCTTACCTAAACTTCCCATGAAAACTGAATAATGCTTCCATCGATTTAAAACCAGATATATTTTGATATTCAAAATATTATAAGATTTATAGATTGACTTGCTTATGTAAGGGGTGCAAAATCCAAACCTTAATCATTGTCTTTTTTTTTTTTTTTTTAATTACACTTAATATTATTTTATATTAAAATACAAATCAATAGAAAAATTGGACATCAATACAATAAGTTATCACACATACATATACACTTCATGAGGATGCGACACATCATCCAAATTAATCTCAAAACGACACATCATCATATTGAATTGTCTATTAATATATTAGGGGTTTTGTTGATTTAATTAAGAAATAAAGACTAAACACGAGTCATGACACATACTCCCCCTATCTACTAAAAGTGTGCACACTTTTTTTTGGACGTGTTTAATTATTAAAAATATATGTGCGGTAACGAGTAAATTAAAGAAGGGCGCCCCACTAATAGGTGCCGGTTTGACCATTCTATAGCAATAAGGTCATGACAAAAAATGTAATAGCAATCAAGTATAAATTAATAAGTGTGTTGACCATTTTACCCCTTGTTAATGCAATCAAGCAACAAATAGCCCTGTGCGTGTAGATTCTCTTTGTTCACCAAAATGGTCACTTCTACAGATTTAAAAATGTTTGATATAGTTAATATATGGATTTCTGAAAATTATTCAACTTAAGATTTTTGCCTTCCCACTCTTTACCAATACACTTCCATTATTGAACTTACTGGAATTAGATAAAAAAAATTCAATGTGGAGAAGTCTTAAATTGCAAGAGGAATCAAAATTATAAGTGGAGAGTTTTAAGCTGCTACATTGCCCTTACAAGCACTATATGAGTGCATTGTAATTTTGTTGCTATGTAGAAACTTATCGATCACACTCATCACATCATGTCTTTTAGTAAAACTTGCAATTGATGCTATTTTTTAACTTTGCAATTGTAGGAATTGAGTTAGTGGGGTACTCCATACAAGATGAGATGGCATACACTTCGCCCAACTTCTAGTAAGCCCATCGACAAGGGATAGGACACCCTCCCACATTGTGAATGGAAACAAGCCTCAAAGTCGGGATGTATTCACTAACTATCTTCGTCAGTGCTTCAAAATCGAAAGAATATTGACCCCGTTTCTGCAGGGACTACTACACCGCATTCAAGTGAGGCGAGTTCATAAGTGATTGTCTTTTGGGATAGGACGAGTTCATAATGATTGTCTTTTGGTGTAATTCTGATATTGTATCTTTTGTATCTATTTGGTTTTGAACCTTCTTCTTTAAGTAACTGTATAGTCTCCATGTTGTTAATATGGTCTCCATGAGTTGTATTTTGCTTGCTAAAGAGTATGTAGGACATTAATTTGTGTGTATTTTGCTTGTATCATTATTATTCTGTCATTCTCCTCGTATTGATCTGATCGTGTACTTTAACATGTTGGAGATGGGAAATTTGTTTATTGTCATCTAAATCACCACATTTTGTGAGACCATATTATGACAATTTTATTTGTAAAAAGAACACTTATAATTTGTCGTTGTTTGCCCAATAATGCAAAGATGAAAGTTGAATTGTTCAACCGAAAGTTGAACCGTTCATCATTATTATATGCACTGATGTTTACTATTGTTTATTTATTGCTTGTTTATTATTTTTTATGTCCATAACGATTTATACTAATAATACAATATTTTCAACAGTACCCTGAGAATTTGACGTTACTGATATTTTGCATAGTTAGATCTAAATATAGTCATTTCAATTAATTGAATATTTAATATAGTCATTTCAACTAATTGAAGAGGTATTATCATCTTTTGAAGTTGTTGATTCAACTTGATAATGCTTAACTTTTATGGCCATGTCCGTTGATGTTATTAATACAATATCTCTAATAATAAAAATTTCTTGAAAAACAGTATTAAATTATAAATTGATTATTGCAAACAATATTAAATCATTCCTCATTGTTGATAAAACGCGAAACTAATTGAAGACGTACTATAATCGTTTAAACTAATTGAAGATGTAATATAATCATTTAAAGTAGTTGATGTTGTTGGAACGCGCCGACGAAGGTGGTCCGTCACTAGGATCGTTGTTGGATACTAAACGTACAATAAATAAATATATATATATATATATATATATATATATTAGATCTAAACATGCATATAAAGAGGAGTTCAAAATCGTTACCCTTGAAGATCGAATGACCTCTAGTTCTTCATAACAGTCAAAATAGAAGAACATGTCTTATCTGTGATCCATTCAGTACGCCACTACGCACAAGTATGAACTAATGACCAAGACAAGCCACTAACAAGTTTATACTACAACTTAAACCAATAGTTGTGTCTAGAACTATCTCAGTTGTAAGATAAGCAGACATATAAGTAATCACAAAGAATGCAATAATGTGAAAAAACCATTTATTTCAAATAATTAGGAAATCAAATATACATCCCCAAAAGCCCACTAAAAAATTGTTTTATAGTGTACACCAACAATCTCCCATTTATACTAAAGCTAAATTTATGTTTATATTATAGAATTTACATAAGATTTTGAAATACTAATTAGGAAATTAGGATTTTGAAATCCTAATAATTTGTATGTTTTGTGTTTTTTTTTTATTTTAGGGATTCCAGACCAGTCTGATAGAGACTAAGGATTAAAATTGAAAAATAAGACCTCCCTAATAGACCAAATATGACATAAAAACACTGCTCCACATCAGTCAAGAGATGTGGTAGAGTTGACTGCCAATTACACCAGTCTATGCGTGTCTTGATCATCGATCCTTCCTCGGAATATGTAAAAATTTGCACACTACAAATTTCCATATTAGCGATGTGATCCGGTGAAGGGTTGATTTTTCGGGCCCGTACATCATAATGTTATCTTCAATCAAGTGTATTGCATTTTTTACATCTGTTTTAACACATATCCTTTCAATATTGTGTTGAAGAGCACATTGTAATAGGGTATAATTTACCTTTATATTGACGCTTCCTCCTTATTCCTTTTTTCCATTGTCCTGGCCATCCAGTATCTGGATTTAAGTGAATATTTTCCATTAATGGGGATTTCAAGTCCAGTACCTTGTGTCTTACTCCTCCTCCGTTCCAGTTGGGGTAAGCAGTATACTCTCCACTTCGTTTGGCCAGAAGGCCAATCTTAGGTTGGTTTCATTCCACTCTCGATCCTCCGTCCTTAATTGTTTGATATTGCCAACTGCCGCTACCCGAGAGTGAATCCGTCCACTATGGTTATGTTTTGTGTTTGATTTAAGATTTAAGTAGAGTATAATTTACCTTTATATTATACTAGAATTTATATAAGATTTATAAATATTTATATATGATTTCTAGGTATTTCTAGAGTTTTTTTTTTGTAGAATTTATAAGTATTTTATAAAGTAGTATTTTAAAATCTTAATTCTAAATTTCAAAGTAAAACATAAGTTTGATTTTAAAATCTTAAATCCAAATTTTACATCCCTATCAAACATACCTAAGAGTTGAATCTCTCTGAATTAACGTTGAACAGAACGCAGAGTTGAATCATTAAAAATGATTTTTTTTAGACACGAAAATCGAATATATTAAGCCATAAAATCGACACTGTAATTGTTTAAACATTCTACAGGTAAATCTGTAGAGTGAAAGGATTCATCATATCTTAAGGCTAATTGTGATAGGACGTGGGCCACACCATTACCCTCTCTCTTCTTCCAAATGAATTCACCTCCACCAAGTTTGAAGTCCATTAGATATCGCTAATTAAATCTCCAAAATGCGATTAAGTCTTCTTTCGAGGATGATAGTGCATTGAAACAAATAATCGAGTCAGTCTCGAAGACAACCCGACTACATCCTTCTCTAAGATGGGGTAGTAACATCATTCGAGGATGACAGTGCATTGAATAATTAAAAGTGTTGAAGATGGGGTAGTAACATCAATTGCAAAAAATATAACTTCGCTTCGATAAATAAAAGAAAAGCACACAAATTCACAAATCACATTCTCAAGAAATATAAGTTTATAGGAAAGCACACAAAAAAATTATTCTCAAGAAATATAAATTTATACATAACTACACTTTAATAAAATGAATGACTCTTCATCTAGTTGGACCTGAACTGAAGCTGAAGATTTCTTCTATCAGGGCCCTAAGTTTCTCTTTGTAGAAGATTAGAAGCCCTACGGGCATGTTTGTTTTGGGATTTTGAGAATTTTGAAATCCGGATTTCAAAATCTAGTGGATTTCAAAATCCTAATACTTTTTATGTTTTGTGTTTGTTTTGAGATTTATGTAGGGTAGGATTTAACTTTATATTATAGGATTATAGGTTTTATAGGTATTTATATAGGGTTTGTAGGTATTTATAGAGTTGACTTTTATAGGCTTATAGGGTGGGATTTTGAAATCCTTAATCAAAATCCCAAAGTGTAACGGGGGTGGAGTTTCGAAATCCCAAATCCGGATTTCCCATCCCAAAACAAACATGCCCTACATGTTTATATTACAATCTTACAACCTCCAAAAGGGAGAGATGAGCATCTTTAATGACGGAAGTGATAGAGATGCGGCGGAGCTAGACGGAGGTGAGAGGACGCCTCGTTCGCGAAGGTAAAAGCTCCGCAAATTTCGCGGCATCAAAATCCAACTAGAAATTACATTGAGCAATGGAGTGAAAACCATGAAGTTGTGAAAGTTGTGGAGGAAGAAGGCTATGTGGGTTTGAGGTAGCTTTGTGTGAGAGATTGTGAAAGAAGAGACGTATGGAGAGAGGAGAGAGGGAGTAGAATATGTCTGCAAAAAGTAATAGGTTAGGTGAAGGGCATTGTGGTCCATTACTCAATGACTTTATGAGTCAAAATGGTCGTGTGACCTTGTTGCTATATATGTGAAAAATCAGTACCCCATTGTAAATAAACTCATTAAAGAATATTGTTAGTAGATACTCAATCTTATTAACAAAGTAGAAAAGGTGCTCAAAAGTTAACTATTAAAAAAAAAAAAGCATATTATTGGTGGACCAAAAAATAGAACCGACCACACTTTTAGTGAACCCTCATATAGGGAATATATTTTTTTTAGTCCATTAACTTTACCTAATTTTGAATTTGGTCAAGACAATTTTGATATTTTGATTTTGATCCTTTATCTTTACAAAAGTTTTGATTTTAGGGAGTATTGATATGTTTATGTGACATTATTTATATTAATAAATTATTAATCTAGTAAAAAAATATTAAAATTAATTAAAAAATTGTTAATTTATTTTAAAATAATTAAATAATTCATAAATTCCTTTTATATAAAAAATAATTTAGATTTTTTTTCAAGTTATTTTATGAAATAAATTTTCATTAAAAAAATTTAAAATTACTCTCACAAATTAAATTTTCTTAATATATTTACAAATACCAAAAAATATATTACTTAAATATAAAATTACAAAAAAAAAAAAAATCAATTTTAAATGGGTTGGTCTGCTATGGACTTGAGTGCATGTTGTGCACCCTAGTCCATGTTACACTTTTCAGTTTACTGACTTACACTCTTTGGTAAATGGTGTTGCATTTTTCAATTATTAAACTGTATAATAATATTTTTAGTAATAATTGAAAAGTACAACACCATTTAACAAAAAATGTAAGTAAGTAAACTGAAAAGTGCACATGGACTAGAGTGCACAACATGCACTCGAGTGCATACTAGACTTTACCATTTTAAATATATATTTAAATCAAGGAACTCGGTGATGAAATAATTGGGCCAGAACTCTGAAAATCTCATTTTATGATTTTAAATATATATTTAAAATTGAAATTTTATTTTTGTAATTTCATACATATTTTTTGGTATTTGTAAATATATTAAGAAAATTTAGTTACAAAATTTAATTTTTAAGAGTAATTCTAAATTTTATAAATGAAAAATTATTCCCGTAAAATAACTTGAAAAAAACAAAATTCTAAATTATTTTATATTTAAAAGTAATTTATGAATGATTTAATTATTTTAAAAGAACTTAACAAATTTTAATTAATTTATAATTTTTTAATAAATTATTACTCATTTAATGAATTATTAATATAAATAGTACCACATAAACATAAGAGTATATCCAACATTGTCACATGTATGAAAAAAAAAAGTCAAACAACATGCTACATAAGTTAGTGATCGATCGACCGACCGGTTCGATGACATGCTACAAAAGTTCAATGGATTAAAATTAAAACTATTGTAAAGATAAAGGACCAAAATCATAATGTCAAATTGTCTGGACCAAATTTAAAAATAGGTAAAATTAATTGACTAAAAAAAATATAATTCTGATGTGTCAAAAAAGAACACACAACGATTAATAATCTTGCACCTGAAATTCAGCGGTCACATACTGGATTATAGCTGAGCTATTCGTCTCCAAAAGATCTCGATGTCTTCGGCGCGGGTCCTCCGACGCTCAAGTCAGAACCGACGATCTCAAGGAAAAAGTAAGGAGCAATCTGTTTTTAAGAAAGCTCCTCGATAATATCAATTTAATATCCCTGTTTTTTAGGGATAACTCAGGTTTATTTCAGCTTACGATAATATCAATTTAATATCCCTCTTTCTCAGGGATAACTCAGGTTTATTTCAACTTATATTAGTGCGCCAGAAAGTATATCAGGGAACCTTCCGGTGGATAAGTGTATTACAGTAAAACCTCTAAAAAAGAATACTCTATTAAGGAATAAAATCTCTTTAGGAATAAAAATTCATGGTCCCAACTTGGGACCAGTTATAATTTGGAATAAACTCCATATTGTCATAATTCATATTTTTTCAAGTCCCAACATAAAGAAATACACCCCCATTTAGGAATAAATCATAATAATATATATAATTTTACAATAGATTTAAGTTGATTTAAAATACTTGTTCAAGGTTGATTGTGACAATGATTTAATCTTTTGTGTTAACCTTATCCTTCAACTTGCGTGTGCGCATTAGCTCGTCCACATGACCACCTTCTTGTTGAACCCAAAACATTTCCAACTTGTCGAGTAAGCTTAAAGCTTCTTCACATGAAACTTTTTGTACTTCTATGCTATCATCCTCTGGATTATTTTTCTCATTTTCTTGCATAATTCCTTCAATAATTTCTTCATCCGTTAAAGCATAAACAATTTGTTGCTCATTTGGATGATTAAGGAAAATATCCATCTCCATCTCGTTGGTGTAGTGAAGATCTTTTACCTGACTTTTCAACTCTCTAAGTAGTTTTTGATTCTCCTCATCCATTTCTTTTGCAACTTGCAACTCGTCAACTTCAACGGTCCGAATTTTGCAGTGCTTAAAGAAATTCTCGATCGTCCTTGGTTTCACATCTATCGACCATGCAACAACTGCATTTATCATTCCATCGAGGAGAGAGATCTTTGACGGTTCCAAAACACGATCCTCGATTCGTTTCAAAAGTAGACGATTAAATCGCTGACGATAATAACCTTTAAAATTTCTAATGATACCTGCATCACATGGTTGAATCTTGGAAGTGCTATTTGGTGGTAAGAACATAACATTTGTGTGGTGAAGTGGCGGGAGATGTTCTTTCTTCCCATGAGCTGTACAATTATCCAAAAGAAGCAAGACATTTCTGTCTAAACGGCTATCAAACCACTTTAGCCATTCAACAAAGAATAAAGATGTCATCCATGCATTTGAATTTGCTTGATAAGTGCAATTGAGAGTAGAACGGTTAACATTCTTCAAGCATCTAGGATTAAGAAACTTACCAATGATCCAAAGAGGAACTTTGTTAGATCCATTACCATTGGTGCAAATGACAATTGTAATTCTCTCTTTGTTTTGCTTTCGTCCCTCGAGTTGCTTCGTTGCAAGAGAATTATCAGCTTGCATTCGATAAAATAAACTTGTTTCATCCATGTTGTAAATATCCTTCCAATCCCATTTATCCAATTCTTCTCTTATTGATGGCAAACTTGCTTCAATTTTCTCCATATCAACTGAGCCACTCTCCCCGAAACGCCGAAATGACTGAATTGCATGTCGATGCTTGAACTTCTCTAACCACCCATTAGAAAATTCAAATGAAATTGCTTCTGGATAGAGACTCTTTAAGAATATGCGGCCCTTATCCTTGAGTAATTCACTACTAATATTGACATGCTCTTGGTTGCATACAAACCATTCATAAAGAGCCGACTCCATCAATGGGTACTTCAACGGTCTCAAACGTTTTGCATTTGGATTAGAAAGAGCCTGTTGGTCGTCATTGTTGATTGACCTCTTGAACGCCTTCGATATCGCTGATTGCGATAACTTAAGATTATGAGTATCCTCCAACCACTTGGCAAAATCTTTTTGCTTCCAACCTGGATGTAGTTCTTTCATTTTGCACATCTCCACACGAATTTTTTCACTCATTTGAGTTCTCTTTTCTATTTTTGGTGCCATTATATGCGTGAAGAAAATGTTGATTTGATGTAATTGATAAAAAAAATATATTATACATAGTATTTATAGATGAAAAAATTAAAGCAATCAAAAGCAAGTACATGCATCTATGGTGGGTGACTCTTGAGTATTGTCTTTTCATATTACGTGAGTAAATTAGTTCAATTAAGTTCAACACATTACATCATGTACATGTATCTACTAATTATACCATTATATAATATACATGCATTTAAAAAAAAAAACCTTATAACTCTATTTAGGAATAACCCCCATTTAGGAATATTTTTTTGTGGTCCCAAGGATATGACTATAGAGAGGTTTTACTGTAGAATGTTAGGTTTCTGTTTCTTTAGTTGGATATCATAAATAACGCGTTCAAGTGCGTATAAATAGTACCTCTAGGGAAGGGTTATCCACTTTCCTTCTTTCTCTCAACCGCCAAAGTAGTGGGCTCAAGCCCAAGGCCAAATCTGCCTCCACTAGCTCGTTAGAGCTCCGAGAAAAGTGGGATACGTGTGATATCCCCAAACGTCCCTTACCCAAGAAGTGGGGTCTAAACTTGATGCGCACATTTTGCGATTTGAATCTCCAGGACGTGGAGGTACTCGAGAACCTCCAGGTTTGAACTCCGGAGATATAGGTCCAAGCCTAACAATTCCCCTAAAAAGGTGGAAAGCTTATGACTTATTCATCTCAGGGCCGATTCTCCTCTTCATCTGGCCCACTGGTCTCAATCTCTATGGATTTGGGTCTGAACTAGGCCCAATCCAACATCTCAAATGTCCATCATCAATATATCAACAATTGTCATCATCATAATTGATATAAGTAAACGAATAATTACGTAATCATCTCTAAACCTCATCGGATATAACTCATCCAGACGCCACGTGTCCTTTTCTCATAGGACGACACATTTTGTCCACATCAACCACTCTCCCTTCTTTCGTAAAGTGGGTCACACTTATGAGAGTAGGTCAGGTGTCTAATATATCTTCGTATCTCCAATACCTGCTGGGCCTAGAGGTCCTAGGCATGGTTTCAAATTCAAGTCCAAGCAAATTCTGCTTCAAATTTCTAAACACATATTCTGTAAGTGTAACATTTAAGATCAAACCCTTATCAAGGGCGTCATATCAAACCCTCATCAAGGACATCATTTAGCATTTCTGCATTTTCAGGACCTCGAGATCCTCAAGAATACCCAGGCTAGAGCCTGTATCAAGTAATTCTCAAATATCGTATCAAGCCTCTTCATAGGCGTCACGTTCTTAATCATACTCTTCATCATGAGTGTCAAATTCCAATATAATTACTTCAAAATCTCATGTACCTCGAGGTCATTAGGACTCGAATCCGAACTTAACTCTGCTTAAGTTTCAAACCGTGTCCTACTTAAGCGTAGAGATGTTTATCCGGGCCGGCCCATTTAACCCTGAAAAATACAGGGTTAGGGTTCATGAATTATAGGCCCGTTTAAAATCGGGCTTTTTTGACCCGGACCGTTTAGCCCGTGGGCTAAACCTGGCCAACCCGCAGGGCCACAGGGCCAGCCCGCTAGCCCGAGTTGTTACCTTTTTTTTCTTTTTTTTAATAAATAACCTAAGAACAAATTTTGGGTTATTTGACCAATTATCATAACTATAAGCGCATTAAGAAGCCCATTACCATCCATTAGTCATTATTACTATTTTTTATTAGATTATGATATTTGTTTAGCTTTATTTGGTCATATTAAGGACCAATGAGTTCTAGAATTGTGTTTAAATTATACTTTTTTTTCTCATTTACTGATCATTAACTAATTATGTATTTTTCTATTTTATTTGCTAGTTGGAAGTGTCAATTGAGACCTTTAATTTTGAAAGAAAAAAAAAATTGTAACCCGTTAGTGGCCCATTTAGCCCGTGGCCCGCTAGGGTTAGGGTTAGGTCCCAACAATTGTAAGCCCATTAAATATGAACCGGTTAAGGCCCTAACCCGTTTAGTCCGTAGCCCTGTAGGGCTGACCCTATAGGGTTAGGGCCAGCCCGATAGACATCTCTACTTAAGCGTCTCTTCGAATTCTACGCAATTCTCTGTAACCGTCCAATCAAATCGGGCTTCTCGGTACACGCTACCATCATTAAGACCTTTCTCTCTCTCCAACCTTTGCATTCTCTCGATTCTCTGAAACTTTTCAGAAATGAAACAGTGCTTCGATCTAGGCCATCCATCGAGCCCATCCAAATCTCTTTCCAAACGATCTGAACCGTTCAACCTCCTCATCTCATTTTTCGAATATATTACTCCTTCAAGTAATTTCTCTTTTCACTCATCTCATATTCTTCCTCTTTCTTGAACTTGTCCTCAGCATTCCAATTCTCTAGCTCGTTGGAAACATGTTCCACAACTTCCTCTCCGACCATTCAAATCAGGTATTTTCTTTGTACCTTATTCTCATCTCTTAGATTAGGTTTAGGGCTCTCAAACTCTCCATGTTTATTCCTTCTGGTAGTGAATCCTTACTGGCTCCCTTCACCAGTAGCTCTGAATTTGTCCCGAATTTGCATTTCCCGGTCACCAATCTCCATTTGGTGGACCATGCATCAGGCCCTTCTCAAATAACCCGTGCTACGCTAAGATCATATCGTCACCTCCAAGTTTTTCCATCCTTTTTCTCGGTGAGGATCCCTCATAGGGAAGAAAGACCAAATTTCACTCTAGCTGCCACTTTAGCCTTCTTGGATGCTCAAATACAAGCGGGACTTAGGTTTTCCGTGCCCGACTTTCTTTGTCGAGTTTCCACTTCGTTTCGTATTCCTCTGAATCAGTTCACCCCCAATGCCCTTAGATGATGATTGGATTTTATGCCCCAATCAAGGGAAATAGGGGAGAATCCACTGCCAAAATTTTCCAAAGTCTGTTCAGTTGTAAGCTCTTAGATAGTTTCTTTTACGTTTGTGGTCGTGTCAAACGTGTCTGTGTTTTCATGGAAAAACCTCCCGATGGGAATCTGGAGTGGAGAAATAACAAGTTTTTCGTAACTCCCCCATCTCCTTGGTATTTTCCACATGCTAGGTGGGCTTATGAGAACCCTAGGGTTCGAGGCCCTCATCCCACTTCTGGTTCCTCTCTTAATACGTCAGTCATGCTTATTCTCATTGCTTATGACCAACTCCACAAGCCTTTCGATGTTTCTCCTATTTATAGCAATCCACGAGCACTGTCCCATTTTGGTTTCAACACCTAAGAACTCTCCCTTGGACCCACCGATGGTAACTCGTGCTCTTTTGGTTTTCTCTTCGTGTTAATCCATAACTGCTTAGACTAACAAGTGTTCGTCTTTTTGTTTCAGATATGGATTGGCTCTCCCAAGTTACTTGTGACCTGCTCCCGCAAGCTCAACTCAGACGTGCCCGGTTCCCGTTCTAGAAAGCTCATCGAAAGCTCTAGTACCAGAAGCATCTGTACCTCCAGCTCCTAGTTGATCTCTAAGAGGACTCGATCCTCCTCCGGCCGATTGATGAATATGCAAGACCCTCCTCTACCCGACACTGGCATTTCTAGGAAGAAGACTAGAGACAACCAAGTTGTATCTCCACCAACCACCATTGACTTTGATCCTGAGGTCGATGTTAGCTCAGATGTTGTTTCTCGCTTCGTGTATCCGTATCTCCCCTCCAATACCATTGGATCTTTGATAAGCCTGCCTATGTAAGATAAAATGATCCAGACTGCCCATTCCTTTTCTCAGGTATACCCGTCCTTTAATTGTTCATCAAGCCTTTGTATTTTGTCATCTTCTAACTTTTTTCCAATCTTCTCAGTGTGGTCTTCACTTCTCCCGCCTTTTCGAGCACACCCTCAACTCTGTTCAGCAGAGCGAGGTTTTCCAGGCTAAAGCGGTTCAAGAACGATCTCGGGATGATGGTCTCCAAGCTCAGCTTACGACGATGAGGCGGGAGAAAGATAGGCTAAAGGATCAAGCTCGGGCTCTTATCAAAGAACTCCCCTCCTCTGGGGTAAAAATCTGTATTAATTCTCTATTCACATCTCTTGCAAGGCAGCAGTTTCTGAAAACTCTTCACAAGGGTTGGCTGGAAGCTTATCTCTGAAGCTCTAGTTTTCTGGGTGCCATGGGACGCTACATCCCTCACTTCGTGGATCATGGCTTTGACAAATCCATAACGCAACATCAGGCGGAGGGCTTTGATGGAGTATATAACCGAGACACCCTCTTGGATGGCTTAACTCCTCCTCCAACGTTCTCGGACGATCCTAAGGAGCTGATCACTACTCCCTGGTGGCTGCCCATCATGAAAAAGGTTGTTCAGGACCTGCGGAACTAGGATGTGAAGCTCGAGGACCTGAAGGCCATGGACTCTCCAAACCATCTGATTGATGTGCCTTCTCCCAACCCCTTGTCAGTAGTTGCCCCAGATCGTGAGGAGAACGAAGAGGAAAGAGGTGGATCAAGTGATCAAGTTGAGGTAGATGAGGTTGCTGTTGAACACTCCCCCAAGGCTTGAAGATTCTTATTTATCATGCATTTTATTTCCTGCAATATCACAAACAATTTCTCTTTTTGCTTGTAACATTTAAACAATTTCCAAGGTTTTTCATAACCTTGTGGTGGTTTTGGAGCTGTGTGTGCTCCCGTTTTGGTGAGGCCTTCATGCCTCTTTGAATGGTGGAGGATTTTCAAATCCCCTGTTTTGATTCTGGATATTTGAGGCCTTCGGGCCTCGTAATCTCATATCTGCTCATCTGCTCTATACCTGTTATGCATTTTCTGCTCATATATTTGTTTGCATTTACAGTTGCATATATATCTTGCTTGCAAAGTAGTCATCAATTTTACAAACTTTCTCAAATAACATGATATTGTTTCAATATCTCATTAAAATGTTTTAAGTAAATCCACTATATCTTATAACTTTACTTAAAACTTCTCAGTTTTTCATCATATTTGTAGGCTTCAAGGTTTGAAACAATGATTTAAAATATATCATTATTAAAAAATGTAAGTAGAAGTAAAAAGTAAATTTTTTCACTTGGTTGGTTTCATGGCTTGTTGTCTTCAAAAGGGTTAGGTATAATCCACCTTTACCCCCATTAAGTAGAGCCATCAAAACGGTCTGGGCCCGTTGGGCCAGCCCGCCCCGCCACTAAAAATAGTAGGTTGGGCTAAGATTTTTCAAGACCGCTAGGAGGCGGGCCTAGCCGGCCCGGCCCGTTTGGGTTGCGGTCTTTGACAGGTTGGTGTGGGCCCAAGCGGGTTGGCCTGCCATTTTTTTATTTTAAAAAAAAAAATATTATATAATTTTATTTTTTTTGTCATTTCCATTGCTTGAACCCAAAACCATAGGTCTAAGTAATGGTGTTATATTCAATTGAGCTATCCAACTTTGCCTTTAAATTAATATATAATAAACCTAATTAAAAGCAAAAACTCTAGTGCATGACAAATTATAGAAGGAGCCGCATTTTTTTCCTCTCTTCATTTTCAGAATTTTTGTACTCATAATACCATATTTTATGCAGTATATATTATATATGCATATTATTTTAATTTATTTATTATGTTTTTTTATGAATTTAATAAATATTTTTATTAAAAAAAAAAAAAGTTGGCCCGTCTATTTTTGGGTTGGGTTGAGGTTTTAGCAGCCCGCCTAGTAAACGGGTTAGCCCGCCCCGCCCCCCGGCCTGTCTTGACAAGTCTACCCTTAAGCCTCAATGTCTAACTTCAAAGACTCAAATCTGAAGTATTTCTTACTTCTATCTTCATTCCAGTTGCTCAAGTTGTAATCAATCTGAAGTGTTTCTCACTTTTATCTCCATTCCAGCTGCTAAAACGGTGATCAATCTGGAGTGTTTCTCACTCCTATCTCCATTCCAACTGCTCAAACTGTAATCAATCTGAAGTGTTTCTGACTTCTATCTCTATCCCAACTGCTCGGGCTTTTGATTGATGGTTTGATCTTGTGACCTCAACTTGCTTCACCTCGTGCTCTTGAACTTATTGGCCTCATGGCTATGGGTTTGTTGAACTCGGGGTCTTGGATTTCTCGGCCTCGTGGCCTTAGATTCTCTACCTCGTGGTCTTGAGTTTTTTCAGCCTCATGGCCTCAAGTTTTTGACCTCGTGGCCTTAAATTTGGAATGGTCATCTGGACCTCGATTAATAATTAGAAAAACTCGTAACAATTAATATTCAGAAGCAATGATTTTTTTTTTCTAAAATAAAGCTTCATTGATTATTAACAAATGTATACATAGGCCATAAACAACCTACACCGATCTCATTAAAAACCTCCTTATAGTAAAACCCATTGGGAAATCCATGAGGAGGGAAAAAGAGCTCCTTATAGAAATAATTAAATACTCAATAATAATAATATTTTATATATATATATATATTAATAACAATATATATTAATATATAATATTGTAGAATTAATATTTAATAATAATAGTTTCAACAACAAATAGTAATAATAACAAATACTATCAACAACAAAAATTAACAATAATAATAATTTAAGTAATTTTATACAATACTTATTTTCATTCCTTATTCATACGGTCATACCAATCATAAGAATAAGAATTGACATTCCTATTTCATTTCTTTCCTACCTTTATTTCATTTATAAGTTCATTCCATTCACCAATATTTTCATTTCATCATACCAATCATGTCAATGACTTGTTTTGTCGTTTTTTACTTAATGACTCTTATTTAAAATAGTAAAAGAACATTTGAATTATACAATCATAACATCACAATATTACATAAAATGTTATTACTTTATCCCACTAAAAAATAATTATACTTACTTATAAAGTTGAAAATCTAGTCTTTATTATTTTCACTTTTATCTATCATAAATTCATAATACTAATAAACAAATACATTAAAAATTTGTAACCAAAAGTTATGGATCCTTAGGTAAGCTAGGGACGGGAAGGTGAGGGAGTACTCTCTCAGTCCTGTGATTATTTGTACACTTTTTTTATTGAGACGTCCTAAAATTACTTGCACACTCTTTATAATATGGAAATATCCCCCCCAGTTAATAACCTCACAACATCATTTTATTTTCAAAATTTTTACTCTTTTTATTTTCATACATTTTACTTTACATCTCATCAAATCACTTAAAATATCTACTCCCTCCGTCCAATTTCATTATTCCCACTTTCCTTTTTTGGTTGTCCAATTTTATTATGCCCATACCCTTTTTGAAAACAATACTATTCATACGACTTTATCTCCACCCTCCTACCATCACTTATTTACCCAATTTGCCATTCACTTTATTTATAAACAATCATTTATTTACAAATGGACCCCACAATACCCCATCATACCCTCAACTTATCTACTTTATGAATAAATTAATCAATATTTATTAAAATATGTGCCCGGAGAAGTGGGCATAATAGAGAATACTATTTATAGATTCCTTTGAAAGAGAGTGGGTGTGTGACATGTTTCCATTTCTTTATTTTATAGTAGCACTAAATTTTAGACTTCCAATTTCAATTCTCCGCGTCTGCTATTTTTGTGGGGCTTTTAGAACATGTTTTCTTCTTTTCCATTTCTACGGTAGATACTACTTTTTATTTAAATATATATTTTGGATCTCATTCCACTTTATCACATAATTTTGTTAATTACAATTCAATGACATCCACAATATTTAAATAACAAAATTTTCATTCTTTTTTTTTTATAAAATATACTTAAAATCTTGCCTTCGAAATTAAATATGTGGATGCTTTTATCAATAGTTCCATTCATCAACAACTCTGAAATTTACTTAAATCTACCTTAAATATATAGTATTACCTTTGAACCTCGCTTATTCGTTTATGCTTATAATATCTTGTGTCAAACAAGTCATAAGTTTACAAGACGGATCAGTGATCGGAGAAATAATCAACTTGACTTAAAAAACCAGCGTCATTGATCTTGTTAGAAAATTTCGAATTCAAACAAAATTTGAAAGGGATTTAGAATAATTTATCATTGATAGATAAAGATAGGAAACCAACAACGTCATTGATCTTATTCTTATTGATCGTGCAAGTAGTCATGAAACAATGATTCGTGTGCTTAATTGTGATGTTTAGTATATTTTTCTTTTCTCATTTTTATCCATTTACTTGGTTTGAGAATAATTTTTCTTTTTAGTTAAACAAAAAAAGTACTGTTGGAGTACTCCCACTATCCAACTTTATAATTTACACTTTCTTTTTTTTCTATTCAATTTTATAATTATTTTTTTCTAAAAAGTAAATATTACTCTCATGCACACTATTTTATTTTTACTTTATCTTCTCATTCAAACTTTCACTTTTTGCATAAATAATTACTCCCTCCGTCCCCCTATAAGTTTCCCACTTTCCTTTTATGGATGTCCCACAATAAGTTTTCCATTTCATTTTTTTCCATTTTTGTCATATGATATTCTCTCTCCCAATCACATCACTTACACTTTATCTATTATTTTATTATACTTCATCTCACACTCATCTATTATTTTCTCTCTCACCATCACATCACTTGTACTACCCCTATTATTTAATCATATTTCTTAATCAAAACAACCAAAAGAAAGGGGAAACTTATAGCGGGACGGAGGGAGTATGTTTTAAAAAAAATTGTGTCCAATCCAAATGTGCATCATAAAATTTGAGGTATTAATTATTTAATGTAGGATCAACTATTAAGTCTATTATAAAATTTGAGGTATTATTTAATGTAGGATGAACTAAATATTCATCATGATTACATTTTTGTGTATTACTGAAAAAAAAAAAAAAAACCCTGTTTGTAAATGACAATTATGAGTTATGAGACTGTTGTTGATTTGATGTAGATGGTGATGTGATTTACGCGTAAAAAGAATTAAAGTACATTTATTTATGTGGTGGAATTATGGAATCAATGTTAGCATGCAATACCAACAGATGTAAACACAAAGAAATTGACTTGCCAATTTTTATTCTAGAAAATGAAAGCTATCCATATGAATTAACTTTGAGCAACGTGATTAAAAAATACGATAAAATAATTAGATATAGTAAAAAAGATGCGATTGAAATAGGGAAAATTACAATAAAATGTGAGAGAATGAATAATTTTCACTGGAATAGAGAAAGTAAAACTAACCTCAAAATTTATAAATTATAAGCATGCGATCCCTATATTAGTTTGTATTACTCACTGATCTAGACACAAGTCAAAAACTAAAAAAAGTGATGAAGCTTTGAACTTTATTAATAAGTAAGAATTTTAAGAGTAAAAGTTGTGAGTTTTTTTTTTTTATTAAGTGTAAAAGTTAACGTGGAATAAATAAAAAATAAAAATACAAAAAATTATATGAGACCGATAGAGTAATATTCTTTAAATTTTGTGTAATATTATAAAAATTTTAGTTTATTTATTGAATAGTGGGAATATTGTTCAACATGTACATACTACTCTCTCCGTTCCATACTTGAAGGCTCAAACCAATTGAACACGGGTTTTAATGAATTAATTGTTTATTAATATTGTGTAAGATAAAGTGGGGATAGTAAAAACTTTTCAACTTTATAAATAGTAATAAAATTAATTTTTAGTGTAATAAAGTAGTGGCATTTGTTGTAATATTATGATGTTTTAAGGGGAGTGTTTAAAAGTGTTTTTGCTATTTAAGATAATGTGCCTTCAAGTATGGGACGCTCAAAATGATAAAATGTGCCTTCAAGTATGAAACAGAATGAATAATACATTTCTTTTATATGAGTACAATTTTTTGTGGACGCATTAAAAATTAGTGGAGCTTACTAATATGTGTCAAAAGGGGAGTGTACCATGCACTAAAGTACATCCAATTTTTTGACAAAAATGAATAATAAATTATCATGCAATTTTTTGAAAGGATTGTAATTGCAATTGTGGATAGGGGTATTTTGGTTCTTTTAATTTTTATGATCTAAATAAAAATAAGATGAAAATAGTGGGTGTCCTCCTTCTAAAATAATTATCTAAAAGAACATACTATTTCAAATATCTTAATTTCTTGGTGTAATATTACTATTTCAAATATCTTAATTTCTTGGTGTAATATTGTACGCATTGTTTATCAAAAGTATGTTCAATTTTTTTATTTATTCATTCATAAAAAATATGTTTATTTTTTTTATAAAAATAATCATTTTATCTTTATTTCACAATACTTTTATTTTATTTATATTTTCTTAAAACCTGTGCATAAAAATACGAGCATACTTATTGTGAACGAGAAAGTATAATCCACCAATTATTTTCCAATTATTTTCCATTCTCCTTACAATATTCGAAAGAGTTAGTAGTACCCTCTCATGTACGGATATGTGAAAGAATCCAATCATGTCTCTTTCTTTGGAGGGAACAAATATATAAATCATCTTTTTCTAAATTCTAATTCAAATTCTATCACTTTTTTTTAAATCATTATTCCATGTCTCGATGGAACCTATTTATGTTTGTCACTTGGGCAGACATCTGATAAAATTATGACCCATGACACGCATAATTTGAAAAATGATCCAATTTTTTTTTTTTTTTTTATTTGTATGTATTTTTAATTGTCAAATTAAAATTTTGATATATTAGCTTTTATTTGCCATTCTTTGAATTTCAACTTTTCATAAAAATTTTGAATTGTGTTAATTATACGTGCAAGATATATAATTACAAAAATTTGTATACATAAGTTAATTGCATCGTACAACCAATATATATTTTTAAAAAAATATAACTCGTTTTATATTTTTCTTATTTTTTGACGAGAGTTGTTTTACTGAAATTAAAATTTCATTTTCTGTTTAAACTCAATATATTAAAATTTGAAATTTAGAGGTATGAATAATAAATAAAAGACACATGCACCGTATGTGTAATTGGTACTCTCTCCTATTCATAATATAAGTCGTTTTAACCTTTCGTTTTCTTTATAAATTATATACATGACGTTATGGTTTACACTTTTCAATGTAAATTAATTATATTTCTTTTAAATTTAAATATCTTAGAAATATTAATTAAAATTAAGGATAAAATAAGAAATTAAATATTTTCTTAATACAGTATATGTGTATTGATTCAAAATAACTTATATTTTAATAGGGGAAGTATCACTTTGCAATAGAAAAATTATCTAAAGTGTATAATTTTTTTTATATATAATGAAGTATATATATATATTTAAAATAATAGTAATAAACTCAATTGAATGAAGACACGTATAACTAACTAATGACGTCTCAATAAAAGAAATATTGTTTGTGAATATTAAGAGAGAGCATAATTCATCACCTCAAGTGTTATGCCTCGACACGTTTAAAGAATCAATCATTCCAAGAGACAACTTGAGCTTCAATTTATGAATTATAGAAGTATCTCTTTTACCCATGAATTGTTGGATTATATTGGCTAGCTTTTATAATTATTTTTTTAATAATTAAATGGTAATTAAATGTCATAAGATTGTTCTACTCTCGAAGTAGATGATCGTAATGCATTTAAGATCTCAAAATCGAAACATACGAAGTTTGAGACGTAAAAGTGATGTATTGAGATTAGTGCTAATAACCATCTCACACTGATTCAAATTTTAGTGAATATGGAATAACTCAATGGGTGTGTTGGTCACACACGCTCACGCGCCTCCCGTCTGGCCGTGATCCGTGGGCCCTTGGCCTTGGCAATTGAACTTTTGATGAACTTTAGGGCTATCTATATTTTTAGAGCTCTAAAGTTTTAGACTTTGACCCACATGAATATAAGAGCAGCCCAAAATAAGAGATCAGTCCATTTCAGATGAATTAAATGGCTGACCATTTGAATTTGAAACTGATTGAATGTGAACACTAGGGTTGTCTATTACAAAATTAGCAGTTAACATTTATGGGTTATGGTCATTCATGTAGTGGTAGTTATTGCCATAAATACTCGTCAGCTCGATCTCTACTTGAGTGCAGTCCAGTTCAGACATGTCTTCAGTTCGTTAGAGATTTGTATGTTGCGGTATTGCTCGTGCAATGACGAAGTCGTTTTACCTTTCGGATCATCACATCGTTTCGTGAACACTAACCGAGACGTGTTTGTTTTAAGACAAATTAAAAGGTATCACTTTAACTCGACTGTCTTTTCCGTAACTGTTCAGCTTATGTTGTTGTTGTTGTTCTCATTGCTGCTATCGGACCTGCTATTTCCAGAAGCTGCCCGATATAGTAGGTTTCCAAATCCGAAAAGCTAGAAGGAATAGATGTAATATTTTCTTCTCTAATTTTCTTTTGTTTTTATTCCATCACATTGTAACCCTGATAGTCAATTAATTATAAATTGAGAAACTTATCCTCTCTCTAGAAAATCTCTCTCTAGAAAACCCTCTCTCCCCCACCCTTCGCCGGAAAAACTCCCCTCCTCCCCTCTCCACCTGCTATTCCCTCTCTCTAATGTAGATCGCACTCAAATCGTCGAGATCGGAGCCCTTGAGGCCACCGCCACCCAACACCTCCGCTTAGATCCGCTGGCTCATCACCCTTTCTTCCCCTCCATCATTTTGTCCCCTCAAACCATGTAGTTAGATTGAAAAATTAGTAGATCGGTTGAATCCCTCCAGAAATAAAGTAGCTCCACCGCCGGACACTCGCCGGACCGCCGCGGGAACTGCACCTTGTCGTCCCTTTCTTCAGATTCTCAAGTGGATGTAGGAGTTTTTTCAGTACTTTAGTTGGGATCAACGGGTATACCTCCTAGACAGAGCCACGGTGACCGTTTGGGGGAGTATTCGTCGATCCCGTTTATTTTCGTTACTGTTTTTTAGTTTATGCTTTTACTATGCTTTTTATTTTCTGCCTCTAGTTTATGCCTCTAGTTTTTGCCTTTATTTTATGTTTTATTGTTGCATGACTTTCTAGTTTATTCCCTTTCTGGTGGGATCTGTTACTTTTCATCCCCATGGTACTGTGGGATCTAGTTTTTCCCCATGGTGGGTCGTTGTGCTTGATGAAACTGGCCGTCTTCGAGGCTTGCTTTTATGGTTTTGGAGGTTGTAGCGCGTGTCGTAGTGTGCGACAATTTGTTCCTTTTTGGAACAGGTTTGCTATCATCTTAGATCTGTGAGTCTTGATGGATGCTGGTATGCTTGTGTTTCTTTCCACACTCTCACGATTGAGTTTGGAGAATGACTCTTCTGATAGAATTTCTCTGTATAGATAGGTGAGCGAGAAAATGTATTCACATATTCCTAACTATAATTCTACCCTAAAAAAAACATTGTAACCCTGATAATATATCCAACATGAATAAATAGGGACAATTGCAAATAAACTCTCAATTTAATCATGATTGTTTTATTTCAGGACATACACTCCATTTTTTTATTTTTCAATTCTATTTTAAAATAAGTATATAATTTGTTGAACAAATAACTCTAAAATAGGCATAACAAACAATAAATGGTTATATGGAGTCATGTTGGGGTGTGGGTTTCAAAATAAAATATACATAAAATATTTTGTGGTTTGAAATAATTTTAGACAGCTTACTGTTAATCTGACAGTAAAAGGTAAAAAATGAATGAAAAAATGCAATATTTCAATATATCGTGAATTTACTTAAAAAAAATTACAAAAAATCTGATTGCTAATGTCACAATTTTTGCTTAGTGAGAAGCTTAAAAAGGAAATGAAATAATCTATGACATCCTTAAAATAAAAATATAACACCTTAAATTTTGAATTAATTTTATATTAATCTACAACTCCGTTAAATCTCAATTTAATTAGGAACTTCAACAGTTTTTTAAATTCTCAACCTCATGCACTTTAATAAATTTACTGACGTGGTATGCCATAAGATCAATTAAATATAAGTGTGGTAAAAAAAAAAATCTATTTTGGGTAAGAAATTCAAATATATTTAAAATAATTCAACAAATAATATAAAAATCTAGAAAAAAAAATCAAAGTATATTTAAAAAAAAAGCAATAAATTAATATAAGAATACAATTAAAAGTCTTGAAATTAAAACAAATATGTTCATCTTCATCTTTGTTCTTTATCTTCACATCTTCTCTAATACATATTTGGCCTTGGAGAGCTTTTAAAAGAGCTCTCCAAGCTAAATTGCAGTTAAATTGCATTTAAAGAGCCTTTAAGGGCTGTATTTAGCTTGAACAAGTGCAATTTAGCTTGGACAGCTCCCACTTGAAGAACTCTTTTAAAAGCTCTCCAAGCCAAATATGTATTAGTGTACTCATTAACTCTTCTTTATATTCACATTTTCTACCCTCTAACTCAGCATATACGTGTTAATCAAATATGGATCAACTAAGATAACATATAGTTAATCCAAGATTAAGTCTTATATTAAAGTTGTTTCTATACAATCAACGTAATTATCTAGAAAGATTAATCAATTTATTTATCTGATTTTAACACCAATCAACAAAACTAAATATAAATTTTTCAACACTCTGGATATCTGTTTTCATAACATGGACCATAATATGTAGTAAAGACATTCAACATATCAAGTAAAACATTTATCGATGAACAACTCGTTCTATTAACCAGTGTAGAGATAAATAATGAAAAATAGAAACCCCACCTCAAAATGTATATTCTGAAGCAAATGAATACAATGAAATAACTTTAATTTTCGTTGTTGATATCATGTCCTTGAGTTATACGATTTCAATAGTAGACACCTCATGAAATATAATGAGAAAAATACAGTATTTTAACTCCATGTATAATAAAATTATAAAAGTTTGAGATCTAGATCTGTAAATATGAATTTCTAATTTTTAAAACTGAAATCGACGAATCTGTTAAATCTGTGTGGTTGTAACAAAATATTTTTCAAATGAAGAACTAAAATACTTTTAAAATTTTACACAACATTAATTAACATATCAATGTATAACATATAAAAGAACCGGATTATTTGGAGATCTATAAATATGGTTTTCGAATTTTATAATTGAAAATAAGGTATTTTTAAAAACAAGGGCATCATAATAATAATTCAATATCTTTATAATATATATTTGCAAACATTTTTACAGTCACGTGCCCACTAATTCATTAATCTATCTCAATCTCTCTCTTCTCAAATCACTCTATTTTAAAATCGTGAATTCTCATTCATTCTACACTTTTCTTTTAATCTCATCCATCCATTTTAAAACTTAATCTTGACTTTACATTCTTAATCTTATTTTCTATATAAATCCCTCATCTCTTCTCAAAATCCCTAATTTCTCATTCATTCTTAATTTTACTTTTTTTTTTTTTTTATGTCATCGATCCAAAAATTTAATATTTCAATCCAACAAATTCAACAATTCGTCTTTTCACCTTAATGCGACAACCTCTCAATCACCAAAATATGATAGAATGGCCTCGGCTGCGTTGGGCCGCTGGGGAGATTGGGATGGCTCGGACATTGAAGAGACAGACCGAGAGCAAGAACCGCCTGAGCACGGTTTCTACACAGATGATTTATGTTAGTGCTCTTTTGGAACATTCAGGGTGTTGGCAACACCGATTCTCAAGACCTTTTGCGGAATCATTGTCGCACCCACAATCCAGATTTTTTGGCCATCATAGAGCCTAAAATCTGTTTCGAGAATATTAGTGTTAAGTTTTGGAGTTCTATGAACCTGGAGTTACTGATGTCTAATGTAAGAGAGGGCATGAGGCCCAACATCTGGATTCTTTGCAAGTCGTACCTGAAATTAATCTCGCACGTATGCGGGGTCTCAGATCAAGTCATTATCATAAGTACCACAGTCCATAATCAGGAACTGCACCTCGGATTTGTTCACGCAGCCTCCGATCACATCCGTAGGCGGCTTCTATGGCAGTATGTGCTCCAATTGAATCTCCAGTCGATGTGTTTAATGGGAGACTTCAACTCGGTCTTGGGGGCACATGAACATTGCGGCGCCGCACCTCCCTTCGGGCCGCATGTCAAGATTTTCAGGAGTTTATTTCGGCCTCCAACCTCATGGACCTGGACATCTCAGGGCCTAATTACACTTGGGCCGTTCGTCGCAAAGATGGTACTCTGGTGGCATC
Organism: Galeopsis tetrahit; assembly: GCA_963675135.1. Lineage (NCBI taxonomy): Eukaryota > Viridiplantae > Streptophyta > Magnoliopsida > Lamiales > Lamiaceae > Galeopsis > Galeopsis tetrahit. The sequence goes on along the minus strand of OY776122.1, from coordinate 9,071,460 downwards.
CCGTCTAGTAGAATCCTAGCTTCTCCGGATTTTCTAGAGAAATGGACGATAATGGCTGCTGCGGCTTTTCCTAGAATAAGCTCTGATCACCACCCTATTAGTCTAGAATGCACAAGAGGCACACACATGAGAGCATCAAATTTTCGCTTCTTGGCCATTTGGTTGCATGACCCTGGCTGTCTGGAATTAATTAAAAGGTCTTGGGACCCCTTCCTCATTGCCCCGGATCCAATTACGTTAGTTAAGTTAAAGCTTAAACGCCTCAAAGCGGCGCTGCGGAAATGGAATGTTGAGGTATTTAAGAATGTCCAAACTCGGATCACTGCTGCCAATGACAGACTCCTATCGATTCAATGTGACATCTGTGCGAACGGTTACGATTGGGATAACACGCAACGGGAAATGTTAGCCAAACAGGATCTAAATGCAGTGTTACGGCAACAACACTCTTTGTTTGCGCAAAAAAACAGAATCACTTGGCTCTCGGATGGTGATCGCAACACCAAATTCTTTCATAAACTCAATCAATTAAGAAAAGTTTGTGCCCCTCTAGAATCTATATACATAGATGGTATTCGCTGTCAAGATCAGGAGGCCATAGCCTCTTACATCACATATTTCTACACCAGCCTATTTTCAGAGACTCAATCTTCAAACATTGAGGCCGAAACCAATGTTTTGGGGGAAATCTTGCAGCCGTTTGTCAACCAGGCACAAAACGCAACACTGTCGCAGACCCCCTCGCCAACTGAAATCAAAGCAGCCTTCTTTGACCTGTCCGCGGAGAGTGCACCAGGCCCTGATGGCTTTGGGGGTGTATTTTATCAATCAGCATGGGAGGTTATACACACGGATGTGATCCGCGCGGCGCAATACTTCTTCAGGTTCAGTTTCTTGCCTCATGGCCTCAATTCCAACTTTGTTGTGCTCGTCCCCAAGCACCAGGGGGCTGAAAAGATAGAGGACTATAGGCCCATTGTGTTGGGAAATTTCATATACAAAGCTTTCTCAAAGATTCTTGCTACGCGACTGGGGCCGATATTAGCAACGAACTTTTCGCAATTCCAATTTGGGTTCATTCCTGGACGCAACATCCACCATGGAATAGTATTAGCATCGGAGGGGATCAATTGTCTTGACTGTACAAGAGTTCATGGTAATATCGCCCTAAAAATTGACATTAGGAAAGCGTTCGACACAATCCGATGGGGGTTCCTGCTCAATGTAATGACAAAAATGGGTTTTGACGTCAACTTTTATCAACTAATCCACTGCATTCTCAAATCTGCCCGGCTTTCTATCAATATCAACGGGAGTCCACACGGATATTTCAGTTGCTCGCGTGGGGTAAGACAGGGACATCCCCTATCGCCGCTTCTCTATTGTTTTGCTGGAGAAATCCTTATCAAACTTCTTGAGGCGAGAGTACAAAGCGGTTCACTCCAGCCGGCTTTCATCCGTCGTCAGCTGTCTTGCCCCCTCTCACTCATTTATGCAGACGACGTACTGATTTTCTGTAGAGCCAGTCGCCCATCAATACGAGCAATCAAAGATGTGCTCGATATATATGGGGCCATATCGGGGCAGATTTTTTATCCACTCAAGTCAAACGCTTTTGCTGGGAAGTATGTCTCCTACAACAATAAGAGATATTTAAGGAAGATGTTGGGCATGAAGTTGGGAACCTTACCCTTCACATATCTAGGCGCACCAATTTTCAAAGGTGCTCCAAGGGCAGTATATCTTCGATCGACCCTGGACAAAATCTTGTGCAAATTTGGCACCTGGAAGGGATCTTCCCTATCACTGGCGGGCCGTATCTGTCTAGTTAACCACGTCATCACCTCATCCATGGTACACATCATGATGGTATACAAATGGCCACGGATTATGTTGCAAAGAGTAGAAAAAGCAATGCGTAATTTTATTTGGACTGGAGATATTAATCGACGCGGGTCATGCACAGTTGCGTGGACCAAAGCCATCACGCCGAAAGCTGAAGGAGGTCTGGGCATTCGTCCGATTACTTGTGCAAACGAAGCATACACTAGGAAGCTAGCGTGGCAAATTCTTACTTCCAAAGGGAGTCCAATGGATTTCCTGAGAGCTAGATTTTGTACAGAGGCTAATCTGAGAGCTACCTCCATTGATTCCTCGATCTGGAGAGGCCTAAAGCCTCAGATGGTGAATATTATGAGACGTGCAAGATGGGTCCCTGGCAAAAATTCCAAGGTCAAATTCTGAGTTGACAATTGGCTCGGATACACCATAGCGGATCGCATTGGAATGCCACACAACAGAAGGAAACATTTTCAGGATATAATATCAGATTTTTTAGACAAAGATGGATGGTATTTGGAGGCCAATTTTGTAGAAAGATTCCCAGATATTGTGGAGGATATTACCAACTTGGTGAGCGTCTCAGGCGATGACTACAGAGTATGGCCTCTCTCAACTCACGGGTGCTTGACGGCTGCAACAGCTTATGAGCAGCTTCGGCCGCACTTCCCGGAGGTAAATTGGGGTAAATGGATATGGGCACCATTCATTCCCCCTTCGATCAACTGTCATATGGAGAGAAATACATGGGCGGCTCCCATCCTGGGACAGATTGCATTTAATGGGTATCACAGGGCCAAGTGTATGTATACTGTGCCGCTCGGAGGAAGAGACCATGGACCACCTTTTTGGTCACTGTGTTGTTTTCTCAAATGTTGCTAACAAGATCTTAGAGGTGTTTCAAGTACGGCTGAGACTCAATGAAGGATTTATTTCATGGGTAATTCAAGCAATGGAGTTCATATTCAGTCCACAAGTCTTGGCTCTGTGGAGACTAGCGTGGGTCACGCTAATATGGCAAATATGGACGAGCAGAAATGAAGCCACATTTGACAACAAACAAATCTCGGCATCTGGAGTGTACACTTCGGTCTGGGCGTTGCTGCGTGAGCTAAACAATGATAAAATGGGCAGCATGTTCAACTCGCCGGCCGACTTAAGAGTAATTAAAGAATTCCGACAGCCCTGTAACCCTCAGAAAGCCCCTCAAATCATTCACATTCGATGGAGGTGCCCTCCCCCAGGCACAATTAAAGTGAATGTGGACGGATCGGCCATAGGCGCCCCTGGGCGCTCGACGGGAGCTGGAGTATTCAGAGATGAGAACGGCATGTTTAAGGGAGCATTTGCAATCAGATATGGTAAAGGCTATGCTTTCGAAGCTGAGCTTCTTACGGCGCTTCATGCAATCAGGCTAGCGGACAGCAAGAATTGGAAAATGCTTTGGTTGGAATCGGATTCGGAATATGTGGTACAAGCCCTGCAAGGGACTCTGACGAAGATCCCATGGAAATGTGCATCCTTATGGCAGCAGGCAATGGCTCGGTTAACTGGAGTGAATTTGACAGTGTCACACATTTATAGAGAGGACAATGCGTCGGCAGATAAACTTGCATCTATGGCGGATGAGACATTCAAGTGGTGGAATGAACCCCCTGACCAATTACAGACTTTTTTAGCCAAAGACCTACATTCTGATTTCTATAGGTTTACTTGATGTTTAGAGGAGCTCCCTTTTCCTTCACTGCGGCTTTATCCCTAAGGAGGGTTTTCCGTAGGAAGATTTTTAACGGGGCTCCGATCTCTTGAGTGGTTTGTGCTCATATGACTCTAGGATTTTCAGCATAAAAGATCAGAATTTATATACTGTCTCAAAATATATTAATAAAGATTTATTTTAACCCCGTAATATGATCACTTTTGGTAATATACAAATGGACGGTCATATTTCAAATCGATTAATTAATTGACAATAAAGAGTATGAAAGGGTCGAAAGTTATATTCCTAAAATCATACAACAAAAATTCATTTCTAAAAATCACGTTAGCCGTCATTTTTATATTAATGGCTAATCAAACAAATCTATACATGTTTAAAAGATAATTTTTTTATTAATAAATTAAAATTAAAATATATTATAAAGATTTATTTTAACCCACTAGTTAAATATAAAGAAGATTGTGTTTGATTATACAAAAAAAAAAAAATCTACATTTTGAATAAGTATAAAATAGGTTTGAAAATTTTAACAAGTTACCATAAATCTCAGAGTAAAAAAGAGGAAGACATGGAGATAATGATGACAATAAGATGAATGAAAAATTAAATCCTAAATAAATTTTGAGACTGTGTAGGTGAAAAAATATGAAATTATACATATATATATAATTATATATAGTCATATGGCCTTAAATGAGATTATCAATATCATTATATATATATATATATATCAGTTTTTTTTTAAAAGTTACAATTAATTTAAAATATAAAATTGAGCGTATTAATAGAATTAAGTTATTGATGAAACATTGTCGAGTTCACATATGAGAAATTCGAATTGAGATATGATTGAGAATGAAGATGAATAAAATATCTAATTAATCCCTTAAGAAATTCTTCAGTGGTGATGAGCACGGATGTCAGAAATGGGAACTGAAGACCTGCAACAAAACCAGTCTGAAAAGGTTCCAGTGACGACCCTTCGACGGTTAAGTCAGTTAAAAAATGAAGAAGACGATGAACAATAAATTATAGAGACGACCCTTCGATGGTTAAGTCAGTTAAAAAATGAAGAAGACGATGAACAATAAATTATAGAGAGAGAAAGTATATAGGATAAAAGTGAGCTTAACTTTTGAAAAATAAAAGAGGTGACTTATATACCTTCTTCTTGAGGGGTAGAGTAATTCCATTTTCTAGGGTTAGTTATCGAATTATGCCACATCATTGTACGACTCTAACATTCAATAAATGCTCCAGGTAGTGTGCACGTTTTTGCAGTGATTCTCTAACACATCAAGATTGTGTGATCCTCTTCTCCGAGTCATGAACCTTAACTTCTTAGAGGGGAGCATGAGATCAATATCGATCATCTCTCCTTTGACAATTCAGATGAGAGATGAAAAGTTATTTCAGATCAACATCCTCTATAATGTGAGATGCTATCGCACTATCACTCCATATAAACTCAGTCACCCATAGTCTCTCCTCTGGCACGTCAGAGCTGAGACAGTTCTCCGAAAATTGGTCTATTCAGAGTAGGTTAGAGGAGATCATAAGCTCCTCTCCTCTAATCCCACAAATTCTTGATACGCTTCTGCTCTATGATGCTTGATTCGTGTACATGAGACTCCTTAGAATGGGGCCTCTTCTGAAATGTGACATCATTATGTCACATTAATGTTGTATTATCATATATGTATGTATTCAGTCATCAATGGTCTCTCCTCTGACACTTTAAAGGAGAGATGAAAAATCCTCCTTAGAAAAGTCGTCTGTTCAGGTCAGGTCGGAGGAGGTTTTGAAGATCTCTCATCTAATCTTATAGATTTTATACCCGTCTCTACTCTGGACGATTATCCTAGGCATGGGAGGTCTTTTGATATTCTATCATTTTTAGTGAATGTGATCAGAGGTGGGTCTCTAGAGTCTCTTCTGAGATGTGACATCATTATGCCATATCACTTACATTTTCTTCGTCTTCATTAGATTGCTCATTTGATTTTGAAATAAGATTTAATGTAAGAGTTGTTTATTAGTATTATAAGAGGTAAAACAACTTTTTGTTGAGGGTGTATTAGTCGATTGAGGAAAATAAATTAAAAAAGATGTTTTGGGTAAGAAAAATAATGACATTTAATGTAATTTTAAAAGCAGACATGATGTAATTTTAAGATATTTAAAAGAGAAAATTGAATACAATAAAATCACTATATTTTTTATTTTTTTCATTTTAGAATAGGACAATCTAATGAACTAGAATCGAAATGGAAAAGGAGTAATCTAATTATGAATGAAGAGGGAATATTAAAAGCTGATGGATTTATTTAGAAATTAAATCTATTTTATTGCATGTCCATTTATAAGTTTCTCGCTAATTTTGATTGAGAGAGAGAAAAAATAAGATATAATAAAAACTTTATAGACAGATAAAAAATGAGAAAATGAGAAATTTATAGATGGACGGGGAAGTGCCGTTAAACGACCTGAGTTGTTAGTGAGCTCGGCTCGACTCGTTTGTTAAACGAGCTCGAGCTAGTTAGGATCGATATCTATTTTTTTATTTTAATTTCATTAGGCTCGTCTCGATAAATTTATTGGACTCGTTAACGAGTCGAGCCAAACTCATTTTTTGGTTCGTCAATGTTATGGACTCAACTCGATAAGAGCTCGAATTTCAAGTACTCAACTCAAATAATAACTCTGGATGTAGTACACTTTTTAAGAACATCACAAAATAGGGAATTATTTGAGAATCGAATAATTCATTGATGAATGATATCATAAGGACAAGTTGAGCTTCAATATTCACTTATTATTGTTAAAAATAATCTCCTCTCTCTTTCTCTCTCTCTCTCTTGTTTATAAAATCAGTCACGTCACGTCAGCAGGGTAATTCCGTTATTTTTGTAGTGGTACATTTTTTTTTTTTCTCGACGCCAGAGAACAAAATTTCAAAAATATTCCCAAAGAAACTGACACACACACAACAGAATCGCACAACAACAACTTGCTCCTCAGTGAGATGCCGTCGCCGCCACCAGCGCCCGTCCGCCGCCCCTCACCGCCATAACTCCACCGTAAACCACCGGCTCCAAATCGTACAAAAATCTACTCACCACCGCCAACCCAGGCCCTAACACCAGGTTCTCCCACGCCGCCTCCGCTTCTCTTCCGCGCTTCCTGAACACATCCGTCGCATCAAGGCGGTGCATCCTCCACCCTTTGATGTTCCTCAGGCGGTGTATTTTCTCAATCTGCCGGCAAGCCAATTTGCTCGTGTTCATCTTAATCGAATCGATTGCCTCCTTTAAAAGCCTCGACCGAGTCGCCTCGTCGCAGAACGATTCGACTCGGAAAAGCCTATCGAACTCAGGAACGCCGATTGCTCGCCGAATCCCTCGCGAATAGTCGGCGTTAGGGTTGTAAAACGCCCTAACTTCCTCCACCATTCCTCTCTCCACCATTTTATCAACGCGATCTGACACAAACGAGTGCAGAACAGGCATTGCTACATCCACCCACAGTATACAGCAGTCGTACCTGGATCTGAAGCTCGGATCGACGAGCGATTCCACGAACGAATTCGAACCTCCTACCACAATCGGAAGATTCCCGCGGCTGATAATCGACTTCAGCGAAATAGACGCCATGGCGCGAAAATTCGCGGCGGAGAAATCAGTTTCCGGATCTACCACGCCGAGGAGGTGGTGCGGAACGTCGCGACGCTCCTCGTCGGTGATTTTGTTGGTGGTGATATCGAGACCGTCGTAAACCTGTATTTTGTCCGAGTTGATTATCTCTGACGGAAAACGCGTGCCGATGTCGATTGAGAGGCGGGATTTTCCGGCGCCGGTGGCGCCCATGAGCACCAGAACCTTCTCCTTCGGCGGGCCGTGGCGGAGGAGGTAGTTACTAGTAGTAATGGGAGGAGTGTGTAGAATTGGTGATTTTATTTGGTTGGAAATGGAGAATGAAATGTTCATTTTATATATAGTTTAAGTGTGAAAAGACAAAAGAATCCCTGTAAAATTATGCAGGTGGGTTATTTGAGGAGGATAAAATAGTCTTATTGGAGAGATAAATAGAAATGAAATGCAATGCAAGAAATGGGAAAATAGGGGGGAGTATTTATATGTGGTGGGAACATGCATATGTATGACAATAGTCAACTCCAACTTGCAAAATACTTTCACATGATTCTCCATATACGTCTACTTTTTTTTTTTTTTTATTTATTATTTATTATTATTTAAAATGATCACAAACACTAGAAAACAGTACATCGTACAATTTGAGTAATAGTATGAGTATGAGAGAGAATTTGATTAGTGTTGGAGAGAGAACAAATCTTTGTATTATAAATTTATAATGGTTAAGCCCCCACTAATTTTATAAATTTGTTAGGGGTATTTTAATAATTTCATACATATTAAAATTAATACCCTATTCTATAATTATTTGCACACTTCTGATATAAAAATAATATATAAAATTACTGTAATATATATCCGAACATCATTTTATTTTAAAATCGTCACTCATTTTGGGTCTACATTTTATCCTAAATTTCACTAAATCTATTTTACATCCTATTAAATTCTTATCAAATCACTCAAAATACGATTTCTTATTTGACTCTACATCACTAAATTCAATTTTTTTTTAAAGTGAATCGGTTAAAATGTGCAAGTTATCACGGGACAGAGGGAGTATTAACTTGTACCAAAACATAGCAAAAGTCAACATATGCGATCAATTTAATTTAATGAAATGTGATGTATTAACAATTTTATAATGTGAAATTTTGATGAAAATAATGAGTACATATTTTTTATTTTTATAATAATGTTAATCGGGTCTCCCTATCGAATATTTCTGGGTCCGTCACTGGTTAAGCTAGTAAGTAAAAATCTCTTTCTATTATATATTTATTTTCGCCGGTTTCAATTGATAGTTTGAGGCGGTTGGATAAGTCTAATTTTAAAAGTTACGATATTTTGTGTAAATATATTAATATTGTGAAGATGAAGTATACCAAATAAAATTTATTTTTTTGTGATATGCAAAGTGTTTAAAGAAATACCAATAAAAATAGTGCGCAAAGTGTAAGAATGAAGGGAATATTCATTATCAATTTGAGGACTTCAAAATTATATCATCCATGCAAAATTAGAAAAATAAAATAATACTATAAAAAATCGCAAGAAAAATATAGCAATTAAAAAATCCATAAAGTTAAAACTTTATCTGAAATGTTGTAATAACCTTATAAATGAATATAAAACTAAATATTTATTCTTTCTTTTCATTTTTTTTATCCACATGAATTTTTTAAATATCTTTAAATATCTACAAATTATATATATATCAAGTCTTAAAATTACAAATCTTTAACTAATACATTTTCTCGGTTAAATGCAAAATTACCGACCTTTAACAAAATTAATAATAATTGGGTGTGGGATTTTGAGAAAAAAAAAGTAGTTAGTAGTTCATGTTTTTTCAATGTTGGGTGGGAAGAATAATTTCGATGGAAGTCGAATATTATTATTAATCTTTCAAATAAATTATTAATAAATACCTGCTGTATTTGCCCTCTCTATTTTTGTATATTTCTCCTTTCTTCGTCCTTTTGAGGTTGGGATAGGCCACTAATGAATTACTTTTGAGCTTAATTATTGAAAAAGATAATTTAAATAAACATTATTTTCTCAATTCTTAATTTTCACAAGATAGATGGTGGGACTAGGACTTGTTCGCTTCCTTATTATGGAAATTAAAGTTTTTATTGACTGATTAGTACTCGAATTATATAGTACTTCTTACATACTCAAAGCATTCGTCTTTACACTAAATTTTTGATACACAAACTAAAAAATAAAATAAAAATGTAATGAGTGAAATAATGACTAATTTTATAAACTTTTATGAATAGTGTTAAAAAAAAGGTTAAATTGAATGTAAGAGTAATGACATTTTGTGTAAATATATACTTCCCCGTCCGTCAAAAGTATACTCACTTTCCTTATTTGCTTGTTCACCAAAAGTATGTTCATTCCCTTTTATGAAACGACTACTTTAATTTTATCTCACAACAACTCCATAACACTTTTACTTTATCTATTTTTCTTAAAACTTGTATTCAAAAGTTTGATCATACTTTTAGTGGATGGAGGGAGTAAATTATTTGTTGCAAGAGTAAAGTTTATAAAGATGTTTTAGAGTGTGCAAACAATTACAGAACAAACGAATAACGAATGCACAAAAGGACAAAGGAGTGTTACTTTGTAATTTATGGGATCTGGAAATCTAAATATTTACTAAGTTGGAGGGTTCTCTTGCAATTATTTTATCAACAATTATGAGTAATTTCTGATAATGGAATGAAATATATGATGCCCTTTTCACTAATCTCTATTACTTCCTTAACCTTAAAGATGACAAAAGTCTATCCTTGCAAAAAGATTATTCTGATAATGACAAATGGAATATCTAATTAGTTGAAGATAACTTATTCCAAAGTCAAAATTGAAATAAGGACAAGACTTCACAATCACAAGAAGAAAATGTTTTGAATTCTTTCTTGCATACTCCTTTTCCGTTATAAAATAGTCATAAACACTCCCCTAAAAATAATTTAGATTATATATTTAGCTCATGCTTTCTCTTAAAATATGAATGGACCAGGACTTCATGAACTCATGAGTCATAGTAATAGAGTTATAAGATTTTATTATTACTATATTTTTTTTCAATTTTATTATTTATATTTTCTTTCTAAAAATAATAATATCAATACTATTTTATTTTTATCCTTCAACCATCACTTATTTAGACAAAAAAATTAAGGCAAATGTTAAAATAATAGTTGTAGTACAAATAATGTGATAAAGAGAAAGGAGTAATAGAGATAGTATAATAAAATAATACATAAAATGTTACCCCTCCGTCTCACAATAACTTTCACACCCTTAAAATTGAAAATTCTTTATAAATCTCACCCTTACAATATCCTCAATTTTACACAAATGTCATTATTTTTTGTCCACACATACATATAAGTCAACTCATTCTTTTACTTTATATATAAAAGTTTACAAAATTACCCTTCAATACTCCACTCATTATTACACTTTCGTGTGCTCATCTACCTATGAAAATTATTATAAAATCGAGGGAGTAATATATAATAGTACAATTCAAAATTAAAAAATGGGTAATACTAGTATAATTAAAACATAACACTAGAATATAAATTTAGAATAAAAGATGTGTGCTAAAAAAAGTATTAATAGTATGCACCACACAAACCTCGTTCAAGCAATTTATCATGGTAGTACCATTTAAAGAGTGATTTAGGTGGAAATAGATATTGTGAATATTTATATGATATCTGTACTGTAGTCCACCCACAACTAATAAAGGCAAAGCCAAAAGCTTTAATCTCCTAAATCATGACAAAAATAGCATATCATGTCAATAAACTTCATATCACTTTTCCAATCATTGTAGATTTATACCAGAGATTTGTAAATTATTATTAAATGTTAATATTGTGGGCTTCAATCAAGATAAATCTTGAATTCTAAGTCACATAAAATTTTACTGTAGTTCACACTTCACTAGGGGCTAGATTATTGCCCAAGTGCTACTTTTGAATCTAGAAATCACAATAAAGGTTCAGAAAATTAGATTATGTTAATTAATTAAAAAAAAAAATATATATATATATATATATATAAATTAATATCTAAATATATACAAATTAGAAATGATTTATCATTTTCACGGGGAGTAAAATCGGGAATTCCCCGCCACATTTGAGATATCTCATGGAGAATGGGAATTCCCCCACCCAAAGCCTACAAAAGATTTCTATAAGTCATAATTTGGTGAGACCTCTATAGTAATTCTAAGCCAAATCCAAATATATTGCAAATCCTACAACCCTATAAATCAATAATAAATCGGATGTATGTTGAAAGTCGAGGCGAGATATGACAGAAACGGGGCACAATATATTAGTATATATTAGAATAATTTTCAGGCGTGCTTTAACCACAATCTTTTCATCCAAAAAAGGCTTCTCTTTTTATATAGTTCATCTATCATATCAATGAGTCCTATTCCAATCTGCATCCTTACATCATCCATCATCATTTGATCACATCAAAATAGGAAAGTCCTATTTCCCAGCATTTTAATATGAAATAAAACCTACTAAACACAAGATTTACTGTTGTCTTTCATGCCACCAAAATGAATAACATTCAAATCTCTCTTTTAATCACTACTTGATGATAGAGGCAATAGTCTGAGTGTTAGAGGTAATGAACAAGTCCTGTGCCCATACAAAGTACAACATCAACTAATTTATTATCCCACGGTGAGAAATCAACATACAAAGCAAGTGTGTGACAATTTATCGAGGTCTCCTAGACTCGACACACAGTGTTTATTATACTAGAGGCAGAATTCACCCTTGATTCACACATATTCACACATGTCACGTGTGTAATTCATCGGGGGTGGGACGTAATCCACCAACCGACTACTTACAGGTAAACAAACCAGTGATGGATTCAGGAATTTGAAATTGAAGGTAAAATACATTTTTGAGGTTAATTTTGTAAATAAATGGGGGTACAATTTTTTTTTACATTGGGCCCCCCCAAAAATTTAGAAAAGAATATATAGATTATATAGCATCAAATAATAATTCCTTGAAGTATGGCCTAATGGTGGAGATGCAACATTCCTTTTCTCAGGGTCGTGGGAACCAATCCTAAAGCCTCCCATCTTTTTGCATTTTTACTTACCCCTGTTAGCGTGCATTTTAATTTTAGAATTTATCATTATATAATATTTTAACCGTGCCAGTGCCACAGGTTGCTGCGCTCGAATCAGCAGAAACAGTTTAACATAGTAGTTCAATTCTTCCTATTGATTGGAACCCCTCGACAAAAATCCTGGGTCCGCCACTGACTTGTATTTGTAGGTAGGTGGAGTTATATAACATTCACAAAAAATGTAAATTATGCTAAAGAAACTCAACCGAAAAGGCATATACTATGACAAAATCACGTTAATCCTCAAAGATGGTGTGATCATCCTTGAGATTTGAGTTTGTGAAATCGACACTAACTATAGTTGTGGTCATAAAACTCCTCTCTGTAAGTCTACATAACTTGGAAAAACCGATTCATTTTCTTTCATAGATCATAAAACTGTAATAACATGGAAAAGACACTTCATTTACCTTCATTGATCCACTCATTAGAGAGGTGATGTCATCGATGCACTACCATCACATCCATCATGCCCATCCCATAAGTTGCAACAAGCCATATTTACTTGATTACTTGGAGAAAGAAATGCACATTTTTCTGCATGTAAACCAAAAAAAGTAAAATCAGCAGGAAGTCCAATTAAATCTTTACAAATAAAAGCTACCGTTATCCTAAAACCATCCCATCAATCTCTAGAACTCAGCTTAGCATAAATGCGTTGAACTATAGCATATCATCACAAAATCATGTCAGTCCAAATGTAAATAGTAGTCATATTTTTAATGGGATGTCAGAGGATCACAACAATATTTTGGGCCTCAATGATTTATGCATAATTAAAACAACCAGACACACAACACAAAATAATTTGCACCATGGTAAAGCATGGCTCAGGGGAAGAAAAGGCTTGTGGTAAATCAGTACTAACAGCTTTCATTTTATTGTGGTCCAGTTGAAGGTGCAAAAAAAATAATAATAATAATTAACAATCGAATCCCTAGATAAACCATAACCAGCTATTTCTCAGGACCACATGTGGCAACTTGACCCTTCATCACTGCAGGCAAAAGTTGGTCAAACTAAAAGATCATAAAAAATATTAGACTGTATCTCCATGCCTTTAGTCAATATTAGGTATTTGTTCTTTGGCTATTGATGTCCACAAGGGCTTATATTCCCTCATCTTATGCATTCCATGAGGACATCAGTCAGATGGAGCAACCAAATGTAAGAGAAAAGCCAAACAATTAAATATTGAGGACCACACAAGTTTTTTGTAGAACCCCGAATAACCAGCTAGAATCAAGGCAGCAGATGTTCTATCGCGGGCACAGAAAAGATGCCAAATTGATATTATAGATATATCTTAAAATGCCAACCTCAAGCTTGCTGAAAAATTATGCACATTCACATGTCAAGTACTGGAGGTTTAGACAGAAATACAACCTCAAGAACTCTGCCTAGCTTTGCTATTTTAAGTACAGAATATTATGCATCAAATCATTGATCTTTAGACCATCAATTTTGAATATATAACATGTCCAACACAACTAATAATATGACTTACATTTTCAATTGCATTTTAAGCAGATGCTGGAATGCATGATAGCTGACATTTGCAATCTCAGAGAACATGTATGGATGTGTTTCAACAAAGAAGTGGAACTCATGCACGTGTAACATGTAACCAGAAAAAATGAAAAAACTACAATTGGTCGAAGGGAGCTGAAGAAAGAAACTACATTTTTTTAACATATATGGCACGTGATTTTAAACTACTAAGGCACAACATATTAAATGCATGACAGAAGAACATAGATCAGCAATCGTCCAGCAAGAAGTGATAATTGAGGTTGCAAAATCACTAACGAGAGCATGAACAATCTTACGGACATAGCCTATTTCCCTTTCCAGTATCCACAATATAAAAACACTGAGTGTTCATCATTCCATTTTTCAAATAATTTTTCTAGGCTCAAAACCAACTTTTCCTAATTAAACGAGTACCAATTTTTTTCGTAGTTCATAATTATAAATTTTGTTTTCTTTAGATAGTTCACCCCAATTACACCTATAATCCAACATTTATTCAACATAATACGTAACCATAATGGACCTTTATCTTGTCCTAATAGTAACCCTCTGCACCAAGTTCCCAAACTTATACTACAGCAAATTTATGTAATTGTTGGGTTATATAATCCCGTCTTTATTTTGGACACAGTGTTCTCTTATCAATTTTGATGTCGTTCACACATTGGACTAATTGCTAAGCGGAGTAGTTTGCCAGTCTGCGACAATAATTGCCATAGCTGCCTTGAAATAGCTTGTCAGACAATATATACGTTATCTTGAGCTCAGAAGCTAAAACTAATAACATGTTTAACTCAGACCAGTGCTATATTATCGCAAGCGTTTACCAGCTAGAATAAACAGATGATAAAACCTAACTCTCAAGGAGAGAACCTAAAAACTTCCATGTATTTGACAAATAGTTGGCACAAATATTAGTAAAAGAAGATGGCCAAGAAAGAAGGCTGCAGGACGAGAACAAATGGCATCCATATATAGCTGGCATTTATCTAATGTTTCATGCATGGATACAAAACATATTTGCCTTAAATATCAGAAGATGAATAAATAATCAGAATGAAATGTGCCAAAAACTGAAAATTGACCTGGCACATCCAACTTCTCTCCAAGTAATTCTTCTGCAAAAGTCATAGGCATCACTACAAGACCTCTGCTCTGTAACATGTCAGTAGCTGCTGAAGGATAAACATCAACCAACTTCCCCATCGTCTCTTCAAGAGGACCATTGAGCATCTGATCCTGAACAAAATAGTGTCCATGTCCCTGAAACAATCACACATCAAAATCTCACAACCCGATTACATATAAGGTGTTGCTTTTAGATACCATGTAATCATTTCAACATTCTAAATCAATCTGGTAGTCTAATTAACCAAAACTTTTAGTACCTCAAGAAAAATAAGAGAACTAGAAGTTAATTCACCTCCCAATCTGCTTCGACACATATCCTGCATGGTGAATTATCCAAGAAATGAATGTGTTTGAGTAACGATCAATAAACTTAGATAGCAATAGCCGATAAAATGTTGTAGTAAGTGAAAAGCTGAAAGTCAGTGCTGAAGAAGGAGGAAGAAACTGAAAGTCAACGACTCAACGCTGGAGAAGAAAAAGAGGGTGGAGGAGTCACTAGTCTTTGCCATGATTACAAAGCTGGTTTACTCGTTGCTGAATGCTGACTTGCAACAAGCCGAATAAGGAATTAAAGGCTATCATATGCGAATTTGACACAAACACATATTTAAACAACAGGTACTAGGTCGGCATTCCTAGCATCCCAGAAGAAGAAGACAATAATCAGGAACTGTTACTGAACACAGACTTCAACGAGGGAAATCAACAAGTAAAGCCTTCATATGTGGTTTGACTTTTAAACGAGTATCTAAACAACAAGCATTAGGTCTATGCATTCATAAAATCCCAGAGGAAGAGACTATAATATTTGACATGACTACAAACTTTGTTTGCTTGTTACCGAATGTATTCCAGACTTGCAACGAGGCAAATCAACGAGTAAAGGCTGGCATATGTGATTTTGACTTAAACAAGTATCTAAACAACATGCATTAGGTCTATGCAGTCTTAATATCCAAACACTATAAAGATAAGCAAGCATTTGCTTGAATCAAGAAATGTGAAACATTGATTTTTAAGAAACATCTATTTTTAGATTTTCGGGAAAAATTCTATCAGAGGGCTGAAAACACTTATGATAAAAGTTTACCTTCATTAGATTTTGCATAAACCTGATATAGTCAATGACAATATCCAGAAAGGCTGTTTTATCAACCTGCAAAGCCACAACTTGTAAGTAGCTCTTGATTTAAGAAATAGTAACAATTTGCTTTCGTAATTATTATGAACAAACTGGTCTCAACGAACCAAAATAATATATTTCATATTGTATAAGGTAAAATCCATTCTATAATTCAAATATAAATGTCAATCTTGAATTTTGAAGTCCAGCATCTGTCAAGAAAATCAGAAGTTACAGAACCTCTGCTGATAAAAGAATTTTACATTTTACATCAATGGTTTTCTTTCCAGTTATAGCAACATAGCTTCAAGCTTCTGGAGACACTTCCCTTTAAATGAAAACCAAATCAAGAACACAAAGGAGCTTATTTTAGGCATATATATCTGGTGTGGTGTCTTACCACTTCTGAATGAGGTACCAATTCCTGTAAAGCATCTATCCAGTGTGATATTCTCAATCTGCGACACTGAAAGAAAGAACTGGATAATCAGAACTTTAAACATGATTTACAAGGTGGCAGTCCCATTCAGGTAACAGGGAAAAATAAAGAACTATCAATTTGGGTCTTAATATGTTTGTCTTATATCAATAAACAACATTGAAGGATTATGCTTACACGATCAGCAGCATAAGCATAAGATCTGTCTCTTGATCTTTTCCTACGGGCTGCAGAAGGATTTTTTGATGCTGCGGAATTTGACCCTGAATAAGTGTCAAAAGCTTGACTACATTCTTCATTCCAGGCTTGATTCTGCAGGGACAGTTTCAAGAGAGCTTAAGAAGAAATAATTTTCCGGCACAAGTGTTTGACTTATTTCAGAATAGACACAGCGATAGATATTAACCTGGATGCCAGTTTGATGTTCCAAGCCTGTGACGGTGGTAATAATATCTCCTTCATCATGTGGCTTCAGATATTCTTCCTATTGGAAGAAAAGAATATAAATACATGACATGTGATTCACTTTTAGAATCTATAAACATAGAATACTAGGAAACAAACAAAATATTGACAAATATTTCAATTAATTATAGTATTGTAGAAAATGGTACTGCTGATTTACCAACTGAGAGGGGTTCACTTGTCCCAAATTAGGTAATTGTGCAGAAATATCGAAGGGCATTTGTTTCTGGATTTCAGGGTATCCTCTCTCAGCCAGAAACTCAACATAGGTTTGAGGCATTGGCTGGTAATGCATCCATGGAGGAATTGGAAGAGGTTCCAGATGGATACCATTACTCGGTGTGGACACAATATAATCCTGGTTTGAATAAAGGTTACCAAGTAAACCAGAAGCATCATTTGCAATCCAATCAATTGCCAATGGCGGAAACTGCAATTCATTCTTGATGTTGTGTTCTCCCATGTTACAAGCCTCTGAAACTGCCATAATAATAATAATTTGTCAAATGCAATAAATTGGCATGAATCTTTATCCATGTTAAAGAAAGTTCTTAGGGCCATCAGTTGGAAAAGATACTAAATTATGAAGCAGAGACTTCCAATCGGAAAAAAAAACCCAACAACAAATAACTACATAGTTGTTGTACACAATGGATGACTGTTCAATATAGCTTAGGGTATTACAACTTAAAATTAAATCAGTTGATCATGAAAAGAAATGCAAAATAAACAGATATAGATTCAGTAACTTAGGAAAGCAAATCATCATTACTCATCATCGTGTTCATTCACAAGCCTGATTCATCCAGAAATACCGCTAAAATCAGCACCAACAAATACGTATAATGCAGTGAATCTATATATCCCAAAACCTACCACAAATTTAAACGACGATCGAACTTTTCTTCTTTCCCTAATATAAGTTACCGTGAAAAATATCACTTGCATAAATCATATTCCCAAATTTCATAACTCCGCCAACTTCTCCAAGCAAAAAAAAGGAAAAAAAGTTTAAACACTCAGCAAAAAATTCCCCCAAAGCAAATCATCATTACTCATCATCGAGTTCATTCAGAAGCCTGATTCATCCAGAAATACCGCTAAAATCAGCACCAACAAATACGTATAATGCAGTGAATCTATACATCCCAAAACCTACCACAAATTTAAACGACGATCCTTCAGTTTTCTTCTTTACCGTGAAAAATATCACTTGCATAAATCATAGTATTCCCGAATTTCATAACTCCGCCAACTTCTCCAAGCAAAATAAAAATAAAAAACAGTTTAAACATTCAGCAAAAAAAAATCCCCAAACAAAAAGAAGAAAAACACAAACAGGCAGAATCAGATGTGCATCAAAATCCCGTATAAAACAAGCTTAAGTACAGATTACATTCGAAATGCGAAGATTAAAAAGGTGTGAGTACATGGAAAGCAGCATTTCTTACGCGAAAGTGGAGAGAAATTGTTGAAGGTTGCAAGGTTTAAGTCTCTCTAGGTATTTGTTTAGCTGAGAGAGGAGAAACAGAAATGTGAGTGGTGGTAGCTAAAATGAGCAGAGTGGGCGTACGGTATATTTCGTGCGTGGTACGTTTGTGCGACAGTATGGCAGCACATAGCTGCGCAGGTTATGATCATCATCACCATATTCTTGTAGCGAGTGAAAGGTCAAAATTATCCTCGTATTAGCGCGCCTTTTTAAAAATGATTAAAAAATATATATATATATTTTTTTTTGACAGGATAATTTTATTATTTTCAAATATCTTAAAATTATCAAATGTCATTATTTTTTTCATATAAAAATAATTTTTTGCCTGGTTCTCGTCAATGACTAATACATCTTCAATAAAAAAAAAAAAAATTTATCATTTAAATTTTACATTTAATCTCATATTAAAGTTAAAGAGACAATCAAATGAGTGACAGATGAATTACACCCTAAGTCTTGCACATTAAAATAAATATACAAACTAAGAAAAATGTGTATTAAGTGAAGTATTGAATTGTGTGTGAAAGTAGTGACATTTTATATAAATATTGTAAATGCAAAAGTTATAGATTTTTTTTTATTGGAAGGAAAATAAATGAAGTATGGGACCTAAAGAATAAAAAAGAGAAAAAAAATAGTAAAGAACCTACATTAAATTTCCATACCTAAAAAATAAAAGAGAAAAAAAAAATGTAGACATAGACCCAGTGACGGAACTACGCCATGGTTGAATTTTGTTCAATGTGTTTTGGGGAGTTTTGTTTTTCTTCTTCCGTCGTTTTTTTTTTTTTTTTTGTTCTGGATTAAATTTTACTACATTACTTTTTGTTGAAATTTTTTAATTTTATTTTGATAAAATAGTGTCGAAATCTATACTCTTTTATAACAAATCAATGTTGAAAAAGAGTGTAAGATTTCGACACTAATTTATCAAAAAAATGTTAATTATTTTTTTTTTTTTTAGATTTATAAGATTTTGTTTAGGTTCCGAATAAAACAAAGTGGGAGTGTATCAAACCAACACGGATGTGCCAATAAACGTACCCCCCATGAAAATCTATCAGCTATATTGGGCCCGATGCGCAGGTGGGTTACATTTGTGTAGACGCTTGTATTTTTTTTCTTTCTCAAATTATTTGCATACTTTTAATATGAAAATATTTCACAAAATTAATACCTTCTTAATATTATTTTATTTTTGTATTTTATTTCTTCTAAAATTACTTGCAATATTCAACAAAATTAATACCTTCTTAATATTATTTTATTTTTAAAATTGTTATTTATTTTTTACATACATTTCACTTTACACCTGATAAAATTCACTTTCATAAAATCACCTAAAATACCTCTCATTTATTTTACATAACTAATCATTAAATCACATTTTTTTTTAAATTGTGATGGTCAAACCGTACAAAACGGAAGAAGTATTAAATATGAATGGAGAAAATACTTAATTAACTGGAGTGGACGTGATAACATTACCATATAGCTAATTTTTTTTTTGATCAGTAACATTACCATATAGCTAATAACTATATCAATTATTTTTATTGAACAATTACAATTCTAGCTAATAACTAGTGACGGACCTATGTAATGCCCCAGGGACCCCCCATTAATTTTGTAAATTTGTTAGGGGTATTTTGATAATTTCACACATCTTAAAATTAACACTCTATTTTATAATTATTTGCACACTTCTGATATAAAAATAATCCACAAGATTAATATATATCCGAACATCATTTTATTTTAAAATCGTCACTCAATTTTTGTCTACATTTTATCCTAAATTTTACTAAACCTGTTTTACATCCTACTAAATCCTCCTTACACCTTATCAAATCACTCAAAATACGATTTCTTATTTGACTATACACCACTAAATTCAATTGTTTTTTAAAGTGAATCGGTTAAAATGTGCAAGTTATCACGTGACGGAGGGAGTATTAACTTGTACAAAAACATAGCAAAAGTCAACTTATCCGATCAATTTAATTTAATGAAATGTGACGTATTGACAATTTTATAATGTGAATTTTTTATGAAAATAATGAGTACATATATATTTTTTTTATAAGACAATTGCTTATGTACCTGTTACATGTATGTAACTAGATATTTACCCTCATTTTTTAATAAATTCACACTCCTTAATGTAACTAAATCCAATTTTTTACATGGGTTATTAGTTTTTTACCTTCTTTTTTATTAATTTCACCCCCAATTTTTTTAAATGAAAAATACATGTAAAATACTATATTACTTTTTTATCAATTAAATTAAAATACAACTCATTAAAATTATAATTATACACCGACTATCAATTCACCAATGAATAACCACGAAGTCAAATATTATTCTATTTTTTTAACTTTTAAAAAATAAATATAAAAACATAAAGAATATTAAAAAAATATGAAACTCAAAAATAAAATTTCAAGTTTTTTTTTTTTTCAAAAAATGACCTAAATTTAGGAAAAAAATACAAAAAAAAAATCGAAAATAAAATTAAACTAAAAAAATTCAATTTTTTCTAATTTGGGTATATATGTATGAATATGACATGCTCACTTTCTAGCTTTAATCTGATTTATAATAACTAAGATTATTTTGTTATGTGTTCATTATTTCTAAAATGATATCTGGTTTGTTATAAGTTTTTTAAGGTTGTAGATTATTTTTTAAAACTAATTAATAATATAATCTAATTGAAAAATAAAATTTATATTTAGAAACTTAAATGAGTTGAGAATTGAGGGAGAAACCAGCATAATATTGCATCAGCTTTATTATTTTCTTTGGGGTCATCGTCATGTTGATGCATTCATATGTTTATTGAATGTGATCGTATCTATTAATTGAATTGTGTGTTCAGTGTGATTCATTCTCACTTTTGTTCTTCTTACTAGTTAGTTAATATCATTTTTTTAATATTGATGTATTAATTTGCATGGTATGCCTGGAATTATAAATGTGTTAAATTATGTATTTTTTGTTAAATATAAATATTAGTTTAAATACGATATAGTATTAGTACGCCTATGGTATAGTACTAGTTAATATATTGTATAGTACTATAGATTAATGTGGGTATAAAAATATTATGGAGTATTTAATATATGAACTAATACTATACAATATTTGAATTTATACTATACTATATTTGAACTAGTACCATAGAGTATGTGAACTAATACTATACAATATGTGAACTAATACTATACTATATTTGAACTATTAACATAAAGTATGTGAACTCGAAACTCGAAAAAATTAAAACCTATACCAATATAAACTAATATTATATTGTATATGAACTAATATGTACAGTACTGCATATTAACTAATAATATATCATAATACTTATCACCGGTTATCATAACACTTATAAACTAAAAATTATATTCATAAAAAATTAAAATAAAGTGATTAAAAAAATGAAAGTTCAAATGAAAAAAATAATTAAACAATGTAAAACGAAGTTAAATTTGTAAGGAATGAAGTAAAATTTTGAAAGGATAAGGTGAAAATTATACACCAATTAATTAAAATAAAATAGTACCAATAAAATTGAATACTTACTTAAGAGAGGTGAGAGTTTTATTTTTTAAAACAAATACTTAAAAAAACAATTAATATTATTTTTAAATTTTTCTTATTAGATTTTAAAATTTTAGAATAATTATTTATGACATAAAAATAAATTACGTTAAAAAAATTATCATTTGAAACACAAATGATAAACAGAAAAAAAAATAAATTTAAAAAATAATATTAAAAAGATAAATATAAATATCAATTGAGTAAAATAAAAAAATAAAAAAAATTAATGGCGTATTAGTTTTTAATGATAAAATTAAAAAAAAATTAATTGAAGTAAAATAAAGGCCCATAAAAAAATGTATGTGTTAAATTGATATAGTAAATGAGTCATGTGTTATTGGATTTAATATAGTAAATGGGTCATGTCTTATTTGTAATGGGTTATTAGATTGAATATAGTAGTTACATATATTGGATTAGATATAGTAGTTACATACATGTAAATGGTACACAAGAGTGCAACTCTTTTTATAATAATGTTAATCGGGACCCCACCGAAAATTTCTGGTCCGTCACTGCTAATAACTATATCAATTATTTTTATTGAACAATTACAATTAAACGTTACTTCCTCCATTACATAATACAATAATTTTTTTTATTTCAAGACATCTCACAATAATTTATAGACCATTAAATTGAAAAATCATTTATTTATAAACTCCATCCTCATTATATCCTTCAAATAACGTAAAAGTTTATTTATTGATTTGAAAAGACTAAAAATAAATAAAATAAAAAAGTAGAGTAAATTGTGAACCACAACATGCCAATTCTGGATAATCGACGTCATAAAAATTAATTACATCAGCATAACAAAATAACAACAAAGCATATTCCTAATCTATTCTCTCAAGGCCGTGTTTGGCTTTTGCTCTCAAAACCCAGATTGAACATTCAGCAAATAAATCTACCTCCACCGTCTCTGAATCTTTCTTCCAAGAACTCAATCGCCAGAAATAAAGCAACCCCTTGTCAAAAGAATCATGGCGACCCCTGAAATCCTGCAGACGGAGCAAGATCGTCTCATGTTTGCATCCCTCTTTGACCATCCCAAAGGTTTGATTTTCACTCTAATTTTCTTGATTTACTTTTCTATATATATATTTTTTTAAATTTTGATTTCTTGTATTGGAATAACATGGTTGCAGATGGAATTGTGAAATCTCGTGGAGTGGAAATTGAGGAAAAGATTGAGTTTCTTGAGACCTTGGCTGGAAAGGTAATTTCTGATTTTTCATTGATTTAGTTCGGAGCTAGCTTTTAAATTCTTCAGTCTTTATTATTGAATCTTGATGTGTAAATTTAAGAATTTGCTTCTGAACAAGTTCAGTTTATGGAATGATTTAAGTCTAGCTATTGATTCTTGGCAATAAACTCAAGATTTGATGTTTGAATGAGACGAACGAAAAAGGAAGTTGAGCAGCTTTAATTGGGACGGAGGGAGTATCTATTACAAGATTTCACTGTGGAGTATTTAAGTATAATAATGTAGAAACTTTAATGATGTACTTGTTCTGTTTAGTGGGATTATGTTTTAGATATGAATGAAGTTGATAAGTAGTGGAGTAATATCCGAGGATCTTGAATTTTTTGGCCTGCAAGATCTTTGGAGATATGGAAATCAGCATCTTTGAAGCTGTATTATGTTTTGTAGGTTAGTAACCGAAGATCTCGAAGATGGTTAAATGATCGTTTGTTGATGGAGCTTGTTCCTCGCTTAAGCGCGGAGGAAATTAGGGGATTGTTTGCTCCACCACCTTGGGGTAAGGTTATGGAATGGCATTTTCTAAATTATTATGATATGAAATTTTCTACTTCTTTTATGCGTTTAATTTGGAATTGAATTGATGATAAATTTAGGAGCTGGCATTTTGATGCCTTAGATATATAACCTTTTGATTTTTTCAGGTGACGATGTTCCTCCTTCGCCATTTTCCATGACAAATGTGGTGGAGTGGGATAACTTCAGAAATGTAGACATGGATAAGGAGGTTCTCACTTCTATTAACTTATCAAATGGGATGCATTTGTTATATTCTAAAAAGAGACATTGATTTAATAATTGATTGTTATTCTAGATTACAAATAAATTGGAAAATTGAATTATCAAGTCAAGTTCGCTTACACATTTCACAGATTGTCAAATGAATGTATCATTAATTCACTTCTTTTTATACCTTGCTTTAAATTGGTTGCAAATTTTTTTTGGGTCGATATATTTTGTAAGTTACTAACAAATTTAAGAATCAGAGAGTGGAGTAACTCCATTTTTCTATTCAAATCCTTAGTCAAAGGCTAGTATGAAGTGTGATTCTTGCCTAGTTTTGTTTGTTTATATTAAGGTATTGGTATGACAAAAATCGCAAACTATTTGCCATTATGATGACTATGTGCTGAGGTATTCAGATCACCTAGAAATAAAAACTAGTTCTCTCAATCCTTTTGCAGGAGATTCCTTTTTATCGATCTGCAGTTTTATATTCCACATGCTCCAACTCTTATCAGTTTTTCCCTTGTTTTAGGCGTCTTTCTTAGAATCACTTGAAAATTCATCATCAAAGCAGAGAGATAATCAAGATGCTGACAAAGTCGCTGTACTAACTGCTTGGCACCGAGTTGATAGTAGAACTAGGGAGGCACTTCGTCGTTGTTGTCTTACAGACTTGATCAATGGATATGAGGTACGTACTCATGGTTTGCTTGATGAAATCAATATTTTTGTATATTTCTTGTTGTCTCTATTTAAATGCCCAGAATTTGGGAAGAATGAACTTTTATTTACAACGTCCACCATGCTAATTGATGCTGTAAGAATCATATATCTTGAGTATGCCTCCTTTGAACCAAGTTCACATGAACTCTCTTCTTTAAACCTTTTAGCATGTGAAGTATCTTTATTTAAAAAATGTTATTCTACTCCAAATCGCTAAACTTGATACTTAGTATGCTAAATACACCGAGTTCACCATAAAACTTCAGTGAACCAAGTTCATAGAAGTTTTTTTCCTTACCATTACTTACTGCTGCTGCTACTTTTCATGCGAGAAAAAACCAAACTTGGGCATGATCCTTGAAACTGGTCAATCATCGGTTACGATTTATGTATCTACTGTGCAATTCATTTAAGAGTTTCTCATATTTTGGTTACAGTTAATGTATCGAGTGTTGAAATATTTTATTTCAGGAGTGTGTACGTTCGTTTGTAAAGGACACTGGGAACGGAGATGTTCTAGTAATGCACGTTCAAGATGCTTTCCATCGGTTACTACTACATGGCATTTGTGAGGTAAATCTTCCAATACTTTAAGACAAAATTTGTATGAACCTCTTCATTGACCCAACCCAACCAAAAAATTGAATGAAGTTCACGTGAACCAAGTTCACACAAGGGTTACTCATATTTCAATAGGAAATTACGTAATCATGATAAGGCTAGAAATCTCAATGCACATTTTGGTGTCGATCATGAAAACCAAGATCCCGATTTAAAGAGTTGTTAACATGAGTGCAGTTCTACAATGTGGTCTCGACTACAGTGACCGAATCGAAAGGCGAGAAGACGACGAGGATAAGGAAGAAGCGGTTGGGTTCGAAGGATATCCCAAACATCACGCTGTGCAACTTTCTCAAAATGGCGAAGGATGGGTTCTGGTGATGCCTTCCTTGTATTCTCTATTGAAACAAGCTGTGTATTATTATGTTGGACTAGGTTTTAAGATTTGGCAATGGTGCCTGCAATTTAAGTAACCATTGTAATAATTACATATTTAGATTGACATGTAATTGTAATGGTTTATTTATTTGTATATTGAATAAATTTGTTGGATTTTCCTTCTCCCCACTTAGTTACATATTTTTTTTTTTACTTTGTTTGGATGGATATACACCTTCTATCCACGTGAAGTGTGTATATTTTTCTTTTCGAATTGTCTATATAAATGTGCATGTTTTTTCTTTTTTTAAAATATTATATCTCACTGCACTTATTTTATTTTTTCTATTTTTTTATTTTTATATATAAACAAATAATATTTTTTAAAATTCGTTCAAAAATAAACAACATTTTAGATAGATGGAGGATTGGAGGGAGTATATTTTAGCCATATATTTTTTTTTTCATACTTTAAAATTTAGTCATTATTTTTTAAAGGATGTGATATAATTGTAAAAATCTGAAACTTCATGACATAGTTTTATTTTTTTAAGTACGTCTCCATATGATTGCTATTTTTCTAAAACAATAAAAGTATTTGATGCAATTGGTTGTATCCATCGAAACTGAACTTTAATTAATTGGGATCTATATGAAATTTAAAGGATATATTATCACCATTCAATCTTGTATTTTACCACATTTAAGTTGATTTTTAGAGTTTGAATATCCAAAATGACTATATTTCACATTTTCTATAAAAATGGTAATTTCCCATTAATTTTATCATGTTTTATATTTGCTAAAATAAACAAGTGAGCTTTCTTTTAAAAAAATTAAAGGCCACGGTTAAATGACCCCGGTTATTATGTCTTTCACCCCCACCCCAATTTACTTTTTAAAATTTTGAATAAAATGATTGTACTATCCCTATTACTGAGTTCACTCCTTATTAAAAAAAACAGAAAATTTATGTATCTCTTCTCCCTTCCAAAATTTTATCAAAAATAAAATAAAATTATAACCTTGAAAAAATTTGAATATAGATGTAGAGGGATTCGTTTTGGGTTCCAATGGTTGAAAAATGAAGTTTCATACATATGTAAGGGTTCTTTATATATTTTTAAAAAAAACGTGAAACGTAAAACTCGGCTGTAGCCGAGAATTTTTAACAATTCTCGGCGAAAATTTCCGATTTTTTTTCGAAAAAAACTTTCAAAAAATTTTGCTGAGTTTTTGACAAAAATTCGGAAATATTTTTTAGGTTTTTGACAAAAACTTGGATTTTTTTTAAAAAAAAAAACTCTTAAATTTTTGGCCGAGAATTCTTAAAAAATTCGGAAAAAACTTTCAATTTTTTTTCTTTTTCTCGGCGAACCAGTGTTGAGTTCGACGCTGTTGTAAAACTTGGCGATTTTCACTTATATTCATGTAAAATCCAATTTTATCGATTGAATTGGTACAAAATCATGTCCAATTAGTTTAAAATTTGAATTGAGAAAGGAAGAGGGTGCGTGAGAGAGTGAATAAATGAGAAAGGATAATTATGGTATTTCATTGGAATGAGCTCAAAATTGGGGTGCGAAACACATAATAAAAGGGGCATTTTAAGTTTTAACCGGTGTATTCCGGCTGTTGATTCCGAATAACAACAATGAAGGTATTATTAGTTCAATTATATTTAGCAGAATATTGCAGGGTCGGCCCCCATAAATTCGAAATGGGCGGCTGGGCTCAATTTGGATTATTGGAGGGTCGGGGGCCCATAAATTATTTCACATGGTTAATAAATTGGGCCCGGCCCGCGACCCACACTTGACTCCTCACATGTGGTTTTGTTTGATAAAAATTTTGTTTTTTTCAAAAATTAATTTTTATATATTAATTCCTAATAATATCACATGTGAGTTTGCATGTATAGTTATCCTCCCTTGTTTATTTTCTGTCTCCCTGCTCCCATTCTTCCGTAACACGTTTAGTGTGGTTTGCTTTCTTTCTTTCCTGTGAGACTGGTTTAGTTGGTTCTTGTCCATGTTTGTTGTCATCGAGTTTTGATGAATCTTTGTCCTTTTTTCTATCTCTAATTTTTTAGCATATACGAAAATACTTTAATATCAAGAATGGAAAGACATGGTTCGCATTTGTGGACAAAATTTGTACTTGTCTTCTCATTTACTCTGTTTACAAATTTTTTTTAGCAGAATATAATTAACTACTACATACATCCACAACCGACAATGATCATTTCTTGAATTTTGCTCCAACACACACCAAAATCTCTTGTATATAAATAATCACATTCACATGCACCTTCTCA
Organism: Galeopsis tetrahit; assembly: GCA_963675135.1. Classification (NCBI taxonomy): domain Eukaryota; kingdom Viridiplantae; phylum Streptophyta; class Magnoliopsida; order Lamiales; family Lamiaceae; genus Galeopsis; species Galeopsis tetrahit. Next base: position 9,043,279 of record OY776122.1, on the reverse strand, counting down.
ACACACTAAATCAAATTGCATTCATCTCTAAATCACATACTATGGCACCAAAACCAGTTAAATACTGTTTGGTATTTATGCTAATCTTTCTCAATTTCATTTTTAATATCCTCTTGAATTTATTTTTATCGAATAATGAAAAATAAATTAAATTAAACAGGTTGACACGTTTACAAAAACAGTGTTCAGGGGAAATCCAACTGCAGTTGTTTTGCTAGAGGAAGAGAAAGATACCGAGTGGCTCAGTAGCGTGGCTCGCGAGTTTAATCAAGCTGTAACGAGTTACTTGACTCGCTTCGAAAGTCGTGAGGCTGATGATGTAGCTAAGTTTCACCTTCGATGGTTCACTCGTGACGGCGACGAGGTGCTTTTTTATCTTTTTCTAAGTACATGCTCGTGCCTAAATTAATATAAATGAATTAATTCAGACTTTTTTATTTTTATTTTGAGTTCAGACTTTTAAATGAGATGAGGTTCTTTTTTTTTTCAATTAAAAAAAATGTGTAGATCTCGATCTGCGGGCATGCAACTTTAGCCTCGTCGTATTTCATTCTCTCTCATGTTTTGCCGACGTGTCAAACTGTGGAGTTATCAACCTTGTCCGGGGTTCTTACCGCCCGGAGAATACCGGAATCCTCTGCTCCGGGATCATTCTTGACGGAGGTGAACTTTCCGACGCTGCCATTGGAGGAGTTCGATGATTCCGAGGTTTCAACGATCAAGAAAATGTTGAATGGTGCTCCGGTCATCGAAATCAAGAAGACAATCCGCGAGGACTACCTTCTTGTCCGTATTTTATTTGATCTGATTTTTTATTTGAGTGTACACAAGTATGACTCTTATTTTTATGATCGGCAGGTTGTTCTCCCATGTGGAGAAGATGTTAAGGAAGTAAAGCCAGATATTGATGCTATAAGGAAGTATGATTCCGTTAGAGGGATCATTGTAACGGGACCCGCGCCTCCTGAATCCGATTTCGACTTCTACACTCGTTTCTTTTGCCCGAATCTCGGAGTCGATGAGGTAAATTCACGTGTTGTTGATGCTACACTTGATAGTTCGTGCTGAATGAGAAGTATTGACAAGAACTTCTATGAACCTGGTTCACACAAATCTTTCTGTGAACTACTATTTTGTACAAGGAGTAATACTTTGTTTAGCATAGTAATTTTGAGAAGAATAACATATAAAATTAAGTGTTCCTTAAAATTTTAAAGAAAAGAGTTCACGTAAACCAGGTTCACAGAAAACTTAATTGTCTTTATACATACGCAAATAAATGTGTCGAAATCGATGAGAAAACGACATGCTACAATTGACTCGCAGGATCATGTGTGTGGAAGCTCTCACTGTGCCTTAGCACCATACTGGTCCCAAAGGCTTGGGAAGAATGACTTTGTGTCATATGCTGTAAGTTAATTTTTTTATAATATTTTTTATATTACAGTGTAATATCAAAATTGAAATATGTGATTTTATTTGTAATTTTTATATAATTTAATTAATTTTGATGAGTTGAAATAGGCATCAACAAGGAGCGGAGTGGTTGATGTTCAGCTGGATGACAAGAATCAAAGAGTGGTGATTAGGGGAAAAGCCGTTGCAGTCATGGAAGGCTCTATTTTGGTCTAGACACAAGTTTGAGATCGATCTTTACGATGATGTTTGTTTTAATTGCGAATAAAAAAAAAGACCCATGCCTGTTTTTATATAATTTTTTCTTTTGGAGAAGATAAATAAATGAAAAAAAAATTATTGTTCACTTAAAATTTTCGAATTTAAAACTAGTATCTATGTTTACAAAATTCAATATTTTAGTCTATTTATCAGGTTGTTAACGAATAAATGAGTTACTCCGTACTTGTTAATTTTATTAATGTTGATCCGATAAAAACACGAATCCGACACAAAATTTTCTTGTCGTTATCGTGTCGACATGATAACAGAACGACCACAATAAGATCAAATAATAACCTATAATTTTTGGGTCGGATTCATGTCATGCTATCCCGCCGTGTTCGAAATTATCACTCCTAAAAAAAAAAAAAAGAATTTAAGTTTAGAAAATTAAATCAACAATTTTTTTGACTTTGATATTACTCCTTTGGTTCCATTTTAATATATAAATTGTTTATTAATATTAAATGTATCAATTTAGTCTCATTTGTTAGCAATTACATTTAATATTTTTAAGACCAAAACAGAATTAAAAAAAAAAAGACTAGTACATATAACTTTTTTTAAACCATTTCAAAAAGGTAAAAAGTTGTGAAACTAAACTGACTTCCATTCCAATAAAAATAGTACAGAGGAGTATGATTTAATTGAAAGTCACTCTTGTGTGCATCCAATTATATGGTACAATTTAGCTTACTATTTACAAGGGATTCAGATCTATATCTCTCCTCAAAGGTAAATTGCCGAAATTACGTGACATAAGAGAATTAATCTGTAAATAATTTTTACTTCATTCTCTTCACTCTTGAGAGAACCATAGCATCAACGTTCACCTCATCTTCAAGGTATATATCGATAATTGATCCATCGTTTTTTATTAATTTTATATGATTGCTCCAACATTATTCTTTACTACAATTTAATAATCTTGAATTATCACACAAACATAATATCCTTCGTATATATTGCAATCCCTCATTTAAACATGTAATTAGAGATCGATCGATGTTAAAAAAATCATAATCAGTTTTGAATTTCTTCGTATATATCATCAAGTTATGTTTGAATTTTAATTTCGTACAATGTTAGTTAGTGACAGTTTAATTAGCCCGCAACCTTGTAGAGCTACATATAATGGGTTAGGATCAGTTTGTTTAATATCTCTGCGTATAATTCGACTAATTTGTATTAAATGAGCATTGAAAAACATTTACGAGCAATTTCTTTAGTTTTTATGGGCGTTTTTTTCAATTAAAATGCAAACTTTTGCTTTGCCTTGTTGGATAATGCATCTCATATTGTAAACTAGCTATTTCATGATCCTTTCTATAGGTACAACTCTTGTTATATAAACAAAATGCAATGTGAACAACACTATGGAACAACTTCATCAATCAGGACAACTTTCAATGGATTGAATATCCTCTTAGGTCTGTTTTTCTGCCTCATAAGTACCTCTGTTTTCGTATAAGATTTCTCGTTTAACATTGAACTCGTCGATCTTCTCAGGGGCTTCGATTATCTCAACTCCATACGCATTGTTGTGTGGAGGTTGGTTGAGTTTGATACTGTTGATCGTGCTAGCAGCCACGACGTTCTACACCGGATTGTTGATCCAAAGGTGCATGGATTTCGATCTGAATATAAGAACCTACCCTGACATTGGTGAGAATGCATTTGGAAGGAAGGGAAGACTTGCAATCTCTAGTTTCATGAATCTTGAACTTTACTTAGTTGCCACTGGTTTCTTGATATTGGCTGGTGATAATTTGCACAATATGTTCCCCAATTTCAAGCTCGAAATTCGTGGTATCATTGAAATTGGGGGTCGTCAAACGTTCCTTGTTGTTGTTGCTCTTCTTCTTACACCTACTGTGTGGATAAACAACTTATCCAATCTTTCTTATCTCTCTGCAACTGGTGTCGTTGCTTCGATTCTTATATTCAGCTCAATTTTGTGGTCGGGGATGTTCGATGGTATCGGATTTCATCAAAAAGGAGAGCTTATCCATTGGAGGGGACTTCCTACTTCTTTAGGCTTATACGCCCTCTGCTTTTGTGGTCATCCCATTTTCCCTACATTGTATACTTCCATGAAGAATCCAAGACATTTCTCTTTGGTACCATACTTAATTTCGACGTTTTTGTGCATTAAAGTGTTGTGTTTGTGCAAGTGTGACTCATTGTTGTTTTGGGCATGCAGGTTTTGCTCCAATGTTTCTTGGTGTGTACAATAACTTATGGAGCAATAGCAATTATAGGATACCGGATGTTTGGTTCAAAATTGCAATCCCAGATAACATTGAACCTTCCGAGGGATAAGTTGAGCTCTAAAGTGGCTACTTACACAACTCTAATCAATCCTCTTTCCAAATACGCGTTGATTTTAAAGCCCGTAGTGCACACAATCGAGGCGCGATTTGATTCTTTGAGTCGTGGTGACAGTATTTTGGTGCGAAGCATCTTGGTTGGCAGCACGGTGATTGTGGCCTTAACCATACCATTTTACGGGTATCTGATGTCGCTCGTTGGAGCATTTACAGCAGTTGTAGTGTCGATTTTGCTTCCGTGCTTGTGCTACTTGAAGATTTCGGGGACGTATAGAAAGTTTTGTTTCGAATCTGTGATCATCGTGTTGACGATGTTGATGGGGGTGGTTGTCCTAGTTGTTGGTACTTATTCATCTTTGGTAGAAATTATCCAACATTTGTTCCATCATACTTAACTTATTTTCAGCTAAGATTTAAGACATTTCATTTCAAATTGTAATGAACTCCAGGCTGTCTGCTTTTATAGTACCATTTTCTATTCTTCTGTCTCCAATTTTATTGAACTTCATTTTTTCTCCATTCAATTATATATATATATTTAACTAAGGATATAGTGCATGCCATAAGGGTAGCAAAAGTAAAATGAGTACAGGGAACAGAACAATGTTATTTAGCGGAATAAAAACATTGTTTGAGCTTAAAATGTTGCAATTGTCGTCGATAGAGGAATCCAAAACTACTATTTCCTCTGCTATAATGTTACTCCCTCTGTCCCTCGGTATAAGTTGGTTACCCATTATTTTTATGCTTCGATATTCGATTCAAAGATCAACTAATTCGAAGGACCAATCCAATCATGTACTTGCAATGTCTCATTTAAAGTTACTGTTATACCTAGTCAAAGAAGTCAATCTTTGACAAGTCAATCCTAGTCACCAGCTTACGTGGCGAGGACCAGTCAACAAAGTCTTGCGACGACTAGTCAACAAGACCAAGAAAATGTAATAAAACAGGTGTATTTAATATGTCTAAGTGCTCGCTCAAAGATGTTGGCGAGCACGTGTTTTAGTTAACTGCTCGCCCAAATGTGTGGCGAGCACGTGCCTATTCTTAGGTAGGAAAGTCTAAGTATTGAAGCCTTGGGAGACAACATGGAGCGTGGCGACCACACTCCTCGACATGGTCCTCCGGCGACCACCGTAGCTCAGCTCCTCGGCATATCGGCGAGGACGAGCACCAAAGGCGGTTTAGCATTAAATGCGCCATCAAATCACCTTTTCGGGCAGAAGAGAGGTCAAATGAGGGCATGCCACGTGTAAAGGGCGGGCAGCCCCTAGAAACCACTATATAATGCCTAAGAGAGGCTCATTTGTACACAAGTTACTCATTCCACACAATCACCTAAACCTAAGCAATAAATACTCCCAAAGCTCTCAAGCTTTTAGCTTCTCCAAGAAGCTATATCATTGTTCTTGATCTTTCTTGCTTCGTTTCTTCATTTAGATCATCAAGATCATCATAAATACTCCCTAAACACGTAATAAACCCCCGATCATAATACATGTTTGTCTCGTGCTAATAAACAGTCCACATCCGAGTCAACCCGACGAAAGCACGTACAACATTTGGCGCTAGAAGGAGGGGTCCTTTTACGTGTTCTTCGTATCAGTTTCGTCCGATCATCGAGCGATCGGTTAGCAAACTCCATTTTTCAGGTTTTAATCGGTAGATCCACCTTTTAAAGCTTATTTACGTATTTTCGTGTTCTTCGTGTTCTTGAATATTTGCGATATTCGAGACATATTTTGGAGTTTGATCTCCGTGTAATCTTGTTTTTCAAGCTTTAGTTGTTATTACTTTGCTAATAAGTAGTTGTAATAGCACGTTCTTCTGCGTAAGAACTCTAATCTTTCGTTTTTAAGCGTCGAAAGCTTAAGAACAATCATATCTTTGTAATAATCTTCAGAGACACTCTTTAAACGATGTCTCATCATACTCCTCAAGACGGAATCATACCGCCAGGAGGGAACGAACCCCTTCCGACGCCGGTGAACCCGTTTGCAAACTTAAACATGGGGGACATTTTGAATGATCCCCAACATTTGAAGGACTTTTCTGACTACCTCTTGGAGAAGAGGAGGCAAAATGAAAAAGAAGAGCTTGAGAAGGCCAAGGATCAGGCCTTCGACAGAGCTCGCAAAGCCAAGGGGAACGAGGAGGACGACCGCTCCTATCACTCACACCCCGTTCGCCCCCAAGACAAAGGCAAAAGCAAAGTTGCCGAGCACTCCCACAATAGCCACACGGGAGACTCGCGACACAGAAATTCGGTTTTCAACCGAATGGACGATAGAGATGGAAGGGCTCCTCGCCGAGTGCCTTTCAATGTGGACGTCCGAGCAGGCAGAGCCGACCACCGGGATCGCGCTGATAAGAGAGATCAGGGCGACAGAGTCTCAGCTCTTGATCGAGTGGGACCAGGGAAGGGTGCGCGAGCTCCGGCGAAGAGTTATCGCAGCCACCATTCTGACAGGCACTCTCCTAGGCGATCACATCATGATGATCGCCCAGCCGCATCCCAAGGGAGTCGGCGCGACGAGGACATCGTCCCCAAGCCACAGACCGCCGAGGAGGGGCAAATCGCCCAGTTCCTCGCAACTCAAAATTTGATGAAGCAAGAGATGGACGCTCTGCGAGCAGAGGTGGTCGCCTCGAAGCAAGGGACCACTCCACCAATCACTCTGCCCGCACCTCCACTAAGTGTGGCAATCCTTACCGCCCACATTCAAAGAAAGATTAAAATGCCCTCCATGCCGGCATACGATGGTGCATCCGACCCCAGAGTACACTTGTCCAAGTACTCCAACTATATGGCCTCAATCGGGGCAACGGACGCCACCCAATGCAGAAACTTCTCCCTAACCTTGGGAGACCGGGCTCATCGATGGTACACAACTTTGAGTCCCGGATCTATCACCTCATTCCTTGAGCTGGGACAACACTTTCTGACCTACTACGGGTCTATTGCTGCTCGCCCAGCCTCAAAGCAACGTTTGGCGAACGTTCGCCAATCCCTGACTGAATCAGGCAAAGACTTCATCGAGCGGTTCGATAGGCTGGTGATCGATGGGGAGGCCGTAAACGATGAGACAAAGCTGATCTCAGCTGTTTCCGGTCTGAGGATAGGTACCAAGCTTTGGGAATCTATCCATCTTACTTTCCCAAGTTCTTATGCGGACTTCCGCACAAGGGCTGGGAATTTCATTCAAATGGAGGAAATAATGGATGCCGCCAAGGCTAACGAGCAGCCGGAGGCGTCCAAAAAGACCATCTGGCCCAAGAAACACACAAATACTGGGGAGTCGTCCCAGCCCAAGAAGGCGACCACTCAAGCTGGCGGTGCTCGCCCAGCGAACTTCAGGCCTTTCGAGGAGTCTCCTGAGATCATCCAGTTCAGAGAATCTCTCTCTCTTGATCCCAGAGGCATTTTCAATGCGGTCAGGGGAAAGAATCTGCTCCCCCATGCCAAGCCTATGCATACGAATGATGAGAATCTCGATGGTAGCAAATTCTGTGACTACCACAATTCCATCGGCCACCACACCAATGGGTGCCGAGACTTGGTGAGAAACCTTTTCAAGTTGTACAATGAGGGCAAGCTCGCCCAGTTCATCAAGCCTCCTGGCAATGGCGACAACAGGGGGAAGAAACGTCGCGACGACCTGCGCCAACAACTGAATCGTCCCAAGCTGACTCCTCCCATGCCAAACAATCCGGGTGGCGACATCGATAACGTGGGGGGAGCCTGCATGGTGATAGAAGGCCCGTTGGGGGGGACCCAATCCGGGAAAGAACTATCTGTTCACCGAGCTCAGAGCGAGCAGCGAGCACTGAACAATGTGCACCAGGTGTGCGTTGCTCCTAGGGGTGTAAGTGAGTCGAGCCTACTCGCGAGCTACTCGTGCTCGACTCGAAAAAAGATCGAAATCGACTCGAAGCTAATCGAGTCGAGTCGAGTTTCGAGCTACTCGAGTAGCAACCGAGTTCAAGTTCGAGCTCATAGATACTCAGCTCGAAAGGCTCGCGAGCCTAATCGAGCTTGAACAATATTTACTATTTTGCCATTAATATATAATTTTTTATTTATATACAAGTAATCGAGTCGAGTCGAGCCGAGTCGAGTTTATTTCAGAAAAAAATATGTTTTAAAATTAATTTTGAAAATTATATAGGTAATCGAGTCGAGTCGAGCCGAGCTCGAGTTTATCGAGTCGAGCTCGATCTTCAAAATTTTAGGCTCGACCGAGTCGAGTCGAGTTTCGAGCTTCGAGTATAACAATCGAGTCTAGTTTCGAGCTCAGCACTACTCGGCTCGACTCGGCTCGTTTACACCCCTAGTTGCTCCGACTGCCGAGAAGCCTCCTTCTCATCAAGTCCTTTTCTCGGACGACGACCTGAACGGCGTGGTGCACCCGAACAATGATGCTTTGGTCATCTCAGGAAAGATCATGGGAACAAACGTCCATCGCTTGATGGTCGACACTGGGGCATACACCAACATCCTCTTCAAGCATACCTTGGATGATCTTGGTGGATATGCAGAATACATCGAGCCTTGCGATGATATAATCGTAGGTTTCGGGGACACGCGCAGCCATCCCATCGGGAAAATCAGACTGTCTCTGGAGTTGGCATCGTCAAAAGAGCCTGAAATGCACCATGCTAGGCAGCTCGACTTCCTGATCATCGACATGCCATCATCCTACAATGCTTTCCTCGGCCATCCTTTCTTCAACGAGTTCAAGGCGGCCGCTTCTACTTTCTATTATTGTGTAAAATTTCCAACCCCGGCGGGAGTTATAACCGTCAAGGGCGATCAGACGCGGGCGAGGGAGTGTCTCGTCCGTTTTGCAAAGCGTCATTCTAAGGAAAGTCCTATGGTTGGAAAGTATATTGAGTGTCAAACACAAAATCAACAAGTGAGCTACTTGGAGGGTCTTCCTAGCAAGTACCGAAAGATTGAAGTTGGGGAGTGCAGTCGTAGTTCCGACGACCACCAAGTGGAGGCGAACGAGCACGCCTCCATGGAAGTGGATGACCACACCCCAATGGATGTCGACGAGCAGCCAGATTCGGGCGACCAGCTCCCCGACGACCAGCTTCCAGAAAACATTCCAGATCTGGAGCCCAGGTTAGGCTTTGAGCCAGAGTTCGGAATCGAGGATCCTCGTTGGAAGGAGCCTAAAGAGCGGGCAACTTCAGCGGAGGACCTTGAAACCATCCATTTAAACGAAGCTCGTCCGGAACTCGAGGTATTCATTGGTTCGAATTTACCAGAAAATTTGCGATCGGACATGGTCGCATTTTTGAAAGAGAACATCGGGGCATTCGCCTGGTCGCACGAGGATATGGTGGGCATTCCCACGAATCATGCCTGCCACAAATTGAATATTGATCCAACAAAGAGACCCATCACCCAAAAACGAAGAAAATTTGGGCCTGATAAAAGTGCGGCTTTGGCAGTCGAAATCAAGAAGTTGATCGACAACAAATTAATCGAGAAAACTGGAACTGATCCCGAGTGGTTGGAAAATCCAGTGCTCGTCAAAAAGACGACCGGGTCGTGGAGATTGTGTTTAGACTTCACAGATCTAAACGACGCCTGTCCAAAATATCACTTTCCGATGCCCCACATTGATCACCTAGTAGACAATACAGCGGGGCACGAGATGTTAACTTTCATGGATGCCTTCGCAGGGTACCATCAGATTGCAATGCATCCCGATGACCAGCGACATACGACCTTCATGACTGCGGTCGACATGTACAGCTGGAAGAGAATGCCTTTCGGTTTGAAAAACGCGGGGGCAACATATCAAAGACTGGTAAATAAGATGTTTGAGAAACACATCGGCGAGATGGTGGAGGTCTATATCGACGACATCGTTGTCAAAAGCTTACGGAAAGAGGATCACCTACACCACCTTGCCATGACATTCGATATACTAAAGGAATACAACATGAAGTTAAATCCGAAAAAATGCAGTTTTGGTGTTAGCTCAGGAAAATTTCTGGGGCACCTGGTTAGCCAGAGGGGCATCGAGGCGAATCCGAGTAAAATTCAAGCAGTCATTAACATGAAAAGCCCAAGGAACGTGAAAGAAGTACAGAGGTTGACAGGATGCCTTGCATCGCTGAACAGATTTATTGCACGAACGGGCGATCGCTGCAAACCTTTTTTCGATGCTTTGAAAAAAGGGAGGTTCGAATGGACCGATGAATGTGAGAAAGCTTTCGAAAAGCTAAAAGAATACCTATCGGATCCGAAGGTCCTATCTAAGCCAGTCCCCGGTGAAATTTTGTATCTATACTTGGCGGCCACTGACTGTGCGATCAGTTCAGTGCTCGTCCGAGCTGAGGGGAGCACACATCTGCCTATCTACTACGTAAGTCAAACACTGAGAGATGCGGAGTTGAGATACACTCCTATGGAAAAATTGGCATACGCACTAGTCATGAGCGTCAGAAAATTAAGGCAATACCTGTTCGACCACGAGGTGGTCGTCCTCACAACCTTTCCTCTTCGGCGAGCACTGCATCGTCCGGATACCACTGGAAGACTGTTGAAATGGTCGGTGGAAATCGGGCAATTTGGGCTCACCTACGCACCCAGAACGACAATCAAGGGACAAGTGCTAGCAGAATTCATTGTAGAGCTCACTTTCCCAGAGAAAGTGGACGAGGGAATCGAACTTCCTTGGACACTGTTCGTCGATGGCTCGTCGACGAGCACAAAAGCAGGGGCAGGAATCGTCCTCACAAGCCCAACCGGACAGACGTTTGCTTCGGCGATCGAGTTCGAGTATCGGGCGACCAACAACGAAGCAGAGTATGAGGCTCTGGTTGCAGGAATCAAGATGGCTATGGCCGTGGGCGCCAGAAAACTGAATTTTTTTTCTGACTCTCAGCTGGTTGTATGTCAAATTACGGGCAACTACGAAGCTCGCGGCGATCAAATGATAAAGTATCAAGAGCTAGTGAAAGGATTACTCGAGCAATTTGATCAATTCCACATCGAGCAAATCCCTAGGGAGGAGAATACGCAAGCAGATGCGTTAGCTCGGCTGGCCACTTCAGAGGGGGAGGCAATATTTTCAGAAGCAACCATCACTAAAATTTCTTCCCCATCGGTGAACAGAGGTCAGATTTTGCAGGTTGAAGCAACCAGCGACGAGGACTGGAGGTCTCCGATCACCAGGTACATCAAGACCGGCGAGCTCCCGGCAGATAAGGTCAAAGCAACAAGACTGCAGCTCAGGTCCGCAAGGTACACTATTATTGGCGACCAGCTGTACAAACGGGGTTTTTCAATGCCTTTATTGAAATGCCTCGGGGAGGACGAAGCGAAGATCGTCATGCATGAAATCCACGATGGATCATGTGGAAATCACACAGGGGGGCAAGCGCTCGCTTTAAAGATCATGAGGCAAGGCTACTTTTGGCCAACACTGAAGAAGGATGCAATTCATTACGCCCAGGCGTGCAAGAGATGTCAAGCTTTTGCACCCGCTATTCACTCACCTCCAGACGAGCTCATCTCCGTCTACAGCTCTTGGCCCTTCGCGAAGTGGGGCATCGACATCATCGGACCTTTCCCGCCTGGCGTCGGGGGGGGTAACTTTCGTAGTCGTAGCAGTCGATTACTTCACCAAGTGGACAGAAGCAAAGGCACTGAAGACCATCACAACGGCCCAGATGACAAGCTTCATTTGGAAAAACATAATTTGCAGGTTCGGCCTACCACGAGCGATAGTGACCGACAACGGACGTCAATTCACAAGTCAAGACATGCTGGATTTCTGCTCAGAGTGGAACATCAAGAAACTTTTTTCAACACCCTATCATCCACAATCAAATGGTCAAGTAGAGGCAATCAACAAAATCATCAAACACACCTTGAAAGCTAAGCTAGATGGATTGAAGGACAAATGGGCGGACGAGCTGCACATGGTTCTGTGGGCATATCGGACGACCACGAGGAATTCTACTGGTGAAACTCCGTTCGCGCTCGCGTTCGGAACCGAAGCTGTCATACCAGCAGAGGGGCAGGTCCCCATTTTTTGAGTAGCAAATTATGACGAGCAGTTGAATAACAATGCACAGCTCTCCGACTTGGACTTCCTAGAAGAGCGAAGGCTAACAGCGGATGAGAAGAACGTGGTCTACAAGCAAAGGTCAGAGCGCTACTACAACACCAAAGTACGTGCTCGCCAATTCTCTATCGGCCAGCTCGTACTTCGACGGGCGACGGAGCAGTCCATTGGCATACTTGGCCCGACTTGGGAGGGTCCGTACCGAATCACGCGCACACTCCTGAACGGATCATACGAGCTAGAAGATCTCGAGGGCAAGCCAAGCAAGTACCCATGGAACGCGGTCAAGTTGAAGAAGTATTACCAGTAAGTTTTTAATTTCTTTATATTTGTATAATTTGTGTATAGTCATCTTTACAATACAGGTATAGTTTTAAATTTCCATCGAGTGTTAGATAATTTTAGAAATTTTAGACAAGGCTCTGCGTAGCCATCTAGGAAACAAAGACGAGCACTCTTTCTTAAAGATGCTCGCAAGGTAGTGGCGACGACGATCACTACCTTCTCAAACAAAAAGAGTTCAACCGACGAATGGTTAACTCTAAAAGACGAGCACTCTTTCTTAAAGATGCTCGCAAGGTAGTGGCGACGACGATCACTACCTTCTCAAACAAAAAGAGTTCAACCGACGAATGGTTAACTCTAAAAGACGAGCACTCTTTCTTAAAGATGCTCGCAAGGAAAGACGAGCACTCTTTCTTAAAGATGCTCGCAAGGAAAGACGAGCACTCTTTCTTAAAGATGCTCGCAAGGAAAGACGAGCACTCTTTCTTAAAGATGCTCGCAAGGAAAGACGAGCACTCTTTTTTAAAGATGCTCGCAAGGAAAGACGAGCACTCTTTTCAATAGGTGCTCGCAAGATAACAACGACGATCACTATCTAAAGCATACAAACGAAAACTAATAAAAGGCAAATTAAAAAGACAAGTATCGTAACATAAATTGAAAAGCAGTGACGATCACTCAATATAAAATAAGCAAACACATCATAAGCAAAAAATTCCATTCATTGAAAAGCCTTAAAGGCTGAAATTACAAAAGAGGCCCTAAGGGGCCGAACAGTCCTAAGAAAAACAAAATAAAACGAAATACAAGTAAACTAAGCTCCCGGAGCATTCTCCTCGGCAGGAGCATCTTGCTCGCCAGTTACCCCCTCTTCGTTCACAAGCTCCACTTCAGCAGGAGCACTCTGCTGTTGGGGTGGGGAGTCTTCGGGAGGATCCACGAACACCACCGGAACTCCCAAGAGTCGAGGGAACTGGAGTCCCATTCGCACCAATGGAAGCAAGGGGAGTTCGGTTCCCGGCTGAGGATTCTCCTTCATAAGGAGGTCGTCCAGAAGCCCGCCGAGCGGAATCACGTCCACTTCCGGATGAACGTCCAAAAGTCTGTAAATGAGCCCGTGGGCAGTAAGCGCCACCGATAACATGGCAACGCCCCCAGCGAGCTCATTGGTCTCATCTCGCTCATCGGTCATGTCGACCAGCTCTTGCCGAAGAGTAGCCAACTCTTCTTCATCAGCAGCAGTTTTATTGTGAAGAGAGTTTACCTCGACGGATTTCATTTTCAGCTCGTCCTCGGCAGCCCTGAGGCGAGCACGGATACGTTCGATCTCTTGAAGATCTTCTTGATCCTTCTTTCGAACCATCTCAAGTTGGGCCTCAGAATCGGCCAACTTTGCCTCAAGGTCGACCACCTTCCTCTCAACAACGGCTTTCGCCTTGGCCATTTGGGCGAGCCTCGCACTCCTCTCCTCGCTGAACTTACGGCTCTCGGCGATCTGGACGGAAAGCCTCTCGAGGGTGTATGAGGCACGGGTCAGATCGATGGCAGCCAGGCGAGCATTCTCCAGGGAGCTCTGGTTGTGCACCTCGTCGACCAGAGTGGTCGTCAGCGATCTGGGCACATTCTTCATGATCCTTTGAGCGATCGGATCCAGAGTTTCTAGATTGGCCACATCCCGCGACCGGTAGTAGCCGAGGAGGTTGTCGTTGTAAGGTTCAACGATCGAGTTTTCGGCAACCCTATTGAAGAAGAAAAAATTTAGGAAAAGGTACTTGAAAAAATTCTAAAGTCTTATTGATAAAAAGCTTACCTGGCAACCCTTGCGGCGTCCCAGCCGAGAAGTGTATTGTCTCCCTGAGCCCTCTCCCCGGCCGACGAGCTCGTTGCAGTCTCTCGCGACCGAGTACTTCGGGGAGGAGGGGATACGACTTGAGTGGGGGGAGGCGAGCTACCCCTCGGCGGAGGAGATCTCCTCGGCGAGATCCTCTGCTCGGCAGCAGGTGGGCGAGAAGCACCCCCTCGCTTTGTTCTAGCAACTCTTTTAGGTGGAGCCCCCGAGGTCTCCGCCCCCTTTCTTTTCTTGCCAGTGGCATCAACTACCTTGCGCTCACGGAGCATCCTCGCCTGTTGCATCATCCTGCTCGATAGTATGCGATTTACTTCGACGGTTGGAGGAAGGTAAGTGACAACCCTTTCAGGAACCACTACTAAGAAAGAAAAGCGAAGAGTTAATATTTACGAAGAGCAATTTCCCAAAACTTAGCAAATTCACAAAAAACTTGGAAACATATTGATACCTGGAGGGAACTCTCGAGTGAAGTGGTGAGGAGGTATGACTTGGATCGAATTTTTGCACTTTTTTAAAAACTATACGATCCCCACAAGCGTATGGGTTCGTTAGTAGTACGATAAGTATACCAAGTAAAATTTCGTTCCAAGGACCTAATTGAGTGCTAGTGAATCCCTAAAGTTACGAGTATGCATGCTATTGTAGTAACTACACGTGTTTGTTTGGATTTTTGGGAATAAGAACAAAAATGTTAAACTAGATTAACTAAAGTAATGAAAACTAGTGACAAAAATAACAAGCTATCTAACTTTCGTTGGAAAGTGCAAGGGAAGGGTATTGCCTCGGGTGTTTCCGTTTTGTGAGCAATTAAGTGAACTAGTGAACCAATTACATGATTTTGCTACAAATTTGGGTCAAGCTAAAGGCTATCACAAATGTGTGCAAACCCCCTCGAAAGGCATAGGTAAACATCGTGCATTGATTAGCAATTATAGGATCTAACCAAATACCATAAGCCCCTAAGATAGTGTTTCATAAGCACTTTCAACACGGTTACTAATGCTTATGAAACACCCTCTCACCAAACTCCTAGACGACCTCTACTCGTTTAGTGTCTAAGGTTGTCGGTCTAGCCATTAACCCCCCTCTCGGGTGAACTAATTACTATTTAACTTCTATTCAATTGATCAAAGCTCACACTCACACTCCCAATCATGCTACCCAACTCTCGTTGCAATAAACATAATCGAACATGCTTGCTAATAGGGTTGATCAACCAAATGAATCATCAAAATTACAACACTAGAAACATAAACACCCAAATCCTAAGCTAATCATGCAATTAATCCATAATTACACTAAACACCCATCAAAACATTCACACCCAAGGCAATAAGAGCTTAGCCCATGGTTCTAGAAGAGAATCCCATGGCTACAACAACCATTATCATCAAACTCATAATATAATAGCAATAGAAATGAGAATTTAAGAAAATACCAAATTGAATTGCAAAATAAAGTAATATCACCTTGATCATGGAATTGTAGCTACAAAACGAGGTAATAGACGATGCCCGATGATAATCGTAGCTTGATTCTAAGTAAAAACCACTATTCTATCTAATCTAATGAAGAATCTAAACTAAAAATGAAGAACACCTACAACTATGTGAATGTGTGTGTGGAATTGCTTGTAAAAGGAGTAAGACTCTTTAGAATTTAAGAAGTGAGGTATTTATAGTGTTGGTGTAGGGCTTAAGTGTGAAAATTGCAAATAGATCCCTCAAAAATAGAGAAAATACGCGTTTGGCACCGAGAATGGGACGGCCCGGCCGGGTGGGGAAGTGGCCCGGCCGGGTGGAGTGTTGGCCCGGCCGGGTGGAGTGTTGGCCGAGAAAATAAGAAACAGGGGCAGGTTGGCCCGGCCGGGCGAGTGATGCCGCCCGGCCGGGCGGAAAGTTCGTAAATGGGGAGGGCAGGCTGGGCATTCGGCCGCCCGGCCGGGCGAGTGATGCCGCCCGGCCGGGCCAAAACTTCGACTCTTGGCAAAAAATCTGGCACGCGACCGCCCGGCCGGGCGAGTGATGCCACCCGGCCGGGCCAAAACTTCGTCTTGGCTCCTTGTGTCGTTTTCGTCCTCCAACTTCGTCCCTCCGTATCTTGAGCTTCCGACCTCCGATCGACTCGATTCTTTTTTTCATTCCACTCCGTTTTCGAGACGAATCCAACGGTGCACTCCTCTTTCTGATCCAGTAAAGTATGGTTGGTATTTTGCTTCAAATTCCCTCGTATTTCCTACAAAATCGACAAAACACAACCTTTCTCTCATTTCGGCTTAAACAATCATATTCAATGCATAATTCAATGAAATACACATCAAAACATGCTTCACATGTGCTCCTAAAACGTGTAAATTTCACCCGAATCAACTCCCCCAAAACTTAAAGTGTTGCTCGTCCTCGAGCAACGAAAGAATTACAACATGAGGGTGAAATTTACAACTAGATGATCAATGAAAGATCCCACGTATCAAATGACATGAAATGAATTCTTCTTCCTCAAGATACATTCTTAAAATGATCACAAGTTCAATATTGAAGATCCAACTCATTACTCACACATGCTCTACACACAACAACAAGTGATGGTGATGACAATATCAAGATGTTCAAGTTCAACTCCCAAGATATAGTGTTTCTCTCAAACACTCAAACAAATTAAGGACAATAAACACTCATCAATCAAATCATGCATTGCAATTCCCATATGCTTGCCCAAGCTCTACCATCTTTCCACCACAACCATGTTCAACAATGGGATCAATAGGGCTTAACCAAGGACGTAACATTGGCTCTTTGGACGGGTAAGATGAATATGGAAAAAGTGACTTGTCTAGTGGAGAATGAAAGTTGTTATTCAACAATTCAAGCTCGTGCTCTTAAGGTTTACAACCTTCCTTCTCACTTTTCCTTTAAGTTCCTCAAATGCATTCATCTCCTCATCTTTTTCTAGCCAATTTATTTTCTTTTAAGCTCTTGGGGCTCATTGTCCCTCTTTTCTTTCACATCATTTTTTTTTTTTTCACTTCCATCTCTTTTTTCTCTTTTCACAATTTTGCCAAATTGTCTCTTCAAACCAAAGGCACTAAAGCACATGTTTTACCACTTTCTTTTTATTCTCCACTAGATTTGGATATCAAAGGCTCAAAAGGTTAAGTGGTTAAACATTGTAGGTTGCCAAGAAAATGGGAAATCAAGCTCAAACGGGCTAACTACGGAAGATTACTTTGGTTATTGGGAAATTTTTGGCTAAGTGACGTGTAGTACGAAAGATGGCCTACATCCTATCAAAGTATCACACAAACATGATTTCAAGCAAGAACTTGGGCAAGTTCTAGAAAAGCAAGCAATGAATTGATTCACTCACAAATGAAGTAAACCGGATTAATGCTCGGTTCAAAGCTCAACTCTCACCGGTTCATTCAAGACTCGAACATTCATCAATCCCCACCAGACATAACTCATTGTGCATGCAAAACATCCATAGGCAACAAGATGACAACAACACCAACAAGATGATCCATTCCAATCATGCATTCAAGGAATCAATTTCACAACAAATCACCATCAAATGTGCCTCAATGATCATTAAAGCTCAAATTGCACACATACACAAGAGTACACATTGGTGTCAATAGAAAATCTAAATTCTTAATAATCTGGGGAACATGAAGAGCATTTTTCAAGGCTAAAGGTGGGTGGGGGTTCGACAGATGTGTATGCCCATAACCAGAATTTGGAGCAGATTGACCATTACCAACAAGAACACCACGTTTATTGCCCAAATTGAAATAAGACGAGAGAGTAACCTTGGGTAGATGTCATATGAGATGTGACACCCATATCCATGTACCAATTCGCATCCGGAGGATTGAGGCCCAGTGTGTACATTGCAGCTTCAATGTCAGTTGCAGAAGGTGGAGTCGTAGCCGAGTATGCTTGGGGCCGAGACCCAAGCAGCCCAGGTTATGGTGATTGCATACGTTGGGACGATGGAGGCCTGACCCATGGCGCCTATGGATACGGGCAGGGGGGGACAGGCCACGGCCACTGCCATTGCCACTATTGTGGACCACCATTCCATGGTTGTTGCCCATGTTGCTGGTCAAACTTATTCTGACCACGTCCACTCTTAGTCGATGGACCCCCATTTTTTCCATGCTTAGGTCCCTTACCATTAGGGCGCTTAGACACCCGCCTCCCACCAGAACCAGTTCTATGTTGGAATGGAGCATCTGCCATTGACGAGTCTGGATCCGACGGAGGGACAACCAAGGTGGCTACAGTTGCAACCTTCTTCGCCAATCCGGCTTCTTCGAGGACAAGCATAGACCTGGCCTGATAGAACTTCGACAGGGGGCTGCTCTGGCGAATCAGTGTACCAACCCCATTGTAGGCCTCTATGAGACCGACCACCAATTGAAGGACTAGGCGGTCATTAGACACTGGGGCACCAACATTTTTCAGTTGATCAACCAAGATCTTGAGGCGCTGACAATAAGCCGAGACACTCGAAAAATCCTCCATGGTTGTGCGGGAGAAATCTTGCTCAAGAGTAACCGCACGCGAGTTCTTATTATCTTGGAAGATGTCGCGCAATCGATCCCATGCTTCCATAGCCGTGGAATCTGGTTCAAGTATGGTGTGCAACAAATCTGTAGAGATGGTAGCATAGATCCATTGTAGAACCGTGGCATCAAGAGTCTCCCACAACTTTTTTTCTTCATTAGTCGTCGGTGCAGTTCGGGTGGTTGACGAAATAATGTGATGAAATACTTTGTGGGATCTAGCGTGAATT
The DNA here is from genome assembly GCA_963675135.1 of Galeopsis tetrahit. Taxonomy (NCBI): domain Eukaryota; kingdom Viridiplantae; phylum Streptophyta; class Magnoliopsida; order Lamiales; family Lamiaceae; genus Galeopsis; species Galeopsis tetrahit. The sequence goes on along the minus strand of OY776122.1, from coordinate 9,024,248 downwards.
TTGAAAAGTTCCGCCCATGTCGCATAATGGACATTCTCCATCTCAAGAACAATGGAGATGTGGTTCTTGATGTTGGAGACGGCCAGAGCCGGGTGGAACGACGATTTAGTCGATGATGTCGACATGAGGAGAAAAGCAAGGTGATCGGAGAAGAAAGAAAGGAAAAAAAAAAACGGTATGAGAACTGTTAGGGCGCAACAAAATATAAAAGAATAAACCCTAGTCTCGTGATACCATGTAGGAATGTAAATCCTTGATTAATCTCCTCAAAGATGTCAACTATATACACAAAGATCCTACAATAATCTAGGCTACAATTGTGGAGTGAAATACGCCTACCTTATATACATATCAATCTATTTTATACACATATACTCTAATATATACTCCTTCCGTCCCTGAAAAGTTTGCAATGCTTTTTGGGCACGGAGTTTAAGAAAAATATATTTAAGAGTAATATAATTTTGTAAACTTTTATATATAAAATAAATAAAATAGCTTGATTGATTGTATAGTGAGCCATGACATGAATGATAAATATGTGTATAGTGTGAGGGTGATGATTGTTTTCATTTAAGGATATGTAAACTTTTAAGGGACAAACTATAAAGAAAAGTATGAAAACTTTTGAGTCGTGGAAGTAATATATGCCTTCCGGTTCATGCACGAAAATGACCGATTTTGTTTAAAGTAATTTCTTTCACTGATTTTTGTTTTTGTTTTTTCGGTCCATGCACAGAAACAAACAATTTTGGTCTGAATTTCTTTTTTCAGTTCCATGCACGAAAATGAGCAATATGGTTTGTGATTGTAATGGTTCCAAAAAGAAATGGGTAATAAATAATTAATATATACTCCACCTATTCCACCATGGCACCATGGTTTGCATCATTTTCTTATTCTTCCGATCCTTTCACAAATCACAATTATTTGCACATTTTAAAAATGAAATTTTTTCATAAACCACACTCCAAAATATTCACATATTTACACAAAATGTCATTACTTTTATCCTCAATCAGATCATTTACTTTATTTTATATTTATAAAAGTTTACAAAATTATCCTTCAACACTTCATTCATTACACATTTTTCTTAGTTTGTGTGCCCATAAACTGCTGTAAACATTTTTGGAATGGAGAGCGTACATATTAATTGTTTTTTGTTATTGTGGACTCCTCTATATAAACTAGATCAATTCATTTGTCCCACTTTTCATATAATATATATTTCATTAACACGTGTAACTTCCATTTGATTATTTTTTTACATGAAACAAATCAATTAACCAAATAATAGTGAAACATCAAAACGGGCACAAATGATCCCATATCTCTATATGAATTCGCTTATATAAAGAGCTAGGAGGACTTATTTATATACTGATCATGGCCATGAAACCAATCAGATATTGTGTGGTATATAAAATTACTATGTGTATTCCTAGTTACTCACAAATTAGTAAATTTAATATTGAAAAATAAAAATTAAACTGCAGGTAGATGCATTTACAGAGACGGCATTTAAGGGGAACCCGGCGGCGGTGTGCCTGCTGGAGGAGGAGAGAGACGCGGAGTGGCTGCAAGCGGTGGCGCGTGAGTTTAATATGCCAATAACTTGCTTCTTGACTCGTCTTTCCAACTCAAATCACAACTTTCGCATTCGATGGTTCACTCCAATCGCCGAGGTATATATGTACAATTAATTAAATTGTTATATATTGATTTGATTTTATTATATTATATTATACTCCAATATATATGTATATGCAATATACTGATCACATGTGATATATGTACAGTATACTACTTGATTGTTTTGTTTAAAAGATGATAAATATAAATGGGTCAAAGATGATGTATACAGTATCATTTGTTTCGTATTTCTAATTAATTGAATGATTGTTTTTAAAAAATGGGTCAAATATGAAACAATTTTTTTAAAGATGGGTCAAATATGAAACAATTAAACTAATTAAATGTTTTTTTTTAAACGGTCAAATATGTTTACATACAATTGATATCGTAAAAATAAACACAAGAAGTTCGTGCCCAAGTGGCAATCGAGCGCCTCTCCTTTGGCGTCCGAGATCGGCAATTCGATTTCGTGTGGGAGACAAAATATTTGCGACGAAAGAGACAAAATATTTCGTCACAATTTACAACGACATTTTGACTTATTACGTAATGGGTCATATACAATTTGCGATGAAAACGGCTATTGTAAATTTTGAGTGGCAAAAATAAGCCATTGTAAACTGCGACGGTTCAAAAAAATTGTCGTAAATATTTGAAAAAAAAACATTTTTACCACCACTCAAAATTACGTTTTTGCAAAGGTTACTAAACAGTGTCTTTTTTAGTGTATATACAAAATGTCGGGTCTGACAATAAAAAATTCAGAATCGGAACTACTCGTTATAAAATCCCTAATATTAGTCCTGGTTTTTGCGGTTCGATTGATTCTCCGGTTCCACTGGTATTTAATCCTACTGAATTTTTAACATGGGTCGCTTCCAATATTATAGGACGTTGATTATTTTTTAATATGACAAATATCAATTATTCATATAATGGAATAAGATGTGAAACATCAAAATTGAAACAAACGATCGATCTCATTCGTGCATGGTTTTCGAACTAGCTAGCTGCTTGCCAGTTTTCATTTTTATTTTATATTTTTAAAATTATAAGCTATATTGGTATACTAAGTTAAATAAAATATATATCACGTTAGTAATTGTATGATGAAAATTTAAAAAATAACAAATTAAAATCTACTTTCACCTTTCCTTCTATGCAAGAAGCAATTAATTGTTACAGATTTTTAATTTATCTGTTTATCATACGTACTAGTATTAATTTAATTTGTTTTAATTTTTGACAGGTCCCAATCTGTGGGCATGCAACTTTAGCTGCATCTTTCTTTGTTTTCAAATATGAACTAGTGAAATCGAGTAGGATTGAGTTCAAATCCCTGTCAGGAACTTTGACGGCGAAAAAAAAGTCCGATTTGTGGGAGTCGAACAAGAATAATGTCGATAGCTTCGTCATTGAACTCGATTTTCCAGTTATCCCGATAAAAAAATATGAGAGTGCTGCTCCTACCCTTTCAAGTATTTATAAAAGCTTGAATGTTTCTGCTGCGATTGTGAATGAAATCCACAAAACGACTACTGAAAATGACATTTTGGTAACTATTTTTTTTTTAAGTTACTCTATTTCAATTTTAGTCACGTTGACTATAGTACTGTAACTTTCGACATTTTAGCTCAATGATGGATTGTAGGATGTGAAACATCTAGTAGACGCTGACGTCTCATTTTTTGCTCACATGACTTAATTAGCAAACGTGATAGATTGAAACAGAAATATGGATAACTTACGCGACTAAAAAAACATATTTTTCCCAATGATATATATATATATATATTCCTCTAATTTTCGTTGTAGTACTTAATTAATTAATGAAATTGGGATAACCTTGTCGACTTTCACAAGTTTAAAATAGTACAGTAACTTTTGACATTTTAGTTCAATAACTGATTGTAGAAGGGGAAACATTTGGTTGACGTTGTCTTAATGTATGTGGTATGATATTTGGCAGGTTGTGCTAGAATCCGCTGAAGCAGTTATACAAGTGGAACCCGATTTTGATGAGATACGAAAATTTCCTGGAAAAGGAATAATCATTACAGGACTTTTTCCAACCGATTCTAAATTTGATTTCGCAACTCGCTTTTTCACCCCAAAAATGGGGGTTGACGAGGTATACTAGTAATTTTTTTAAAGTCTCGGTATTCGATTCTAGATTAATTTGGGGGATCAATTCCATCGTCCACTAACGAATGTTGTTTAAAGTCAGAATTAAATTTTGTATGGACTGACCCTTTAAAAATGGTAAAGTCTAGTATGCACTCGAGTGCATGTTGTGCACCCTAGTCTAAAGAAAAGTGTATGTTATTAAATTGAAAAGTACAACACAATATTACGTACTAAAAAGTGTAAGTCACTATGACTAAAAATATTATTATACAGTTTAATAATTGAAAAACGCAACATGAACTAGAGTGCACAACATGCACTCGAGTCCATAAGCAGACCAACCCTTTAAAAATTGTTTCATATACCAGTAATTATGATAATTTGGATCTTCAAACATGCACAATTTTATTAATTGTCTATAGGTCTAATTAATCTATTGAAATTAATTTTGAGGAGATGTGAATATGATTGTTGAAAGATATATATTAACATGGAGAACCAACTATATTTCGCCTTTTTTAAAATCTTTTTTTTTATTAAATAACGGGTTAATTAACACGTGACATTTATTAAGGTTAATTAATACTACATTTTTTTGTATTGTAACGATTTTAATTTTTATCCTCTTATATTTTTTAACTTTAAAACCAGTTTTCTATATTTATAAAACTTTATTTTTAGTCTTTTAATTAGTAAACAAATTAAGGTAATTCAAAAAATAAATTTTGCAAGCATAGATAATTAATTTTAAAGTTGTAAAATTTAGAGGATAAAATTTAAAATTAATACTCTCTGTCCCTAACACAATTGAATGTTTACTTTTGACATGTGAAATTTGTAATATTAAGATGCTTAAAGGAGATTGTAGCTAGCTAATATATACATTTTGTGTTGATGTAGGATTATGTGTGTGGAAGTGCACATTGTGCCTTAGCACCCTATTGGAGCAAGTCCCTCGCCAAAAACAATTTCATTGCATATCAAGTAATTTAACAATCCATTATATTTATTTCACAAAATTAACATTTGTTTTAAATATTAAACACCTTAATTAATTTGAGAATGCTAATATAATTAATTATGTGTGTAATTAGGCATCCTCGAGGAGTGGGGTGCTAATTGTAGATTATGATGACAAGAATCAAAGGGTGTTGCTTCGTGGGAGAGCCATTGCGGTGATGGAAGGCTCTATTATGGTGTAAACGATTTGTGAATTTCGGAGATTGAGAGATAAACACATGATAAAGTAATGAGTGAAATGTGTCTATCTCACTCTTTAATGTCGTCTAAACAATCGAAAATGCCATGCTTTCATTTAATCTTCAGTACTGAATAAAGATTTTAGTTCATTTTCGTGTAATGAGAAAATACTATACTTTTCATGTCGATGTGATACAACACAATAACGACACGTGACACAATAAGAAAATTAAATTTTTTTTATTTAATTATATAAAAATTAAAATATTTATTTAAATGTAAAAAATTATCATGTCATTATCGTGTTATCATTAGATATGTGTCATTATTATGTCGTACCAGGTTAATAATATTTATACAATTGCTCGTTAAAGAAGTAATGTGCTATCTGTTAATTTTATTCGTGTCGATCCAATAATGATACAAATTCGACACAAAAATTTCTTGTCATTATTGACATGACCACGATAAGACCAACTACTAATTCATAATTTTTGTGTTAAATTCGTGTCATGCTAACACGTCATGTCCAAAATTGTCATCCCTAACAAAGAAAAGAAAAAAAAGAAACAAGTTTGTAAAATTAAATAAACAAAATATTCAACCTTTATATTACTCTCTCCGTCCAGTTTCAAATTCAAAAGTTTATTACGAAAGTTGTTTATTAGTGTTAAATGAGATAAAATTGAAGGTATAAATGTCTTTTGAGTAATAGAGTATATTGTGAGTAATAAAGTAGAGTAATAAGTTAATGACATGAGGTAGTTTAATTTTAAAATGCTTGATAGATGTAGTTTAAAGTGAAAAAAATATTTAATTATCAATTAGAAAATAATACTCCTAGAATTTAATTTGAAACATTCATTTTTACCAAAAAATGAATAAAAAAAATAGAATAAAGAGAGTATATTTTAATTGAGATTCATATTTATATATACACTCAATTTACATACCACAATCTAACGTACAAATAAACCAGTGTTTAAGCACCAAGTGATTAAGATTTATGAGGGATTCCGATTTATATTGGCACTGCTAAATAAACCCCCAAATTTTATATACACACCCACTAAATATCGTACCCCATTAAATATAGGGTTAAAATAATTATCTACTAAACACACCTAATTATAGGACATTTATACCCTTACAATTCAAACAAACTCCAACTACGTACCCACATTTTTTTTTACATTCGTGTTTCATGTTCCATGCCTTGAATTAATTACCAATGTCCAATTTACTAATTTTATTTAAACCTTAGTCAAATAAAAATTAGTTGCCTAACCAAAATCCCTAAACAAAGTAAAAAAAAAAATTATTAATAATAATCATGTTAATTTCTTTAATCCCCAACCCAATTTCCACGTTTTCATCATCATCATTGCCGTATTTCGTAATGATCTTAGATTCATAGATGAAATGCCGTTTTAGTCATTTTATTAAAATTCATCATGAGTGTTTTTTTTAATTGACGTGGTTTGATAACACTAACATAATGCCATTATGTATATATCTTTTGTCTCCAATTTTATTGAAATTCATCATTTTTTGTCCATTCAATTATATATATATATAATCAAGGATAAACTAAATTGTGCATGCCATACGTGTAGAAATTGAAGTCCATGAATATAGCTAAAGTAAAATGAGAATAGGGAATATAATAATGTTATTTAGCAGAATAATCTTAAATCGTATAAAAACATTGCCAGGTCGACAAATGAGCCGATGAGAGGGAAATAAATTAAATTAGGCCTTCAATGAGTAATTAAAAATTACAAATAACCCCTCCAAAAAAAGATATTTTTACAAATTGGACGGAGTTCAACTGTTGACAACTCGTTCCATTTTTTTTTCTTTCAATTTGAGCGATTCGTGGATCGTTCAAAAGTTGAGTGGTTCAACACTTCATGTCAGCGCGTTGCCTTTGTCTAATAGCGGTCGGATCAGACCGACTGGTCCAATTTTCTTTGAAATTGGCCCGAGTAATGGTTTTTTGCATAACGAGAATGGGTGAGGGAGGAATATTACTTATTATAAAGGGTATTTTATCACCTATTTTGCACCTAAAAAAAGTTAACACTATAATTTTAAAAAAAGAGGTGTAAAAAGCACCTAAGGGTAAAAAAAATCTTTAAATAAGTATGAAATAACTACATATGGACCGTGTATGAAACATGCATATACATATAATGCACAAAATTTGCACGAAATATGCACGTACGGATCGTGCACAAAATGTGCACATGATATATGTATTTTATTCACTACAAGAAAAAATATATTTTATCACACATCTTTCGTCACACTATAAAATGTGTCACACTATAAAATGTGTCACACATCTTTCGTCAAACTCATTTACTATCAGGCAGGCATGTATGCTTAATTGCCATTTCTGAAATATTTAAGTCTACATAATTACATTCTTTTTCGAATAAAAATTACCAATAAAAGATCGGCCAAAAAAAAAAATACATCCAACTTTCAATTATTTTGATGTATAGGAAATATGCCACCATTTCACTTTCATTATAAAACCAAAACCATTCTATGTGACCATAGAACCATTCTTTTCTGAAAAGCTCCACAACGTCTCCAGTACCAAAATGCAAGGTGTGACCATCAATCTCCGCAGCGTCTCCAGTACTACTGCCGCCCGAACCAGTTCATTCTACAAGACGACATTCAATGGACTAAATTCCCTTCTAGGTTTGTTCTCCCACCTTCCAATTTCTGTAGGTTCTATGTTAAAATTTTATTTTAGGCCTAACCTATCTTCGTATAATTTTCAAGGATTGCAATTCTGTCGACTCCGTACGCATTATGTCCGATGGTTGGTTTAGCTTGGTACTTCTATTCCTGCTTACAGCCACTACATTCTACACTGGACTGCTGATCCAGAAGTGCATGGATTCCGACCCCAACATAAGAACCTACCCCAACATTGGCCACAACGCATTTGGAAACAAGGGAAGGCTGGACATCTCCATTTTCATGTACCTTGAGTTGTACTTAGTTGCCACTGGATTCTTGATATTGGCTGGGGATAATTTACACAACATGTTCCCCAATTTCAAGTTCAGCCTTCATAGAGTCATTACAATTGGGGGTCGACAATCTTTCGTCATCCTCGTTGCTCTTGTGCTTATGCCTACAACCTGGATAGACAACATGTCCACTCTTTCCTACCTATCTACAACCGGTGCCATTCACTCAATTTCTATACTCGGGACAGTCCTGTGGTCGGGAGTGTTCGACGGTGTTGGATTTCATTTGAGAGGAGAGCTCTTCCACTAGAAGGGGCTCCCTACTTCTTTAGGGTTATTTGCCCTCTGCTTTGATGGATATCCCATTTTTCCTACGATGTATAACTAAAATGGACAAAAATGTGAGAACGAAACGAGTCGAGACTGAAGTGTGGCCACACTTAAAGGTGAAAATAAGTCGGGCCACCCGACAGGAGCCTACAACCTGACTTAGTCTAGCCTATTTATTATATGAGCCCGTGCGTGCACATTTCGTGCAAATTTTGTGCAAATTTTGTGCAAATTTTGTGCAAATTTTGTGCATACATGTTTCACGCACGGTCCGTGCATGCATATATTTTGGACGCCCGTACATGTACATTTCGTGCAAATTCACTACAAGAAATAGGGGGAATAGCGACAAAAATTTTGCGACAAATCTAGATTTCATCGCTGAAATCAGTTTTTAGCAACGAAATAGAAATTTTCATCGCTAATTTCCTAGATTTAATATTTGCAACAAAATTTATATATTTTATCGCTATATTAGCAACAAATTGCTTCACTTCGTTGTTAATAATCAAAATAGCAATGAAAATTATATTTCGTTGCTAATATTTTGCAACGAAATATAAATTTTCATCGCTAAATTCTTAGATTTAATATTTGCAACAAAATTTATATATTTCATCGCTATATTAGCAATAAATTGCTTCATTTTGTTGTTAATAATCAAAACAACAATGAAAATTATATTTCGTCGCTAATATTTTGCGATGAAATAAAAAAATTCGTGGTTAATTTCTTGAAATTAATTTTTGCAACAAAATTTATATAATTTATCGCTATATTAGCAACAAATTGATTCATTTTGTTGTTAATAATCAGAAAAACAATGAAAATTATGTTGGGAATAAAATGATTTTGATCTAGATACCAAAACCCCTGAATGATGATGTACAGATTAGTTGAGATATGCTCAAAGTATTGTTCAGGCAAGTTGTCCCAGAACATTTGATGTATAGTATGCTTAAGTTAAAATCTCAGAAATGTTATGAGATATTAGTGATCAGGATAGTTGTCCAAAGCTGGAATGTTAGGCAGCTTGATAGGTCTATAGGACAAAGTTACTGATCTATTCAAGACAAACTTACCAAATGGACAACCTGGCTGAAGAGTTCAAGTATACAGAAGCTGTGCTCATAAATGCAAAAGATCTAGGCAGTTGAAGGACAAATGATCAAGAGTATTAAATGTCAAAAGCTTACAGAAGATACATTCAATGAAGCATTTATTGCCAATCATGCCTGAACCAAGCATTAAAGACTTAGAGCATTAAAGAGTGAAGCATTGAATGAATGGATGTTGGTCCTGAAAGGAGTATATAACAAGTGTATGGGGGGGGGGAATACACTTGTATGCAATTCTTTTGCTAATTTGATCAAACCAGAGTTCAGCAAGGTTGTCTTGGACAACTCTGCTGAAGAAGATTAACTCTTCTAAGATAATCAGACTACTAAGTACTATTGAGTACTTAGTTGATTGACTATCTAGGGGAGTTATATGTGCGGAATAATGGTTGGCCCTTTAAGTTTAGACTCCTTTAATTTCTGAAATCACTTAGTCAATGCAACACAGTTCAGTTTAGCTTCAGGGAACTTGTCCAAATCAGTTTTGCACAGTCTTTGAATATGTATCTTTGAAAGATCAGTTTTGTGTGCAGTGTTGAATGAATGTAAGTACTTGTAAAGTAAATCAACACAAGAGTTTATAGTGGTTCAGAGACTCAAGCTCCTACATCCACTTTCCCTAATTTAACAGGATAATTCCTTCACTCTTGGAATTAACTTGTTTTATAGTGCCAAGGTGCACTTGATCAAGAACACCACTCCTTGGTGAATTGATCCCTAGGATGTCTAGAGTCCTAGTACCCTCTTCTCAACTCAGAACTGAACTGTTCTTCTCTCAACAGTCAGCTCCTACCACTTCTACTACTACAACCTTCTCACTTTCACTCTTGAAAGGTGTAAGGGTTGAAGTAAGGTTCCAACTAATGAGATATCCTTTACAGTGAAGATCAGTGTATAAGGATAGGATATCTCTCTAAGCTTGTGTATGGATATACAATTGGGTTCAACTTAGAAGAAGTGTATAAAGACCAAGATAGTCTCTTTGAAAGCTTGAGAGCACTTGTCAACTTGTAGGATAGTTGGATATTCTTGTCAAGGTTGAGACTCTTTCAAATGGTCTTCACACTTCTGTATTTATAGACAAAATGGAGGATTTGCCCGTTGGAGAGGCAGCCCCAAATTGCTATAAATGTCTTCCTTGAGTTCTTCAAACTGGAAGACAGATTCTTGATAGTGACATGTCCTCATTTGGGTAATAAACGGCTGTAACAGTTTTGTCTTCATTCTGCAGCACTTTTCCCAATGTTTGACTTCTTGTTAGGACTTGGACATGGCTTCTGAAGGTTGATCCAATGATAGGACAACATTCCTTATCATCTGGACAACTCTCCTTATTACTATCAGCAGTTTTGCTTTTCAGCATGGTTGGCTTGCTCTTCTTCAGATGACTTGGCTCTTTCCCTTTATTTCTCTTGAGTATGGTCTTAGCTTATTTCTTTGAGGACCTTTAGGGACTGGTTGTCTCAAACTCTTCAGCATAGTTGATCTCAGGCTTTCAGAGCACTTGATCTTGATCAATTTAGCTGAGACAACTCCTCTGGACAACTCTCCTGATCAGTATATTTAATCTTTTTGCATCAGGGCACTTTATGCATAGAGTTGACTTCTCTGGACAACTCTCCTGATAAAAACCTTTGAGTAGTCTTGTCCTTTTGAGCTAGGTAAGCTTGTTCTTGCATATGGCTAGCTTCTTTGGACAACTCTCCTGATCAGAGCATATGAATATTTTCTCTGTACAACTCTCCTGATCAGAGTATCTTCATTGGATTTGTCCTTTTGAGCTTTACAATCTTGTTTTTGTATAAGAGCATCTTAGATTTCATAGAGTGTCCTTGCTCTTAAGTGATTGTTCCAGAATTTGAGCCTTGAGGGGACTTGATCTTGATCATCTTCAAAGCATAGGTTCCCCCTCAAATTGTGCATCTAATTGTCTAAGAGCTACCTAACATTTCAGCTTCTCATCTAGCCTATAATCTAAATGTTCTAACATTCTTAGAACACATTTATATTGACTTAGGCATGTCTCAGGGGGTTTTGGTATTAGATCAAAACATATCTCATTTTATTCCCAACAATTTCCCCCTTTTTGATGATGCCAAAACCTACACAATTTAAGCAAAAGTGACTTGTCTACACCTATTACATGTATCTTCAGAAGACATGACTAAGGTCAATATTCCTGAAAAAGTAATGTGTTAGTGTATTCACTGTTTCTGTTGCAAGTAGGTTCAAGATAGGCATAGAGAGATTTGTGTTTCTTGATTCAAATTAAGTTCAACTATCATTCATTAAGAAGAATCATTACAGGCATGTTGATAGTTGAAATTAACATATCAGAGCATGAATCAATACATCAGAGCAATAATTCAAAATAACATTTTCAGCATCAGAGCACAGAACTTGTTATCAGAGCAATTCATAACAAACCAGAGCAACAGATTAACACATCAGCAATCTTGACCATATTTCAGCATAGTTGATCATTCAAGTAAGGTCAGAAGACTTAGCCATTTCAAAGATCATCCTCAGGAGGTGGCAGCATTCCATACTGTGCCCACACTCTTTTTTTCAGTGCCATGGCTTCTTTGTTGGTTCCCTTAGGTCCAAGAACCATCTTGTTCAGCTTAAGGATCTCAGTGAATTCCCTCAGAATTCTTGCTTGGTCAATCCATCCTTCAAGCTTTGGAGGCATGTATATGATTGGCTTGGGAGCTGTGAGTTCAAATCTTGCAATGTCAGCAGCTGCAAGTAGTTGTTGATACAACTCTCTGTAGTATTCTAGCATGAACTCAGTGAAGGCAGAGTTTGCATCTCCTCCATTCCATCTGTCAATGACATAATAGTCATAGACAAACTCCCTTTTGGCTTCTTCCCATGTGTCATTCAGTTGAATTGGCACCCATTTATCCAAGTGTGGATATTTGGTGTCCATTGGGACTAGAAGCTGAGGCTTCATCTTGCTGTAAGTTGCTCTTCTCCTTCTTGGTTTCTGAAAGTTTGCTCTCCTTTCATCTCTTGCTCTGTTGGCTTCTTCCATCAGATCAATTTTCTCATGGGCCCTCATCATGGCCAGTTTCTGTTGTGTTTCAGGGTCTTTGCCATACCCTTCATGAAACAGCTTTGATGGATCATGGGCTAGAACAGTTGTCTTCTTCTTAGGTTCAGATCCAAATCCTTCAGCAAATAACTCTTCAGTGTCTTCAGAGGACTTGGTTCCTTCAGCAGTTTTGCCAGATTCAGAAGATTTGTCCTTTTCAGCAGCTTTGGCTTTCTTTGATGTAGGCTCATCTTCATCAATTCTGAATTCAGGTGGAAGATCAAGGCTGCTAGGAAAGTCAGTGAATTTCTCAATTTGTCTCTTCTTTCCTTGGGCCTTCTTGATCTTTCCTCTGGTTTGGACACCTTCAGCATCTTTGACCAAACCTGACACTTCACCACCTGGTCTTTGTTGTAGCCTTACTCTTTCCTCTTGAGCTGAGGCCATTGAGTTCTTCAATGCCAATGCTAACTGCTCCTCTTCATCCAATTCTTCCAAATTCAGCATTTCTGGCTCTTTTCCCTTTCCTTCAGGGACTTTGTCCTTCCCTTTCACTGGACTCCCAATTACTAAGGCACCTTTTGCCCTTGCTCTTTCCCTTTCCCCCTTTTTGGCAGCATCAAAACACTGGGGCTTGAGGTCACTCATTGTGGAGGCCATCAGGGATTGGGCCTGGTTTAGGGACTTCATCTCTTCCAACAAATATACATTCTCATCATGTATATTCTGCATTCTATCACTGCTCAAGCTAAGGAAAGCTAGAACAGGCTTCATCTTTTGTTGGACAACCTCTTCCATGGCTGTTTTCAGAGATGCATCCAGTTGGGCTTTTAAGAGCTCAGTGAGGTTGGCCACTGCACCTTCAGCAATGTTGGCCAACACTTCTTGGGAAAATTTTTCTGAGGCAGCTTTGACCATAGCTAGCCTTTGCTCTGCAGCTCTTCTCTTCTGTAGTGCAGTCTTCTTTCCAATAGCTTGTTTGACAGTTAGCCTGAGAGCTTTGACATTTGCATTGTGATTGTCTCTCAGCAGCTTTTGTTCTTTCTTGACCTCCTCTGAGATGGCTTCCATGGTTGATTTTGCACTTTGAACTTCAGTGGAGATGGTTTGGAGACCAGATTCCACACCACTGATTCTTGCCTCAAGAGTTGGTAGCACAACATCTTCAGAGCCAGTGAGCCTCATCTCTACAGATGCTAGAGTCCTTCTTTGCTCATTCAATGCTCCTGAAGTTTCAGCATGAGCAGATTGAACTTGATGAGCCAAGGAGTCCAACTTCTCTGATTGCATTCCAAGTAAGGCCTGAGCTGAGCCTGTATCAACTTGGATAGGTGCATCTGTGAGGAACTCATCTGCAAAAATTTGGTCAAGAGAAATACCTGCAACATCAGATAAATCAAACAAGTTAGGAAATAAGCACTCATCACCCTCAATTTCTTTTGCATAAGACTCTGATACATCAGCAGTCTTCTTCTCATTTTCAACTTGTTCTTTTCTCCCTTCATAATTGATGTTCTCACTCAAGGAATCAGGCCTCCTTTCATCAAGGGATTCTTGAAGTTCAGATTTGACTTCAAGAATAACCTGTCCTTCCTCACTTATTCCACCCTCATTTGGTGGTACACTCACTATCTTAGTGATGACTACCTCTCTTTCATCCACAACTCCCTCTGATTTTTCAATTAATCTCTCCTTTTCAACTCCTTCTCCTAATCCTGCAGCATCTCTACCTTCAACAAGGTTCAAAGATGGCAGTTGTGGGGAGATCACAGTGCTTATATCAGCAGCCACTGAGTCATCCTGAATGATTAAGGGCTGATCAATGTCCAACACCTCTGACACTGAATAGGCCTTAATCAAACTAGCCTCTAGTACAGGAACCTCAACATCTCTAGGCTGTGCCTTGGGTTCAGAAGAACCTTCATTGGCAGATGTGTCTTTGGTTGTGTTACCACCCTTGGTCAACACCTCTGAAGTTACAGAGCCTTTCCTATGATAGGTTTTAGGAGGATTGGAAAGTCTATCTGCTACAGAAGACTTGGGTTGAAGGGGTTCAGGGAGGTTGGCTTGAGGGGTTTCAGGAGGGTTGGGATTTGAAGGGTTTGAGGGATCATCAGGGGAATTATCATCATTAGAGCCACTGTCAGGGTGTTTGATTCCCTTGGCTTTTCTCTCTTTCTCCTCTTCAATCTTATTGGCTACCAACTTTGCAAAAATCTCCTCATCAATGAGGAATCTTGTCTTTGAAACTCCAGCAAAGTGTAGCAATCTGTTCTCTTCTATTTGCCACCAGTTTGCACCCTTATCTTGGATGACTTGTGATATCTCCATCATAGATTTGTCTTTCACATCAACAAGCATCCTTAGATCATGAAAGACCTTCTGAATTCTTGGAAATTCAGCAAGTTGTGGATACAAACTGTCCACAGTAGCCTTGGCTCCTCCTCTGAGCATACTTTCAAAAGTATACTCCTCCTCATCTCCACTTGAATGGGGACTCTGGGTTATAGGGGAGTTGGCTCTGGGTTCTCCTATTGTGGCTTTAGGTAAATTAAGTTCAGGGATCTTGGCTTCAGATGGGTTGGGTACAGTAGAAGGATCTTCAGCTGCTTTAGAGAGCAATGAGTCTGAAGGGGCTTTACTCAGGGGGGTTGGCTCATGAAGTGCATGCTCTAAGAGCTTTGAATAGTTGAGCATGGATGAGTCAAGGGGAGACAGGAGTCTTGTCTCATCTACAGCTAAATCTGCAAGCACATCTATGCCACTTCTTTGTTCATTCCCTTCAGGAGAATATCTCTTAGTGAGATTTACAGGGGTAATGGGTTGGTTGGAAGGGGTGACATTAGTTTCAGGGGAGTTGGGCTCAAGATACTGAAGTTCAGGGAGGTTGGCCTCTATGAGTTGACCTTCAGGGACATTGGATTCTGGAGTTCCAGAACCAGAAGAATTAGTCCTTGACATGGATTTGGCCTTGCTTTCAGCTCTGCTCTCCCTTAGAGCCAATTGAAGAGACCTGTCTTCTTGAAACTCCAACACCTTCTCAGTAGGTTTGGCCCTTCTCTTGCTGGCCCTGCTACTTCCACTTCCTTCCTTCTCAGGGACAACTTCCCTGATTCTCTTATCACCCTTCTTCTTTTGCCTAGTCTCATTGTACTTCCTCCTCAACTCTTCTGAGTGGTCAGAAGGCACACTCACTCCTTCTTCTGCCACTGCATCAACTTCAGCTGATGCTCCTGAGGCTTCTTTTGAAGACAATTGAGACATCTTTCTTGTTTTGACAGCCCTGGCCTTTGTTCTCTTTTTCAATTTAGGCTTCTCTTCCTCCTGTTCTTCAGCAGGCTTGGCCAGTAACATCCTTCTTTTCTCAGTTTTCTTGCTGAGCTTTCTGAATAGGATCTTTTGGGCTGGGAGGGGCTTTGCAAAGGTCTGCATCTGGGAGTAGTGGGAAAACCTCTCAATCAACAAGCTTGCCCTGGTGCAATACTTGATCTTCCCTTCTAGCACCACCTTATTGTGGGCTTTTACCTTAAATTTAGCCTTCTCCTTCATCATTTCAGACATGATGAAGGTCCTCCAATCAAACTTGATGCCCTTATCACTGGCATCAATAATGGCAGCCATGATTCTGATCCTTGGATGGCTGACCTGCTCTAAGCTTCCAGTGTTGCTTAGGAGGCTCTTAGCAACTACCTCAAAAAGATTGAGAAACTCTGGCTTGAGAGTTTTCTTGTTTTGAGTTGAGGAGAGAGGGCCTGGAACTAATAGCCATTCTTGGGCTATTTCCTCTTCATGTCCAGTACCATAGACTTCTGGATTCCTTCCCTCATAAGGCAATCCAAAAGCTCCTTCCAGATCCTCTGAGGAGAATTTCACTCTGTGGAATCTCTCCTCCTCCTCTCCTTCTGCAGTGTAAGCTAACCTGGTTGATACTTCTCCATCTTCAGGTTTGCCTCTCCACTTTAGGAAGGCAAAGAATTCTGCCATGTAACTCTCCAAGCAAGAGCTTGGTCTTTCTTCCAAGAACTTTTGGAGACCAGCCCTTCTCAACCACCTTAGAGTTGGAGTTATCTCAGGATCTTCACTTTCAAATGAAATTATGGGTTCAAAGTGAAGATTGTTTTTGTTGCTAAGAGAGGCAAAATCTAGGTCTAGATCCTTGTTGGAGAAATCAACAAGCATCTCAGGTCTAACCTTGGGGGCCATTGAAAGTTGCAGAGAAAAGTTTGATGAAGAATGAGAGAGTTTGAAGAACTTTTGAGTTAGGGTTTCGAATACTTGGGGAAGAAGTGTTTGTGGGTATCTTAAGACTTGTGAATATTCTAAAAAGAATGTTTGTCAATGAGTTGGTAAGGTCTTGAGACAATTCAAAGGTGAACAAAAATGGAAATCCAAAATGGACGGCTAGGATTGATTTCAGGGGAGTTGTCCATTTTTGATCCAATGGTCAAAAACCAATGTAGCAGTGAAATAACTGTTTTATTCAAAACGTGGGTGGTTTTTAATGTTTGTTTAAGGCTGGGGGTTTTTCGAGATAGATCATGTCCCAAAAAGTTTAATGCAAACAAGAGTTAAATCTTGGCATTTAATGCATGGAAAGTGACCTTTTGGGTGGGAGACAAATTAAATCCCAGAAAGGTGAAAACTGTATTTCAAGGGACAGATTTCGAGATAGGTATTGATCACCAAAAATAGGTGCTTATCATACCAAGATTTGGTTTGATAGCTAGGACAACTTATCTGACCCTACATGGACAAGTGTCCTGAAGAACTGTGGACAAGTGTCCTGAATTTCAAGAGACAAGTGTCCTGAAGAGGTAAGGTCATGTTTCTGAATTTCAGTAGACTTGACCAAGTCTGCTGAAGTTCGAGTTTGTTTCCCCCTTAATCAATGAGCTTCTTTGGACTTATTTGTCCAGCTTCCCTGGATCAAGTAATCCCAACTCTGCTGATAGCTCCAGAAATCTTGCCTCTGCAAGTGGCTTGGTTAATATATCAGCTTTTTGATGGTCTGTGTGAATTTTCACTAGCTTGATATCCTTCTTCTCCACATGATCTCTAATGAAGTGGTGCTTGATGTCCACATGCTTGCATCTTGTGTGCAAGACAGGATTTTGTGATATAGCAATGGCACTATTGTTATCACAGAAAATTGGCACTTCAGTAGAGTTGACTTTGTAGTCTCTTAGTTGTTGTCTTAGCCAAAGAATTTGAGCACAACAACTTCCAGCAGCAACATATTCAGCTTCAGTGGTGGAAGTGGCCACTGTGTTCTGCTTCTTGGAGAACCATGAAATAAGCTTGTTGCCCAAGAATTGACAAGTCCCTGAAGTGGACTTTCTGTCAATCCTACATCCTCCATAATCAGCATCTGAGTAGCCAGTTAGCTCAATATTATCATCAGCAGGGTACCAAAGACCTAGGTTTTCAGTGCCTTTGAGGTACCTCAAAATCCTCTTTGCAGCCTCAAGGTGGCTTTTCTTAGGATTTGCTTGAAATCTTGCACAAACACCTACTGCAAAGGTGATATCAGGTCTGCTGGCAGTGAGATAGAGGAGTGAGCCAATTATTCCTCTATACTCAGTAGAGTTGGTTGGAATACCACTCTCATCAGGATCCATCTTCCAATTTGTGTTCATTGGGATCCTTACTGGCTTGCTAGTTGTACACCCAAACTTTTTGATCATTTCTCTGGTGTACTTAGCTTGGTTGATGAAGATTCCTTCTTTAGATTGCTTGACTTGTAGACCCAAAAAGAAGTTCATCAACCCCATCATTGACATCTCAAACTTGCTTTGCATGAGCTTGGAGAATTTCTCACATAGCTTCTCATTAGGGGATCCAAAAATTATGTCATCCACATAAATTTGGACAAGCAAGATGTCCTCTCCTTCAGAGATTCTGAAGAGAGTTCTGTCCACAGTTCCCTTGGTGAATCCATGATCCAAGAGGAATTGTGACAGTGTATCATACCAAGCCCTAGGGGCTTGTTTGAGTCCATATAGAGCTTTCTTGAGTCTGTAAACTTGGTTTCCAACTTCAAAACCTGGTGGTTGCTCCACATAGACTTCTTCTTTTAAGACTCCATTCAGAAAGGCACTCTTGACATCCATTTGGTATACTTTGAACCTTTTGTGGGCTGCATAGGCTAGAAAGAGCCTTATTGCTTCTAGCCTTGCCACAGGTGCAAATGTCTCATCATAGTCAATGCCTTCATGTTGGCAATACCCTTTTGCCACTAGTCTTGCTTTGTTTCTGACAATCACATCATTTTCATTCTTCTTGTTCTTGAACACCCACTTTGTTCCAATAACATCTTGATGTGAAGGCCTATCCACCAGTTCCCATACTTCATTTCTGGTGAATTGGTTCAGTTCTTCCTGCATGGCTGTGATCCAATTGGCATCTTGAAGTGCTTCCTCAACATTATTTGGTTCTTGCTCTGACAAGAAACAACAGAAAAGAGCACTTTCACCATGGAATCTTCTTGTTTTGACTCCAATACTTGGGTCACCAAGTATTAGATCAGTAGGATGGTCAGATAACCAAGTCCTTCTTTTTCTGATCTCTTCAGTAGAGTTGTCCTCTACTGAAGGTGAGTCATTTTGATCATAGAATTCAGGATAATTTAATGCAGGATCTAATTCAGGATCATAATCAGGGATGTTGTCCTCAATGTCAGGGACATTGGCATTTTCAACATTTTGAGTTCCCCCTTGATTATTTGACCCATTAACTACCTCAGCAGGAACTGCTTCTTCATTGGTAGTTGTTACCTGGATGTGAACTGGGATTGGATCATTCAGTTCATCATTTCCATCTGTGGGATTTGTCTCAGGAAGGTTGCCTTCAGGATTGTTGTCCAATGTGGATTTTTCAGGCAGATTGGCTTGAACAACATTTATGAATTCAGTGTCTTTGTCTTTTAGGCTTAATCTGGTTGTCCTTTGTGTGATTTCTTCAGGTTCTAAATGATCATTCCTGATCTCAAAGATAGATTCATCAAACACAACATGAGGTGTTTCTTCCACTATAAGGGTTTTCTTGTTGTAGACTCTGAAGGCTCTACTGATTTGAGAGTATCCTAGAAATACTCCCTCATCAG
Source organism: Galeopsis tetrahit (assembly GCA_963675135.1). NCBI lineage: Eukaryota > Viridiplantae > Streptophyta > Magnoliopsida > Lamiales > Lamiaceae > Galeopsis > Galeopsis tetrahit. Next base: position 9,004,703 of record OY776122.1, on the reverse strand, counting down.
CTTTGCTGTCAAAAGCTTTCAACTGTTCTTTCCCATTATTGTGAATGAAACATTTACAACCAAATATATGAAAGTATGACACTTTAGGCATTCTTCCTTTCCAGAGTTCATAGGGGGTTTTGCCTTGCCCCTTAGTGATCAAACATCTATTTTGAGTATGGCATGCAGTGTTTATAGCTTCAGCCCAAAACCTCTTAGGTAAATTTGAGTCAGCAATTAGAGTTCTAGCAGCTTCTTTTAAAGTTCTATTCCTTCTTTCTGCAACTCCATTTTGTTGGGGAGTTCTAGCTGCTGAAGTTTCATGAGCTATTCCATTTGATGTGCAGTACTCATTGATGTATGAGTTAATGAACTCAGTGCCTTTATCAGATCTTATCTTGATAATGCTAAGGCTTTTCTCATTTGACAACCTCTTGAGAAGTTCAGGTAGTCTGACTTGTGTTTCCTTCTTATTAAGGAGAAATACTACCCATGTGAACCTAGAGAAGTCATCTACTACTACTAATGTGTATTTTCTACCATTAATGCTTGAAGGGGTAATTGGTCCAAATAGATCCATATGTAGAAGTTCAAGTACCCTTTCAGTGGAGATGACTGGTTTTCCTTTGAATGAGGCTTTAATCTGTTTTCCTTCTTGACATGGCTTACACACATGTTCTTTAATGAAAACCTCATTAGGTAGTCCTTTAACTAATGCATTTCTAGCAAGTTTATTCATAGATTTGAAGTTCAGGTGGTTTAGCCTCTTGTGCCATAGCCAACTTTGTTCACTAGAACTTTTAGCAATAAAACATGCAGCATCAGTAGACTTGTCCCAGTCTGCAAAATACACATTTCCCTTCCTAGTTCCAGTCAATAGGGTTTGTTGAGTTTTATCTTTAATTAGACACTTTCCACTTGAGAACTCAACATTAAAATCTTTATCACAGAATTGACTGATACTCAGGAGGTTATATTTGAGACCAGCTACATAAGATACATTGGTTACTTTGATGTTACCAATCATCAAAGTACCATAACCTTTTGTTGTTGCTTGTGAGCTGTCTCCAAAGGTGACATTTGGGCCTTCTTTTTCAATAAAATCAGAGAGAAGTTCCTTGTTTCCAGTCATGTGCCTTGAGCATCCACTGTCAAGGTACCATGCTGTCTTTTTGTTCATGCTCCTCTTCTTGTGGCCCAATGGTATCTGCAATTAGATAGGTTTAGGTACCCTTTGAGTTTTGGGTCCTGAGAGGTTAGCTGTACCTTTGGGAACCCAAACTTGCCTAATAACCCTGATTGATTCAAGGTGGCTAAGTTGATTTCCTAGTGCATCAACATACACTGTCTTTCCCTTAAATGCCTTTGGGAAAGTATGTGTGAATGTGTTAACTCTGTAAGTTTCAGAGGAGTTGTCCACTCTTCTGAACTTATGAGTTCTTTGTGCAGCTTGATGAAATCTTTGAGGAAAGGCCTTTTTATTACCATTACCCTTTGGCATGAAGGGTTTTGGTTGTCTTATTTTATTCTGCCTTTGAGGATAGTTGTCCTTAGGTCTATTCAGCTGAGACTTTCTCAGATGAGTTGGCCTAGGCTGATTATACCTTGGATAGTTCCTCTGAACATTGTTCAGGAGATTTGCCCTTCCATTAGGTCTACTCTGCTGACCAATATTCCTCTTGTGCTCAGGAGCTTTGGCCATTTCCTTAGGTTTTGGCCTATTCTCCTGAATCACCTGAGTAGGCATTTCATTCAATTTGCCCTTTCCTTTGTTCAGTGGCTGAATTACTTCATTTTCAGCTTGTTGTGCCACTGACTTAACAAAGATTCTCTTAGTGTTACTTGTGGATGCAACACTAAGACAAGGTGAAGATTCAAATGGATCAAAACCCAATCCACTTCTTTGAGCCATAGGTCTTTGATAACTTTGAATTTCCTCTATTGCTCTAGAGGATTTGTTCAAAGCAGACATCTTTAATTTCAGGCTCTCTTCACTTGATTTAAGAATATCATACTCATGTGAGAGGTTTTCAAATTTGGCATTTAGAATTTTAAGTTCAAATTCTTTTCTCTTCTGAGAGAGAAGTTGATCATCAATCTCCTTTTGTTGGTCAACTATCCTGAGATTTGCTTCCTCAAGCTTTCTCAAGACTTGTTGATACAACTCAGTAGATTTGACATCAACAGCTACCTCAGAGTTCTTGGTTAGTTCAGTAGCCAATCTTTCATTTTCTCTCACACAGTTGTCATGAAATTCTTGTAATCTAATGAAATCTTCCATCAACTTTCCTAAGGAAAGTTTCAGGTTAACCTCACTAGTGTTTTGTGAGATGAATGATGGTGAACTAGAAGTAGAGGATACCTCATCCTCCTCAAGAGCCATATTGCAGACATCATCATCATCATCACTGTTGGAGAATAATCCATCAGAAGAGTTGAAGCTTTCATCACTATCAGATTCTTCACCAGCCATCATGGCCTTTCTATTGGTGAACTTTCTGTCTCTTTTAGCTTGTCTCTCTCTTCTTTCTTTAGAGCTCAATTCAGGGCAGTCATATTGGAAGTGCCCTTTCTTTTTACAGTTATAGCACAGATCTTCATCATCATCCTTCTTGGATTCTTCTCTTCTCTTAGATGAAGAAGGATCAGCTCTACTGGATCTTCTCCTATCAGAGGACTTGTCCTCTGATCTTTTCTCTTCAGGCTTTTTGTTCTTAGCCTGATCTTCAGGGGAATTGTATCTTCTCCTGAATTTGTTGTCTTGGTAGAGTTTCTTGTATCTACCAAACCTTGTGTTGAGCTTGTCAAACCTTCTAGCCATCAAGGCTAGTTCTTCCTTCATTTCAGTCTTAGAGACTGTCTTTGATGATCTGGGAGTGGGTTGCATTTCTGGTTCAGCAACTTTGGCTTTGAATGCCACTCCCTTAGTAGGATTTGAAGGTTCCTCAACAGGCTTTCTTCTATTGAGGTCAAACTCATAGGCTTTAAGTTTTGAGAATATTTGTTGCATGGGCATGGTGGAAAGATCTTTGGTATTCTGCATCATTACAGCATAGACATCCCACTTTTGAGTGAGACTCCTTAGGATTTTCAGTCCAACCTCTCTCTTGGTGTAGACCTTGCCCAATGAGTTAATCTCATTCATCACATCAGTGAATCTACCAGCAAATTTGTCAATGGACTCATCAGACTCCATTGAGAATTGTTCAAACTTCTGCACAGCAACTTGGAGCTTGTTCTCCTTGATCTTTTCAGTGCCCTCACACATTTCAGCAAGAGTATCCCAAATTTCTTTAGCTGTTGTGCAGTGGTAGACTCTTCCCATGACTGCATCTGGAATTGTTTGATAGAGGGTGTTCATGGCAAGATAATTCAAATTATCTTTCCTTTTCTCATCAGTAGTGAAGTCATCCTCATCCTTGGGAATCAGTTCCCTTACATCTGCTTTTTGCTCAGCTGTCACTCTGGGGTTAGTTTGAGTAAACACAAAAGGTCCTCTTGTGATTACTCTTAGCATATCAGTATGGAGAGATGCAAGATGAGCCCTCATTCTAATTTTCCAGAAATCATAATTGTCTATTGAAAACATGGGCAGTTTGTGATGAGAAATGTGATTGACTGGATTTGTGGCCATGTTGTCTAATCCTTGAACAGCAGGTGGAGGAACAGCATTGTTGTTGGCCATATCTCACAAATAATCAGTTAGTCAACAAGTGATGGATTTCAGATAGAGATCAGTTCAGTGACCACACAAATATGAGAGTTTTGAAAATCAAGATGGACTTTCAGAAGCAGTGGTCTTTGAACCCCTGCTCTGATACCACTTGTTGGTCCTGAAAGGAGTATATAACAAGTGTATGGGGGGGAATACACTTGTATGCAATTCTTTTGCTAATTTGATCAAACCAGAGTTCAGCAAGGTTGTCTTGGACAACTCTGCTGAAGAAGATTAACTCTTCTAAGATAATCAGACTACTAAGTACTATTGAGTACTTAGTTGATTGACTATCTAGGGGAGTTATATGTGCGGAATAATGGTTGGCCCTTTAAGTTTAGACTCCTTTAATTTCTGAAATCACTTAGTCAATGCAACACAGTTCAGTTTAGCTTCAGGGAACTTGTCCAAATCAGTTTTGCACAGTCTTTGAATATGTATCTTTGAAAGATCAGTTTTGTGTGCAGTGTTGAATGAATGTAAGTACTTGTAAAGTAAATCAACACAAGAGTTTATAGTGGTTCAGAGACTCAAGCTCCTACATCCACTTTCCCTGATTTAACAGGATAATTCCTTCACTCTTGGAATTAACTTGTTTTATAGTGCCAAGGTGCACTTGATCAAGAACACCACTCCTTGGTGAATTGATCCCTAGGATGTCTAGAGTCCTAGTACCCTCTTCTCAACTCAGAACTGAACTGTTCTTCTCTCAACAGTCAGCTCCTACCACTTCTACTACTACAACCTTCTCACTTTCACTCTTGAAAGGTGTAAGGGTTGAAGTAAGGTTCCAACTAATGAGATATCCTTTACAGTGAAGATCAGTGTATAAGGATAGGATATCTCTCTAAGCTTGTGTATGGATATACAATTGGGTTCAACTTAGAAGAAGTGTATAAAGACTAAGATAGTCTCTTTGAAAGCTTGAGAGCACTTGTCAACTTGTAGGATAGTTGGATATTCTTGTCAAGGTTGAGACTCTTTCAAATGGTCTTCACACTTCTGTATTTATAGACAAAATGGAGGATTTGCCCGTTGGAGAGGCAGCCCCAAATTGCTATAAATGTCTTCCTTGAGTTCTTCAAACTGGAAGACAGATTCTTGATAGTGACATGTCCTCATTTGGGTAATAAACGACTGTAACAGTTTTGTCTTCATTCTGCAGCACTTTTCCCAATGTTTGACTTCTTGTTAGGACTTGGACATGGCTTCTGAAGGTTGATCCAATGATAGGACAACATTCCTTATCATCTGGACAACTCTCCTTATTACTATCAGCAGTTTTGCTTTTCAGCATGGTTGGCTTGCTCTTCTTCAGATGACTTGGCTCTTTCCCTTTATTTCTCTTGAGTATGGTCTTAGCTTATTTCTTTGAGGACCTTTAGGGACTGGTTGTCTCAAACTCTTCAGCATAGTTGATCTCAGGCTTTCAGAGCACTTGATCTTGATCAATTTAGCTGAGACAACTCCTCTGGACAACTCTCCTGATCAGTATATTTAATCTTTTTGCATCAGGGCACTTTATGCATAGAGTTGACTTCTCTGGACAACTCTCCTGATAAAAACCTTTGAGTAGTCTTGTCCTTTTGAGCTAGGTAAGCTTGTTCTTGCATATGGCTAGCTTCTTTGGACAACTCTCCTGATCAGAGCATATGAATATTTTCTCTGTACAACTCTCCTGATCAGAGTATCTTCATTGGATTTGTCCTTTTGAGCTTTACAATCTTGTTTTTGTATAAGAGCATCTTAGATTTCATAGAGTGTCCTTGCTCTTAAGTGATTGTTCCAGAATTTGAGCCTTGAGGGGACTTGATCTTGATCATCTTCAAAGCATAGGTTCCCCCTCAAATTGTGCATCTAATTGTCTAAGAGCTACCTAACATTTCAGCTTCTCATCTAGCCTATAATCTAAATGTTCTAACATTCTTAGAACACATTTATATTGACTTAGGCATGTCTCAGGGGGTTTTGGTATTAGATCAAAACATATCTCATTTTATTCCCAACATTGGAACATTCTAAAACTGCAGCAGGAATGTTCAGGGAGCCTGTCCCATCTGACCGTTGGTTGTGTGTAAAGTTTGCCACAAATCAACCTAGGACAATGTGCAAAATTGGAAACTGACACAAGTCTTCTCAGCCGCATTTGTCAGAAGTCAACACATTCATTCAAGCAACCATTGAAGACCTCTTTTACACAGTGGATAAAAGGATGTCAAGCTTCATAGCCGTTTCAATGGTGCTGCAAATAGACATATTTGAATTGCTAATCCCTCCAACGGTTAGCTGTTCAAATTGCCTATATATACAGAAGTGATCAAAGGAATTCATATCCAACTACAAGCTATCAAACTATCATCAAGCTTTCAAAAGGAAACCAAGCTGTTCTCTAGAATTCTAAGTTTCTTGAATCACTTCAAGTCAGCTAAGCCAATCCTTGTAAACATCCTAGCTTAGCATTGAGATATCCTAAGCCTTTACACTGTTCTTATTGTAAAGGATATCTCTATTAGTTGGAACCAAACCTCAAACTTTATCTCATTTAGTGAAGAGAGTGTTTGTTGTAGAAGTGAGGAGTTAAGGACTGTTAGTGTGAAACACAGCCTTAACTCAGAGAGATTGAGCACTAGGACTCAAGTTATCCTAGGGATCAAGACACTAAGAGAGTGTTGTTGATCAGTGCACCTTGGCACTATAAAACAAGCTAATTCCATTGAGAAGGAATTATCCTGTTCAATCAGGGAAAGTGGATGTAGGAGCTTGAGTCTCTGAACCACTATAAACTTGTGTGCCATTTACTTACTGCACTCTTTATTGCACTTATATTCAATCATTTTTCAAAGAGCAAAACTCAGTAAGCTAAGAAAACCAGTTTTGGACAAAGTCCCTGATAACTGTGTTTTTCAGAAATCAACTTGGAGTATTTCTTTGAGTAAAGGCCAACCACATTCCGCACTTAGCAACTCTTTTAGATATTTAGCCAACTGATCACTTAATAGTAATCAGTAGGACAAGTATCTATCAAAGTTCACACTCAGGCCAGTTGTGAGACAACTTGCCTGATAAGACCAGTTTATCAAAAAAGAAAAGAATTTGCATACACAAGTGCATTCCCCCCCCATACACTTGTGTTATACTCCACCAAGGACCAACAAATTATATTTCGTCACTAATACTTTGCGATGAAATAGAAATTTTCGTGGCTAATTTATTGAAATTAATTTTTGCAACAAAATTTATATATTTCATCACTATATTAACAACAAATTGAAGCAATTTGTTGTTAATAATCAGAACAACAATGAAAATTATATTTCGTCGCTAATATTTTAGCGACAAAATTGAAATTTGTATGACTAATTTTGTGGATTTAATATTTGCGAGAAATTTAAAATATTTCATCACCTTATTAGCAAAACAATAGATGTTTGAAATAATAGGATCAATATAATTTCATTTACACTCATTAATCATTACAGGACTTTTTCCAACCGGTTCTAAATTTGATTTTGCAACTTGCTTTTTCACTCCAAAAATGGGGGTTGACGAGGTATACTAGTAAATTTTTTTTGAAGTCTCGATATTTCATTTTAGAACTGATTAATTTGGAGAATCAATCACATTAATTGTTCACTAACAAATGCTGTTTAAGGTTAGAATTAAACTCTATATGGACGGGGTAGTAATTATGATAATTTGGGTCTTCATACACAATTTTATTAATTGTACGTCTATAGAAATTAATCTATTGAAATTAATTTTGAGGAAATTAATGTGAATATGATTGTTGAAGATATATATTTGCATGGAGAACCAACTATATATTTCCCTTTTTTTTTAAAATATTAAATAACAGGTTAATTAACACGTGGCATTTATTAATTAAAGGTAAATACAGTTTTTGTATTGTATCGATTTTTATTTTTGTCCTCTTATATTTTTCGACTTTAAAATTACTCTTTTATATTAACAAAACTTTGTTTTTAGCCTTTTTATCAATAAACAAAGTAATTCATTTTATCTTGATCGAGATGATGATATGTTAGATAGTGTTGATGATTTTGATAGTGTCAAAGATTTAGATAACTCGAATTAGGGTAATAAGTGTCCAAACTTTATTTCAAATAAAAAATAATATATGCTTTTCGGTAAAATGATTAAAAAATGAATTTTTGTAAATATAGATAACTAATTTTAAAGTCGTAATATTTAGAGAATAAAATTTAAAATTGGTATTCTCTCTGTTTCTAACTCAATTGAACGTTTACTTTAATTGACACGTTAGATTTGTAATATTAAGATGTTTGAAGGAGATTGTAGGCTTGTAGCTAGCTAATACATTTTGTGTTGATGTAGGATTATGTGTGTGGGAGTGCACATTGTGCCTTAGCACCCTATTGGAGCAAGTCCCCCAAAAACAATTTCATTGCATATCAAGTAATTTAACAATCCATTATATTTATTTCACAAAATTAACATTTGTTTTAAATATTAAACACCTTGATTATATTAATTTGAGAATGCTAATATAATTAATTATGTGTGTAATTAGGCATCATCGAGGAGTGGGGTGCTAATTGTAGATTATGATGACAAGAATCAAAGGGTGTTGCTTCGTGGGAGAGCCATTGCCGTGATGGAAGGCTCTATTATGGTGTAAACGATTTGTGAATTTCGGAGATTGAGAGATAAACACATGATAAAGTAATGAGTGAAATGTGTCTATCTCACTCTTTAATGTCGTCTAAACGATCGAAAATGCAATGCTTTCATTTAATCTTCAGTACTGAATAAAGATTTTAGTTCATTTTCGTGTAATGAGAAAATACTATACTTTTCATGTCGATGTGATACAACACAATAACGACACGTGACACAATAAGAAAATTAATTTTTTTATTTAAATATATACAAATTAAAATATTTATTTAAATGTTAAAAATATCATGTCATTATCGTGTTATCATTAGATATGTTCATTATTATGTCGTGTTGTACCAGGTTAATAACATATATGCAATAGCTTGTTAACATATTATTGTGCTATCTCTGTTAATTTTATTTGTATCGACCCGATAACGATACGAATTTGAAATAAAATTTTCTTATCGTTAACGTGTTGCGTATCGTTATTGACATGACCACGATAAGATCAAATATCAATTCATAATATTTTTTTGTTAAATTCGTGTCATGCTAACACGCCATGCCAAAAATTGTCATCCCTAAAAAAGGGAAATAAGTTTGGAAAATTAAATAAAAAAAATATTTAACATTTATACTTCTCTCAGTCCCATTTCAAATTCATTCTTTACCGTGTGCGAAAAGTTTAATGCGAAAATTGTTTATTACTGTTAAATGAAATAAAATTGAAGGTATACAAGTCTGTAATAGAATATATTGTGGGTATAAAGTAAAGTAATAAATTAATGACATGAAATAATTTAATTTTAAGATGTTTGAAAGGTATAGTTTAAAATGAAAAAAATATTTAATTATCAAATTATCAAATAATAGAATTTAATTTAGAACATCAATTTTTTGCAAATTAATGATGAATAAAAAAAACTAGAATAAAGAGAGTATATTTTAATTGAGATTCATATTTATATATACACTCAATTACATACCACAACAATCTATCGTACAAATAACTTACTCCCCTCTACACTAGTGTTTAAGCACCATTGTGATTAAGATTTATGAGGGATTCAGATTTATATGGGCACTGCTAAATAAACCCTCAAATTTTATATACACACCCACTAAATATCGTACCCCATTAAATATAGGGTTAAAATAATTATCTACTAAACATACCTAATTATAGGACATTTATACCCTTACAATCCAAACAAACTCCAACTACGTACCCACATTTTTTTACATTGGTGTTCCATCTACTGTTCCATGCCTTGAATTAATTACCAATGTCCAATTTACTAATTTTATTTAAACTTTAGTCAAATAAAAATTAGTTGTCTAACCATAATCCCTAAACAAAGTAAAAAATATAAATTAACATAATTAATAATAATTATGTTAATTTCTTTAATCCCCAACCCAATTTCCACGTTTTCATCATCATCATCATTGCCGTATCTAGTAATGATCTTAGATTCATAGATGGAATGACGTTTTAGTCCTTTTATTAAAATTGATGTGGTTTGATAACACTAACATAATGCCATTATGTATATATCTTTTGTCTCCAATTTTATTGAAATTCATCATTTTTTGTCCATTCAATTATATATATATATATAACCAAGGATAAACTAAATTGTGCATGCCATAAGTGTAGAAATTGAAGTCCATGAATATAGCTAAAGTAAAATGAGAATAGGGAATATAATAATGTTATTTAGCAGAATAATCTTAAATCGTATAAAAACATTGCCAGGTCGACAAATGAGCCGATGAGAGGGAAATAAATTAAATTAGGCCTTCAATGAGTAATTAAAAATTACAAATAACCCCTCCAAAAAAAGATATTTTTACAAATTGGACGGAGTTCAACTGTTGACAACTCGTTCCATTTTTTTTCTTTCAATTTGAGCGATTCGTGGATCGTTCAAAAGTTGAGTGGTTCAACACTTCATGTCAGCGCGTTGCCTTTGTCTAATAGCGGTCGGATCAGACCGACTGGTCCAATTTTCTTTGAAATTGGCCCGAGTAATGGTTTTTTGCATAACGAGAATGGGTGAGGGAGGAATATTACTTATTATAAAGGGTATTTTATCACCTATTTTGCACCTAAAAAAAGTTAACACTATAATTTTAAAAAAAGAGGTGTAAAAAGCACCTAAGGGTAAAAAAAATCTTTAAATAAGTATGAAATAACTACATATGGACCGTGTATGAAACATGCATATACATATAATGCACAAAATTTGCACGAAATATGCACGTACGGATCGTGCACAAAATGTGCACATGATATATGTATTTTATCACACATCTTTCGTCACACTATAAAATGTGTCACACACCTTTCGTCAAACTCATTTACTATCAAGCAGGCATGTATGCTTAATTGCCATTTCTAAAATATTTAAGTCTACATAATTACATTCTTTTTCGAATAAAAATTACCAATAAAAGATCGGCCAAAAAAAAAAATACATCCAACTTTCAATTATTTTGATGTATAGGAAATATACCACCATTTCACTTTCATTATAAAACCAAAACCATTCTATGTGACCATATAACCATTCTTTTCTGAAAAGCTCCACAACGTCTCCAGTACCAAAATGCAAGGTGTGACCATCAATCTCCGCAGCGTCTCCAGTACCACTGCCGCCCGAACCAGTTCATTCTACAAGACGACATTCAATGGACTAAATTCCCTTCTAGGTTTGTTCTCCCACCTTCCAATTTCTGTAGGTTCTATGTTAAAATTTTATTTTAGGCCTAACCTATCTTCGTATAATTTTCAAGGATTGCAATTATGTCGACTCCGTACGCATTATGTCCGATGGTTGGTTTAGCTTGGTACTTCTATTCCTGCTTGCAGCCACTACATTCTACACTGGACTGCTGATCCAGAAGTGCATGGATTCCGACCCCAACATAAGAACCTACCCCGACATTGGCCACAACGCATTTGGAAACAAGGGAAGGCTGGACATCTCCATTTTCATGTACCTTGAGTTGTACTTAGTTGTCACTGGTTTCTTGATATTGGCTGGGGATAATTTACACAACATGTTCCCCAATTTCAAGTTCAGCCTTCATAGAGTCATTACAATTGGGGGTCGACAATCTTTCGTCATCCTCGTTGCTCTCGTGCTTATGCCTACAACCTGGATAGACAACATGTCCACTCTTTCCTACCTATCTACAACCGGTGCCATTCACTCAATTGCTATACTCGGGACAGTCCTGTGGTCGGGAGTGTTCGACGGTGTTGGATTTCATTTGAGAGGAGAGCTCTTCCACTAGAAGGGGCTCCCTACTTCTTTAGGGTTATTTGCCCTCTGCTTTGATGGATATCCCATTTTTCCTACGCTGTATAACTAAAATGGACAAAAATGTGAGAACGAAACGAGTCGAGACTGAAGTGTGGCCACACTTAAAGGTGAAAATAAGTCGGGCCACCCGACAGGAGCCTACAACCTGACTTAGTCTAGCCTATTTATTATATGAGCCCGTGCATGCACATTTCGTGCAAATTTTGTGCACATTTTGTGCAAATTTTGTGCATACATGTTTCACGCACGGTCCGTGCATGCATATATTTTGGACGCCCGTACATGTACATTTCGTGCAAATTCACTACAAGAAATAGGGGGAATAGCGACAAAATTTTTGCGACAAATCTAGATTTCATCGCTGAATAGCAACGAAATAGAAATTTTCGTCGCTAATTTCCAAGATTTAATATTTGCAACAAAATTTATATATTTTATCGCTATATTAGCAACAAATTGCTTCACTTCGTTGTTAATAATCAAAATAGCAATGAAAATTATATTTCGATGCTAATATTTTGCAACGAAATAGAAATTTTCATCGCTAAATTCTTAGATTTAATATTTGCAACAAAATTTATATATTTCATCGCTATATTAGCAATAAATTGCTTCATTTTGTTGTTAATAATCAAACAACAATGAAAATTATATTTCGTCGCTAATATTTTGCGATGAAATAAAAAAAATCGTGGTTAATTTCTTGAAATTAATTTTTGCAACAAAATTTATATAATTTATCGCTATATTAGCAACAAATTGATTCATTTTGTTGTTAATAATCAGAAAAACAATGAAAATTATATTTCGTCACTAATACTTTGCGATGAAATAGAAATTTTCGTGGCTAATTTATTGAAATTAATTTTTGCAACAAAATTTATATATTTCATCACTATATTAACAAAAAATTGCTTCAATTTGTTGTTAATAATCAGAACAACAATGAAAATTATATTTCGTCGCTAATATTTTAGCGACAAAATTGAAATTTGTATGACTAATTTTGTGGATTTAATATTTGCGAGAAATTTAAAATATTTCATCACCTTATTAGCAAAACAATAGATGTTTGACATAATAGGATCAATATAATTTCATTTACACTCATTAATCATTACAGGACTTTTTCCAACCGGTTCTAAATTTGATTTTGCAACTTGCTTTTTCACTCCAAAAATGGGGGTTGACGAGGTATACTAGTAAATTTTTTTTGAAGTCTCGATATTTGATTTTAGAACTGATTAATTTGGAGAATCAATCACATTAATTGTTCACTAACAAATGTTGTTTAAGGTTAGAATTAAACTCTATATGGACGGGGTAGTAATTATGATAATTTGGGTCTTCATACACAATTTTATTAATTGTACGTCTATAGAAATTAATCTATTGAAATTAATTTTGAGGAAATTAATGTGAATATGATTGTTGAAGATATATATTTGCATGGAGAACCAACTATATATTTCCCTTTTTTTTTAAATATTAAATAACAGGTTAATTAACACGTGGCATTTATTAATTAAAGGTAAATACAGTTTTTGTATTGTATCGATTTTTATTTTTGTCCTCTTATATTTTTCGACTTTAAAATTACTCTTTTATATTAACAAAACTTTGTTTTTAGCCTTTTTATCAGTAAACAAAGTAATTCATTTTATCTTGATCGAGATGATGATATGTTAGACAGTGTTGATGATTTTGATAGTGTCAAAGATTTAGATAACTCGAATTAGGGTTATAAGTGTCCAAACTTTATTTCAAATAAAAAATAATATATGCTTTTCGGTAAAATGATTAAAAAATGAATTTTTGCAAATATAGATAACTAATTTTAAAGTCGTAATATTTAGAGAATAAAATTTAAAATTGGTATTCTCTTCGTTTCTAACTCAATTGAACGTTTACTTTAATTGACACGTTTGATTTGTAATATTAAGATGTTTGAAGGAGATTGTAGGCTTGTAGCTAGCTAATACATTTTGTGTTGATGTAGGATTATGTGTGTGGGAGTGCACATTGTGCCTTAGCACCCTATTGGAGCAAGTCCCTCGCCAAAAACAATTTCATTGCATATCAAGTAATTTAACAATCCATTATATTTATTTCACAAAATTAACATTTGTTTTAAATATTAAACACCTTGATTATATTAATTTGAGAATGCTAATATAATTAATTATGTGTGTAATTAGGCATCATCGAGGAGTGGGGTGCTAATTGTAGATTATGATGACAAGAATCAAAGGGTGTTGCTTCGTGGGAGAGCCATTGCCGTGATGGAAGGCTCTATTATGGTGTAAACGATTTGTGAATTTCGGAGATTGAGAGATAAACACATGATAAAGTAATGAGTGAAATGTGTCTATCTCACTCTTTAATGTCGTCTAAACAATCGAAAATGCAATGCTTTCATTTAATCTTCAGTACTGAATAAAGATTTTAGTTCATTTTCGTGTAATGAGAAAATACTATACTTTTCATGTCGATGTGATACAACACAATAACGACACGTGACACAATAAGAAAATTAATTTTTTTATTTAAATATATACAAATTAAAATATTTATTTAAATGTTAAAAATATCATGTCATTATCGTGTTATCATTAGATATGTGTCATTATTATGTCGTGTTGTACCAGGTTAATAACATATATGCAATAGCTTGTTAACAGATTATTGTGCTATCTCTGTTAATTTTATTTGTATCGACCCGATAACGATACGAATTTGAAATAAAATTTTCTTATCGTTAACGTGTTGCGTATCGTTATTGACATGACCACGATAAGATCAAATATCAATTCATAATATTTTTTTGTTAAATTCGTGTCATGCTAACACGCCATGCCAAAAATTGTCATCCCTAAAAAAGGGAAATAAGTTTGGAAAATTAAATAAAAAAAATATTTAACATTTATACTTCTCTCAGTCCCATTTCAAATTCATTCTTTACCGTGTGCGAAAAGTTTAATGCGAAAATTGTTTATTACTGTTAAATGAAATAAAATTGAAGGTATACAAGTCTGTAATAGAATATATTGTGAGTATAAAGTAAAGTAATAAATTAATGACATGAAATAATTTAATTTTAAGATGTTTGAAAGGTATAGTTTAAAATGAAAAAAATATTTAATTATCAAATTATCAAGTAATAGAATTTAATTTAGAACATCCATTTTTTGCAAATTAATGATGAATAAAAAAAACTAGAATAAAGAGAGTATATTTTAATTGAGATTCATATTTATATATACACTCAATTACATACCACAACAATCTATCGTACAAATAACTTACTCCCCTCTACACTAGTGTTTAAGCACCATTGTGATTAAGATTTATGAGGGATTCAGATTTATATGGGCACTGCTAAATAAACCCTCAAATTTTATATACACACCCACTAAATATCGTACCCCATTAAATATAGGGTTAAAATAATTATCTACTAAACATACCTAATTATAGGACATTTATACCCTTACAATCCAAACAAACTCCAACTACGTACCCACATTTTTTTACATTGGTGTTCCATCTACTGTTCCATGCCTTGAATTAATTACCAATGTCCAATTTACTAATTTTATTTAAACTTTAGTCAAATAAAAATTAGTTGTCTAACCAAAATCCCTAAACAAAGTAAAAAATATAAATTAACATAATTAATAATAATTATGTTAATTTCTTTAATCCCCAACCCAATTTCCACGTATTCATCATCATCATCATTGCCGTATCTAGTAATGATCTTAGATTCATAGATGGAATGACGTTTTAGTCCTTTTATTAAAATTGATGTGGTTTGATAACACTAACATAATGCCATTATGTATATATCTTTTGTCTCCAATTTTATTGAAATTCATCATTTTTTGTCCATTCAATTATATATATATATATATATATATATATAACCAAGGATAAACTAAATTGTGCATGGCATAAGTGTAGAAATTGAAGTCTATGAGTGTAGCTAAAGTAAAATGTGTAGAGGGAATAGAATAATGTTATTTAGCAGAATAATCTTAAATCGTATAAAAACATTGTCAGGTCGACAAATGAGCCGATGATAGGGAAATAAATTAAATTAGGCCTTGAATGAGTAATTAAAAATTACAAATAACCCCTCCAAAAATGATATTTTTACAAATTGGACGGAGTTCAACTGTTGACAACTCGTTCTATTTTTTTTTCTTCAATTTGAGCGATTCGTGGGTCGTTCAAAAGTTGAGTGGTTCAACACTTCACGTCAGCCCGTTGCCTTTGTCTAGTAGCGGTCGGACCAGACCGATCGGTCCAACTTTCTTTAAAATTGGCCCTTATTCTAGCATTTTGAGAGTAATGGTTTTTTGCATAATGAAGATGGGTGAAGGAGGAAGATTACTTTTTATAGAGGATATAAAGAGTATTTTATCTCCTATTTTGCACCTAAAAAAAGTTGAACACTATTATTTTTTAAAAAGAGGTGTAAAATGCACCTAAGGGTAAAATAAATCTTTAAATAAGTATGAAATAACTACATATGAATCGTGTATGAAACATGCATATACATACACTACAAAAAAGAGGTGTTTTACCGACGGTTATACCGACGGATATTCAGTCGGTATTGGCTCTTACCGACGGATTTTATCCGTCGTCAATGAATTGGTCGGTAGTGGTTACCGACGGAAAATATGCGTCCGTCGGTATATGCCGACGGATTCCCGACGGATTCAAACCAACCCGTTTTCAAACCGGCTCGCCTATACCGACGGATTCAATTCCGTCGGCAGTCAAGCCAACCCGTTTTCAAACCAAGTTTTCAAACCGGGTCGCCTTTACCGACGGATCCCAAATCAATTTTTCGTCGGTAGATCCGTCGGTATATTTTGAACTTAAATTTTATTATTTTAATTTACCGACGGAATTTTCCGTCGGTAAGTATTAAATGTTTTTAAAAAAAATGGAATTCCGTCGGCTCGCCCGTCGGTATTACCGACGCTACACCGACGGAATAGTCCGTCGGTAAGTACCAAAAATTTAAAAAAAAAAATTATTTGCGATCGGGATCCGACCCGATCCCGATTGTTTACATAATTGCTTAAAATTCAATACACGATCAAAATTGATTACATAATTCAATACACAAATCTACATTACATCCAACAGAATAAACAAAATCGTGCTAAGGCATCGAATGGTGTTCCGGAATTGGCAGAGGATCGATCAAGTAAGAAGCAAATAGAATTTTGCTACTGATTATGACAATTATACCCCTCACTAGAATGCTTGAAAAAGCTCTGTGAAATATTAAAACAACATAGTAAACATTAACAAAAACTTATATGAGAAATAATTTAACAAGAATGTGAGTATATTAATACGTACCGTGGAGTATATTAAATTGTCCTTCCCTGACTCGACTCCATCCCTGCCATTTCAAAATCAATTCCAAAGAATCAAGATTCAATTGTCATTTTATATATTTAAACATAAATTAAATTATCATAAAAATTGAACATACCTCAACAGAGATCAAGTAACTTCATTAGGCTCGCATAGTTTCGGTCATGCTGGTAGTTCAAAGATAAGAGATTTAGAGTACAATAAATAAATCAATAATTCAAATTTGTTAAGGCTTTTCTTTTTTTCTTTTTAATTTGTGTTTGCAAGGGATAGAATAATTTTTTTTTTTAAATCGTTCCCTCAAAGTTTTTTGTTAAATTTTCGAAAAGAAATCGGACACAATAAAATTTTCGAACAAATACGGAACCCTGCGATGCCGTCTGGGACGGACCAGCGCCGGAAATGACATCAGCGCTCATACGACCAAGGCCCAGAACTCGTCCGCGGGTGGTGGGGGCAACTTCCAAATAAGCCCGGTCCACCTCCTCGACTGTAGGGGCACTGCTGGTTCCGGGTTGAGTAGGGTCGACTTGAGTTCCGATCTCGGCAATCCTCCGTTTCATCTCCAACTACATAATTAATAATTTTAAATTAATAGAATAAATTATAAAAAATGTATTTAATTAAACAATTTTATTACTTACGTGGAGGTTAGTTGTGCGCCCGTATGTGGATTGCTGTGTATCAGCATTAAACGGATGAGCAATGCTCATCCGGTCCAAGTGAGTGGGTACACGCCCCGTATCCCGTTCCTAATAATTAAATTTATGTATTATATATATTAAATATATAATTAAATTTATTGAAATTAATTAAAAAATTAATAAACACTTACAATGACCATCGACTGCTCAAGGATGGACCGGGCTCCAGTCCGATGCCTGGACATCCCACCCCCATCGTCGGATCTCCGGTTGGCCTTAGCAATCTCACACTTCCTGATGTACTCCGGATCTAGCCACTCCCTCGTCAATGAATCCCACAACACAACATCATTATCATCCTTACCCAAGCTCTGCGTCGTCCCATCGCGCCGCCATGCCATTCTCCATTCGTACATTAAATCCTTATACCGCTGTTGCGCCGATTTACAGAAATACTTGAACATAGCCTGGTCTGAGTACATATTCCGATCCCAAGTGGTTTGTTTCTGCACATATAATAAATTGTTTATTATTGAACAAATTAACAAACATTAATTAAATAATTAAGTAATTAATTACTACCTGAAATTCCTCGAAGTACGCCAACTTTTTTTGTTTTGGGACCTTCGACCAGGTATATGCACCCGCAGAGATCGGTAAAGAGCCAAAAGCAACCGTGCATGCCCTGGAGACCTCGTTACCAGGTAACAATCTGTGACATTAATTAACAAACAAAACACATTATAAATTAAAACGAATGTGAAATTAATTAATTATTAATTATTAAACAATAAAAGTATTTAATTACTTACACTCCTCCACTTGTAGCCCAAACGCGCTCCCGGCCATCCTGAGCAGGAACAGCAGAATGGTCCCGGACAGACGAATGAGACGACGACTGATCAGGCGACGGGTGTGGAATGGGTGGCGGAGGCGACGATAATGGTGTTCGTGACAGTGTAGGCGCCGGCGCCTCGGGTCTAAGTTTGGATCGACTCTTCCTCGATCGGCTACGTGACCCGGAGGCTCCGTGAGATCCCGAGCCACCAGAGGCACCAGCACCATTTCCAGTCATCTATTTAATTTAAACATTTAAATTAATAAATTATATATATAATACTAATTAATTAATAATAAATTTCTTAATTTAATAAAAAACAATAATCTAATAAATTAAAATTTAATCCCTAAATAATAACCTATTTTAAGAAATAATAACCTATTTTAATAAATAATTTTTTATTCAATCAACAATACCTAATTTAATCAATAATAACCTATTTTAATAAATAATTTCCTATTTTATTCAACAATAACTAATTTCCTATTTTATTCAACAATAACTAATTTATTCAATAATTTTCAACTTTAATTAACAATTTTCTATTTTAATTAACAATCTATAACCTAATAAATTTAGTAACAATTTTTTCTAACTTTAAAATAACAATTTCCTAATATAATTAACAAAGCCCCTAATTTAATCAATAATTTCATAATTAGTAAATCAACAATATTAATCTAGCTAATTATAACGTACAATATCATAATTTAATTATGTAATTAACTCCACTCCAACGTATATGCAAATTCAACAATAATATCAATTATATATATAACATCAATTATGCAAAACATGCAATATCGATCTTAACAAATCACATCAATTTATTATAAATAACTATATACATCAACTAGCTATACATATAGGCAATTATCCACTTACAATATCAACTAATTAATTAGATATATCAACTACATACATTCAAAATAATTAACTATATACATCAACTACAAACAATTAATTTCATATTAATCTATATAACAATTTAAATTAACACATGCAATTTAATTCATAATTATAGGCAATACATATATAACTTAAAAATTAATTACTAACAAATTAAGAAAGCGTACCGTATAGATTTTCTAATCGAGTCGAGAGATCACCTCGGCCGAGCCTCTTCTTCGCGCGATGAAGATGAAGAAGGAAAGAGTGAGGAGGGAGGAGGGAGGGTTTCTGTAATCTGTTCTTCAGTTTATATACAAAAAAAGAATTGCCTTTACCGACGGATATTTTCCATCGGTAATGACCAGATTAATTATGGTAGTTACTGCGGGTCGGTTACCGACGGATATTTCCGTCGGTAATGACCACATTTAATTTTGGGAGTCGATCAAGAAGGCGGTTAGTTAATGCGGGTCGGTTACCGACGGAATATTTACAATACCGACGGAACAATCCGTCGGCCGGTGACCCAAAAACGACACCGTGTAGAGAGTTCTGAGTGTCCGTCGGCATATCCGTCGGTATCCCGTCGGGAAAACCGACGGAAATTGAATTCCGTCGGCAGAGTCTTCTGACTTTGAATTCCGTCGGTAATCCGTCGGTACAGCCGTCGGAAAGGAAATCCGTCGGTATACATCCGTCGGCATAAACAAGCGTTTTTGTAGTGATATAATGCACAAAATTTGCACGAAATATGCACGTACGGATCGTGCACAAAATGTGCACATGATGTATGTATTTTATTCACTACAAGAAAAAATATATTTTATCACACATCTTTCGTCACACTATAAAATGTGTCACACATATTTCGTCACACTATAAAATGTGTCACACATCTTTCGTCAAACTCATTTACTATCAGGCAGGCATGTATTGCCATTTCTAAAATATTTAAGTCTACATAATTACATTCTTTTTCTAATAAAAATTACCAATAAAAGATCGGCCCAAAAAAAAATACATCCAACTTTTAATTATTTTGATGTATAGAAAATATGCCACCATTTCACTTTCATTATAAAACCAAAACCATTCTATGTGATCATAGAACCATTCTCTTCTGAAAAGCTCCATAGCGTCTCCAGTACCAAAAGGCAAGGTGTGACCATCAATCTCCGCAGCGTCTCCAGTACCAAAATGCAAGGTGTGACCATCAATCTCCGCAGCCTCTCCAGTACCAAAATGCAAGGTGTGACCATCAATCAACGCAGCGTCTCCAGTACCAAAATGCAAGGTGTGACCATCAATCTCCGCAGCGTCTCCAGTACCACCGCCGCCCGAACCAGTTCATTCTTCAAGACGACATGCAATGGACTAAATTCCCTTCTAGGTTTGTTCTCCCACCTTCCAATTTATGCAGGTTCTATGTTAAAATTTTATTTTAGGCCTAACCTATCTTCGTATAAATTTCAGGGGTTGCAATTATGTCGACTCCGTACGCTTTATGTCCGGTGGTTGGTTTAGCTTGGTACTTCTATTCCTGCTTGCAGCCACTACATTCTACACTAGACTACTGATCCAGAAGTGCATGGATTCCGACCCCAACATAAGAACCTACCCCGACATTGGCCACAACGCATTTGGAAACAAGTGAAGGCTGGCCATCTCCATTTTCATATACCTTGAGTTGTACTTAGTTGCCACTGGTTTCTTGATATTGGCTGGGGATAATTTACACAACATGTTCCCCAATTTCAAGTTCAACCTTCATAAAGTCATTACAATTGGTGGTCGACAATCTTTCGTCATCCTCGTTGCTCTCGTGCTTATACCTACAACCTGGATAGACAACATGTCCACTCTTTCCTACCTATCTACAACCGGTGCCATTCACTCAATTGCTATACTGTTGGTCCCAAAAGGAGTGTGACACGTGTATGGGGGGGGGGGAATACACGTGTGTGTGTTTTTTAAAACTTTTGCAAGTAATCAACACAAATAATCAGAGTCAAGTAAGTTACACAGTGTGTCAAGTCCTATGAAAATACTAACAGTAGATTCTAAGAATTCTTAACAGTATGCAACTTGTATGCGGAATAAATGATAGGCCCTTTTATACTCCTTAATTAATATGCACTTAGATACTAAGTTATCAAATAGCAAATAGCAGTTATAATAACACAAAAGCTAAAGCAATAAGATAAATGCAGTAAGTAAGAACACAAGACGTATAGTGGTTCGGAGACTAAACTGCTCCTACGTCCACTCTCCTAATTTAATAGGATAATTCCTTAATCACTTTGGAATTAGCTTGTTTTTACAGTGCCAAGGTGCACTCTACTTCTTCTCCTTCTCTTCTCTTGATTTCTTACAACCTTCTCTCGTTGCAATACTCTCAATCTCTACTACGAACTCAACAATACTCTCAATCTATCTCTCAAGGTGAAAGTAGGGTTTTGTTCTAATACCAACTAATTGTGTGATATCCTTTACAATTTAAGAACGAATATAAAGGATAGGATATCACTGTCTAGGCTTTGGATAATCAACAATAAGCTTGCCTAGTGGGGACTAAAGGTAACACTCACAAATGAATATGCTTAAAAGCTCTTAATCTCTCGAGTGTTTTGAATACTTTTGAATGCTAGAACAATTGCTAGAATGCGTATAGCTTGTATGTTGATGTGTGTCCCGTATTCTTGAAATGTTTCAAGATGTGGCCTATTTATAGATGAAGTAAACTATCCGTTGGTGGAGATAGCAAAACTTATCCATAAATTTGAACTTTCAAATTGTTCAGGGGCCTGCATGCAAATAGTACATGTATTCACGTCCATTCTGCAATTTGCATTCCAATATCAGAGTTTGTTATGCGCAGTGACAGGTGGCTCTCATTCCTTGGCTAATTTGGAATAATTCTGTCCTTCCCGCTAACGGCCTCGTACTGGGTAAGGTGCCTAGTCATTCATCGTCTTTGACCTATAAGTATGCCAAGTCCAAAGTATATGAATATCCAAATTCATCATACTTGACTTTTATCGTCCAGCATACTTGTCTTCATGAATCCTTGTCACTTTCTCCATAACACTTCAGCTCCTTGTCTTCAATGATACTTGTCTTTTGTGCTTTCAGGTTATTTGTCATAGATTAAAGAATAATCTATCTAATAAAAATTAAAGCTCCCTAACATATATGAGCTTTTCTAACCTGAAAATCTAGACTTGGCAAATCATCATACTTGGGGTTTTACTTAGGGTTTTGGTATCGAATCAAAATCAAATTTTCTTTTATTAATATAAACCATATCCCAACAATTTTCCCCTTTTTGATGATGCCAAAACCTACTTACTTCAAAAGATCCATAGGGATTTCTTTTTCAGTAGATTTGACAAAAACAGGACAACTAGCATGTATATTCTATACTTAGAGAATTTCACAGAATAAATTCAGATAATTAACCTAAAAAGGGCTAAGTTCTCTGAGTTCTATAAAACTTGATCTAAGCAAGAATCAATTTAAAATCATTTTGCTAGAGCCTATTTTCAGACAAATAACACAAGTATAAAGACTCAAAAATTGTTGTCCAGTGCATATGATAGATAATCATCATCAGACATAAGATAGCACAGTAGTAAGAGCAGAAAGTTGTAAGTTCTAGCTCTTAAGGAGCAACAATTGTCTGGGAATTAAAATAAACATAGATTTAAAAAGTTCATGATTGTTTGAGATTAAATCTTGACTTGACCTTCTGCAGCTTCATCACTTGGCTGCATCTGACTTCTTCTTCAGGAAAGATGGGAGTTCCTTGAACAGTGGAGTTAACCCATACGATGCAAAGTGCCTATTCTTCAAGGCCATGACCTCCTCGTTCTTCCCAATCAAATCTTCATCCTTGACGAGTTGCACAAACTCATCAGTAATAGCTTTCCTATCAATACTTTTTCCATCTGCCTTCATTGGTGGAGTCCAGAATATCTGTTCAGGAGCTTTGACAATCACTTTCTCCTTTTGAGCAGCTCCAAGAATCTTCGTGTACAGTTCTGGATAATTTTCCATCATAAAACCTTCATAAAGACCATCAATGTCTTCAAAGTCTCCCCATCTCTTCACAACATAGAAGAGATGATCCCATACTCGATTGGCTTCATCCCAAGCACCATTGAGTTCAGTAGGAACCCAGCTGTCAGTATGAGGGATCCTTTTCAAGGTTTCAGACTTCCTCTTAGCTCTATTTTCCATCATCAAGGCATAAGAACTCTTGTAAGACTTAGAATTTCCTGGATTGAAGTCTTTGTGCCTCTTCATCCTGCACTCTTCAGCATCTATGAACATCTTGGTTCTTTCTTCAATAACAAGCTTCCTTACTCCTTTTCTAGTTTCTGCATCTTGTCCAGTTCCTTCTGCAAAGATGTTTGCAACTTCTTCAAATACATGAGCTTTGTCTTTCACAAGTTCAGCAGCAGTAACTTCAGGAGAAGCTCTTTTAACAGGCAGTTTATCTTCCCTTCTAACCAATGTTGAGATTTCTATCTCTTCATCATCATCTGGTTCACTTGACTTATATTTCTTGCTTTTCTCATGATCAGAAATATCAGCAATCTTCTTTCTCTTCAGATTTGGCTTTCTTATCTTTCCACTTCAGGTTTTGAGGCAATCTTCCTCCTCTGTAGCCTCTGCAATCTCCAAAACTTTTGCTTTCCCTTTCCCTTTGCTACCTTCCCCCTTACTCTTCTCACCCTTCTTCAATAGATCTTCCCCCTTCTTTTCACTTTCCCCCTTTTTGGCATCATCACATGCCTCAAGGTTGATGGGGTCAGCAGGGTTGGCATCAATCTTAGCCACAGTAAGTGAGAGTTCTTGTTGGTAGGTGTCCATTCTTTTCATCTGGACAGAAATGGGGTCAACATGAATCAAAAGAAATGCAGAAATGGTGGAACTTACAGACTCTTCCACTTGCTTCTTCACAGCTTGATCAACTTGGTTCCTCATCATCTTGATTATGCCTTCCAAGTTGTGTTTGAATAAATCAGAAGCAGCATTCAGTGAACTCTTGATGGTTTCTTTGATCAGTTGATCTCTTTGACTCTGCATGGACTGAGTCAGCTTTTCAATGTCCTTTGACAGCATCTGGGAAATCTCTTCCTTCTCTTTGGCAACATCATTCTTTAGCCTTAGAATTTCCTCTCTGTCCTTCTTGATCAACTCTTTCTCAGTGTGGAAGTATGTGGTAACAGCATCTGACATGAATTTTGAAGACTCTCCAATTTTGAGGGTTGAGTCCTTCACCTCCTTTCCAACACTGTCCATTTTCTTATCAAAGGTCTCAAAACCTTTTTCAACAGCTTCCAGCTTTATGGTTGTGGAGTTCATCTTCTCTTTCAAACTCTCAACTTTGATGCTTAAGTCCATAGCATTATTATCAATAGTTTCCTCCAGGTTCTCCATCCTCCTTGTCATCCTTCTTGCCTTTGTGTTCAAATTAATCAAAGACTTGTGCTGGGCTTCATTTGTTGGAATGATAGTTTCATCCAAACTATCTCTCACATACTTTCCCATGTTTAGGCATAAGCCTACAACATTCTCCAGCCTCTTCCTCTCAACTTCATTGATTTGTTCAATCTCAGAATTGAACTCCTCCAGTACTGCCTTCATTCTTCCATCCTCCTTATCAATGATGCAGACTTCAGTCAAAGGAGAAGCATCTAGGTGAATTGGGAACTCCATCGAAGTTGATGGTGCTGCAGCTATTGCCTCATTTTCCAAGGGCTTCTTCATAGCAGCTGGTTCCTCAGTCTTCACAGCTTCTTTCTGAGCAATATTGGCCTCCACTTCATCTTTCTTGGCCTCAGCTTCAGTGACTTCAGCAGGAGTTGGCTTATTCAACTCAGCATCATGAATGATAGGATTTTCAGCAGTTTTCTCAGTTGGAGTTTCAAAAATGACAATCTCCATGGATGCAGTGGCTTCAACAGCTGGTTGTATTTCAACATTTTTAATCAATTGACCTTGGTCAATTTCATCAATCTTTCCTCCTTCACTGGATTCTCCAATCTTTAATTCTTCAATGGCAGTCTCACCTCCATCAAAGAAATCTTTCTCAGCAGGTTTCTGGCTTCCATTTCCTTCAGTGATGTCTACCTCCATGGCAGCAATTTCTCCATCATCTTTGTCCTCAACAGTCTTGGACTCTTCTTCAGTCTTGTCCTCAGTGCTCTTGGACATTTCAACATCTCCATCAGCTTGCTTTGATAATTTATCATCCTCCTCCATTAAGTCTTCAATGTTCAGATCAATCCCAGCAATAATGGATTGAATAGCTTTCTTCTGAATCTTAATGTTCACCAAGTTGGCAAACAACCTTTCATCTGTCAATTCAAAAGTGGATTCTACTTCAGCAAAATCTGTTAATCTGGCTTCCTCATTCTCCCACCAGTCCAGTCCCTTGGACTCAATCACCTTCCCAATATCATACATGGATTTCTTCCTTATATCAACAATCAATCTAAGATCATAGAAGATTGATCTTAAGTCTGGATATTTGGAAAGTTGGGGATAAAGTTGGTCTAGGAAAAATTTGGATTCATCTCTCAATGACATTTCATAGGTGTATTCAGAGGTTGTATCTGACTTGGATGAGGGTTGAGGTTCATCAAAAAGAATGGGTATGGGGGTATCAGACTTATAGGTAACTTTTTGAATGGTTGGATCATTCAAATGGGGGGTAGTTTCAACAGCTTTTGGGCTATGACTTGAGGGTTCATTCAAGTCTAGGTTTTCAGATGATACTCTTTCTTCATCATCATCACCTTCATCATCATCACCTTCATCAAAATTATATTTCGTCGCTAATATTTTAGCGACAAAATTGAAATTTGTATGACTAATTTTGTGGATTTAATATTTGCGAGAAATTTAAAATATTTCATCACCTTATTAGAAAAACAATAGATGTTTGAAATAATAGGATCAATATAATTTCATTTACATTCATTAATTTGACATATTAAGTTTTTTGTTTGATTTATTTTGGGCTATAATTTCTTGATTTCATTATGTATAATTTGTTTTATGTTTTTATGTTTTTCTGTTTTTCCAATTTCTTGATTTCATTATGTATAATTTATTTTATGTTTTTCAGTTTTTTGTTTTTCTATCGATTTGAATGTTTAATAATTCTTCAAAATTTTGTGTCTTATATAAATCAGTTTTAATGTTTATAAAAATATTTATAAATATGAAGATGCAAATGAAGATGGACATAAAGATGAGAGGATGATGATTGGATGTAATATTTATTACTCCGTATTTGTTTGGAATTGTTAAAGTAACATTGATTTTTTACAATTGAAATTGTTTAAAAAATTACAATATATATATATATACATATATAATTGTTACAAGTTAAAAATTAATCAATTAATATATTTGAAATAAATTAATTAAATGAGTAAAATTAACTTAATTAGTAAAAATTGAATACATATATAATTAATATTATAAACTGAAACAAAGAGTTGTCTGCTCGAATGGTGGGCGCCCAGCTATGCGCGCTCATCCACCCGGGATTAATTCCCACAAAGACCAAATAAATAGTCATTTAAATAAAATGGGAAGTTTGTGACAAAAAAATAATTTTATCGCAAATATTAGCGAGACAAAATTATTTCATCGCTAACTCACGTTAGCGACGAAAATATTAGAATTAGCGACAATTTTTTTCGCGGCTAAATTGCAATTTTCTTGTAGTGATTTTGTTATTTAGTATGCACAAAATAGATTGTGTTTTTGCATGTTGAGTACAATTTCTATTTTTTTCGCGGCTAAATTGCAATTTTCTTGTAGTGATTTTGTTATTTAGTATGCACAAAATAGATTGTGTTTTTGCATGTTGAGTACAATTTCTATTTGTTTTTTCAAGGGTTGCAATTTTGTCTACTCCATACGCGTTGATGTTCGGTGGTTGGTTAAGCTTGACGCGTTTGTTCGTGCTTACAACCGAAACGTTCTACAGCGGATTGTTGACCCAAAAGTGCATGGATTCTGACCCCAACATAAGAACCTACCACGAAATTGGCCACAGTGCATTTGGAAACAAAGGAAGGCTCGCAATCTCCATTTTCATGAATCTTGAACTTAGTTGCCACGAGTTTCCTTATCTTGGTTGGCGATAAGTTACACAATATGTTCTCAATTTCAAGCTCAAATTTCATAGAATCATTGCAATTGCTATACTAGGGTCAGTTTTGTGGTCGAGGGTGTTCGACGGTGTCGAATTTCATTAGAGATTCGACGGTGTCGGATTTCATGAGAGGGAGAGCTCTTCCATTGGAAGGGCTGCCTACTTCTTTGGGGTTATATGTCCTCTGCTTTTGTGGACATCCCATTTTCTCTACGCTGTATAATTCCATGAAGAACCCAAGTCGTTTATTGATTTCATACTTAGTACGTTAATTACTTGGTATATTGTTAATTTTTTTAAAATTATTTCACTTTATTTTTCACAAGTTTGTATTTAAGTTCGATTCAAACCCAGATATTCTTAGTCTCGACCTGATTAATTCATGTCTTTTTTTGGCATGCATGCATGTTTAATTGATTTGTTCCTATGTTTTCTAGTTTGTGCAATCACTTATGGAGCCAGGGCAATCATTGGATATCCAATGTTCGGTTCCGAATTACAATCCCAGATAACGTTGAACCTACATAGGGATAAGGTGAGCTCTGAAGTGGCTACATACACTGTTTTGATTAATCCTCTATCCAAGTATGGCCTAATTTTAAAGCTAATTTTTGATACAATTGAGGCCCGATATACAGTTTTGGGTCGTGTACGATACTATAATTTATTTATGTGAAGCATCTTCGTTGGTAGCACAGTGATTTTGGCCTTAGAAATATCATTTTACGGTTATATGATATCGCTCGTTGGAACATTTACGATGGTTGCAACTTCGATTTTACTTTCGTGCTTGTGCTACTTGAAGATTTCGGGGAATTATAGGAAGTTGTGTTTTGAAACTGTGGTCAACATTTTAATAATTTTGATGGGTCTGGTTGTTCTGATTATTGGGACTATACATCATTGACAGAAATTATCCAACATTTGTTGCATGGTTGAGTTAACGTATATGATGTGGAAGCATTGACCAGAAATTAATTGGAGAAATATTTCATATGTTAAAATCCATTGTGTAGGATTTTGTTACACAAACTTTTTTAACTAAACAATTATGGAGAATCCATCTTCTTGATGTTATCTACTTCATTATATTTATTTGATTTATTTTTATATGATATGATTTTGGGTTTAATTAATACATTAGTTTTGGAATGGTATACCTATCAATTATGATTTTAAAAAATCATCTGCTTAATTACTACATTTGTATGCGACAATTGGAGTCTCACTCGAGATACGTAACCAAATTAAATTACACTAACTATTTACACAAATTAAGGTATACAATTCCTCTTTTGAACGTGGATTTAAAAATAAAATCATTACTAAACTTTTCTTTAATTCTATTAAGAAATTTTGGTTTCGAAAAAAAATGAGAAGTGAGGACCGCTTCGACCAAACATTTATGAATACAAAGGACGTCCATGACCAAAATAGACAAAAACATGAGAACGAAATGGAGTCGAGACTAAAGTGTGACTTCACAAGGGTGGAAATAAGTCGGGCCACCCGACAAGAGCCTTCGACATGGCCTAGACTAAACTATTTATTATATGAGCCCGTACGTGCACATTTCGTGCAAATTTTGTGCAAATTTTGTGCAAAATTTGTGCATACATGTTTCACGCACGGTCCGTGCATGCACATATTTTGCACGCCCTTACATGCACATTTCGTGCAAAATTTGTTATTTGGTATGCACACAATATATTGTGTTTTTGCATGTTGAGTACAATTTCTATTTTAGGCCTAGCTTATTATGCATCTATCTTGAACCTAATTATCCACATATCTTCATATTTTCAGGGGTTGCAATTGAGGCATAATATACAGTTTTGGGTCGTGTACGATGCTATAGTTTATTAATGTGAAGCTTCTTTCGATGGTTGTGGCCTTAGCAATACCGTTTTACGGGTATATGATTTCGCTCGTTGGAGCATTTACGACGGTTGCCACTTCGATTTTGCTTCCCTGCTTATGCTACTTGAAGATTTCGGGGAATTATAAGAGGTTGTGTTTCGAAACTGTGATCAACGTTTTAATAATTTTGATGGGTCTGGTTGTTCTTATTAGTGGGACTTATACATCATTGATGGAAATTATCAAGCATTTGTTGAATGGTTGAAATACTGTGTTAAGCATTGACCATAATTGTAGGAATATTTCATATCCACTGTACAGGATTTTGTTACACAGATCGACTTTAATTCTATTAAGAAATCTTATTTAATTTAATGTTGAATTCGAGGCCGAATTTACTCCCTGTATAATTGATGGTAATATAGTTACATAATTTTGATATTTAAGGTAAAAAATTTAAATTGAGTTGGAGGTCTAATTTTAAAGCCAATTTTCGAAACAATTGAGGCTCGATATACAGTTTTGGGTCGTGTACGATGCTATAGTTTATTAATGCGCGCAAGGCATCTTCGTTGGGAGCACGATGGTTGTGGCCTTAGCAATACCGTTTTACGGGTTTATGATGTCGCTCGTTGGAGCATTTACGACGGTTGCCACTTCGATTTTGCTTCCGTGCTTCTTGATATTATCTACTTAATTATATTTATTTGATAAAGTATACAATTCCTCTTTTGAACGGGGATTTAAAAATAAAATCATTACTAAATCTTTCTTTAATTCTATTAAGAAATTTTGGTTTTGAAAAAAAAAAAAAAGTGAGGGTCGCTTGGACCAAACATTTATGAATACAAAGGACGTCCATGACTAAAATGGATAAAAATGTGAGAACGAAACGAGTCGAGACTGAAGTGTGGCCACACTTAAAGGTGAAAATAAGTCGGGCCACCCGACAGGAGCCTAAAACCTGACTTAGCCTAGCCTATTTATTATATGAGCCCGTGCGTGCACATTTCGTGCAAATTTTGTGCAAATTTTGTGCATACATGTTTCACGCACGGTCCGTGCATGCATATATTTTGCACGCACGGTCCGTGCATGCATATATTTTGCACGCCCGTACATGTACATTTCGTGCAAATTTTGTTATTTAGTATGCACAAAATAGATTGTGTTTTTGCATGTTGAGTACAATTTCTATTTGTTTTTTCAAGGGTTGCAATTTTGTCTACTCCATACGCGTTGATGTCCGGTGGTTGGTTAAGCTTGACACATTTGTTCGTGCTTACAACCGCAACGTTCTACACCGGATTGTTGACCCAAAAGTGCATGGATTCTGACCCCAACATAAGAACCTACCACGAAATTGGCCACAATGCATTTGGAAACAAAGGAAGGCTCGCAATCTCCATTTTCATGAATCTTGAACTTAGTTTCCACGAGTTTCCTTATCTTGGTTGGCGATAAGTTACACAATATGTTCTCAATTTCAAGCTCAAATTTCATAGAATCATTGCAATTGGGGGTCACCAATCTTGTGTGTCATCTCTACAATTGCTATACTAGGGTCAGTTCTGTGGTCGAGGGTGTTCGACGGTGACGGATTTCATTAGAGATTCGACGGTGTCGGATTTCATTAGAGGGGAGAGCTCTTCCATTGGAAGGGGCTGCCTACTTCTTTAGGGTTATATGTCCTCTGCTTTTGTGGACATCCCATTTTCTCTACGCTGTATAATTTCATGAAGAACCCAAGTCGTTTATTGATTTCATACTTAGTACGTTAATTACTTGGTATATTGTTAATTTTTTAAATATTGTTTTACGTTATTTTTCATAAGTTTGTATTTAAGTTCGATTCAAACCCAAATATTCTTAGTCTCGACCTGATTAATTCATGTCTTTTTTTGGCATGCATGCATGTTTAATTAATTTGTTCCTATGTTTTCTAGTTTGTGCAATCACTTATGGTGCCATGGCAATCATTGGATATCCAATGTTCGGTTCCGAATTACAATCCAGATAACGCTAAACCTACTGAGGGATAAGGTGAGCTCTGAAGTGGCTACATACAATGTTCTGATTAATCCTCTATCCAAGTATGACCTAATTTTAAAGCTAATTTTCGATACAATTGAGGCCCGATATACAGTTTTGGGTCGTGTACGATACTATAGTTTATTTATGTGAAGCATCTTTGTTGGTAGCACATTGATTTGGCCTTAGAAATACCATTTTACGGTTATATGATGTCGCTCGTTGGAGCATTTACGATGGTTGCAACTTCGATTTTGCTTTCGTGCTTGTGCTACTTGAAGATTTTGAGGAATTATAGGAAGTTGTGTTTCGAAACTGTGATCAACGTTTTAATAATTTTGATGGGTCTGGTTGTTCTGATTATTGGGACTTATACATCATTGACAGAAATTATCCAACATTTGTTGCATGGTTGAGTTAACGTATATGATGTGGAAGCATTGACCAGAAATTAATTGGAGAAATATATCATATGTTAAAATCCATTGTGTAGGATTTTGTTACACAAACTTTTTTAACTAAACAATTATGGAGAATCCATCTTCTAGATGTTATCTACTTCATTATATTTATTTGATTTATTTTTATATGATATGATTTTGGGTTTAATTAATACATTAGTTTTGGAATGGTATACCTATCGATTATGATTTAAAAAAACTCATCTGCTTAATTATTACATTTGTATGCGACAACTGGAGTCTCACTCGAGATACGTAACCAAATTAAATTACACTAACTATTTACACAAATTAAGGTATACAATTCCTCTTTTGAACGTGGATTTAAAAATAAAATCATTACTAAACTTTTCTTTAATTCTATTAAGAAATTTTGGTTTCGAAAAAAAATGAGAAGTGAGGGCCGCTTCGACCAAACATTTATGAATACAAAGGACGTCCATGACCAAAATAGACAAAAACATGAGAACGAAATGGAGTCGAGACTAAAGTGTGACTTCACAAGGGTGGAAATAAGTCGGTCCACCCGACTAGAGCCTTCGACCTGGCCTAGACTAAACTATTTATTATATGAGCCCGTACGTGCACATTTCGTGCAAATTTTGTGCAAATTTTGTGCATACATGTTTCACGCACGGTCCGTGCATGCACATATTTTGCACGCCCTTACATGCACATTTCGTGCAAATTTTATTATTTGGTATGCACACAATATATTGTATTTTTGCATGTTGAGTCCAATTTCTATTTTAGACCTAGCTTATTATGCATCTATCTTGAACCTGATTATCCACCTATCTTCGTATTTTCAGGGGTTGCAATTAAGGCACAATATACAGTTTTGGGTCGTGTACGATGCTATAGTTTATTAATGTGAAGCTTCTTTGTTGGTAGCACGATGGTTGTGGCCTTAGCAATACCGTTTTATGGGTATATGATGTCGCTCGTTGGAGCATTTACGACGATTGCCGCTTCGATTTTTCTTCCCTGCTTATGCTACTTGAAGATTTCGGGGAATTATAAGAGGCTGTGTTTCGAAACTGTGATCAACGTTTTAATAATTTTGATGGATCTGGTTGTTCTTATTAGTGGGACTTACACATCATTGATGGAAATTATCAAGCATTTGTTGAATGGTTGAAATACTGTGTTAAGCATTGACCATAATTGCAGGAATATTTCATATCCACTGTGTAGGATTTTGTTACACAGATCGACTTTAATTCTATTAAGAAATCTTATTTAATATAATGTTGAATTGGAGGCCGAATTTACTCCATGTATAATTGATGGTAATATAATTACATAATTTCGATATTTAAGGTAAAAAATTTAAATTGAGTTGGAGGTCTAATTTTAAAGCCAATTTTCAAAACAATTGAGATCTGATATACAATTTTGGGTCGTGTACGATGCTATAGTTTATTAATGCGAAGCATCTTCGTTGGGAGCACGATGGTTGTGGCCTTAGCAATACTGTTTTACGGGTTTATGATGTCGCTCGTTGGAGCATTTACGACGGTTGCCGCTTCGATTTTGCTTCCGTGCTTATGCTACTTGAAGATTTCGGGGAATTATAAGAGGTTGTGTTTCGAAACTGTGATCAACGTTTTAATAATTTGATGGGTCTGGTTGTTCTTATTAGTGGGACTTATACATCATTGACCGAAATTATCCAGCATTTGTTGCATGGTTGAGTTACAGTATATGATGTGGAAGCATTGACAAGGAATTAATTAGAGAAATATTTCATATGTTAAAATCCACTGTGTATGATTTTGTTACACAAACTTTTTTAACTAATAAATTATGGAGAATCCATTACGTGAGAACGAAACTGAGTCAAGACTGAAGTATGGCTACACGTAAGGGTGGAAATAAGTCGGTCCACTCGACAGGAGCCTACGGTCTGGCCTAGCCTATTTATTATATTAGCCCGTACGTGCACATTTCGTGCAAATTTTGTGCATACATGTTTCACGCACGGTCTGTGCATGCACATATTTTGCACGCATGTACATGCAAATATCGTGCAAATTTTGTTATTTGGTATGCACATAATAGATTGTGTTTTGCGTGTTGAGTACGATTTCTATTTTAGGTCTAGCTAATTCTCCATCTATATTGAACATGATTATCCACCTATTTTCGTATTTTCAGGGGTTGCAATTTTGTCTACTACATACGCGTTGATGTCCGGTGGTTGGTTGAGCTTGACACTTCTATTCATGTTGGTAGTCGCGACGTTCTACACCGAACTGTTGATCCAAAAGTGCATGGATTTCGACCCCAATATAAGAACCTACCCCGACATTAGCCATAACACATTTGGAAACAAGGGAGGGCTCGCAATATCCATTTTCATGTATCTTGAGTTGTACTTAGTTTCCACGAGTTTCGTATTAGCCGCTAGAAGCAAAAGATGTAGAGCCAAGGGGAGTAGCACTTTGATTGAAGTGCTTGCAATGCATTATACCCTATCTCGTGCAGCGGACTACGGCCTTCGAAACATAGAAGTCGAATCAGATGCAGAGACCCTGAACTGTGCCCTCAAATCTGAAATGGAATCTGATGTGCATGTAACAATGGTTGTGGAGGACATTTGGGAACTGGCCCATGCACTTAATAGTCTATCTTTCAATTTTGCTCGCCGAGAAGTGAACTAGGTTGCCCACGCCTTGGCTCATCTGGGCACCTCTGAAGGATGGCAGGATTTTTGGATTGAGAATGTCCCATTTAATTGTATCTCTTTTATTATCAACGATGTAAGGCGCGAGCCAAACAATTCCAACTAATGAAATTATATTTTCCTGTAAAAAAAAAGTTTCCACGGGTTTCCTTAATTATCTTGTGTTGGGTTATGGTGCCGTCGGTCGCCACTCGTACTCGGGTTATTCGAACGGGCTTAGACTCGTGTGGGATTGTATCGGGACGTAGTGGAGATAACCAAGACACTAAGATGGGTAGCACTTCCCTTTACTGTTCTCCACTCTCCAATCTCACGTTTACATCACGCGTCTCTCGTCTTGTCTCATTGTTAATGGAGAGGGTGACTCAATATATGGGAAGGCTGCCAAAAACTAGGGCACCAATAAGTTGGGCCCTTGTGTGTAGGCCCAATGGCCAAAACAACTCTTGGGCTAAATCCCAACATTCTCCACCTTTTTTGCCATCCCCATTACAATCCACAAACAATTTTGTCATTATCGCCCAACCCACTTCCACGTACCTGCAAAAAACAACACACAAAGAAAACACAAAAATTGTCTACGTAGGTAGAAGTTAGTCCACAAAGAAAACACACAAAGACAATGCTCCACCTCACTGGGAGCATTCACAAAGATAAACACAAAGAAAAGCTACACCTCACTCGAAGCATTCACAAAAATTCACACAAAGGCACAAAGATATGATATCATATCGTATACATAGCTCACAAAGACAAAAATCACTCCACCTTACTAGGAATGATCTCCAAACACAAAGAAATAAATAAACATGCAACTAGATGAATATGGGATAGGGGGAAAACATGAAACCACAGTGTATGAAGTCATGCATAATACACATACATATAAAACACATACTCATAATTCCCATGGAACCCACAAGTATAATCATGCAATCATTCCCCCACTTTCCCACTGGCCCATCATCTACTATAATGCATCACAAAGAAAATTACAGAGCTAACACAAAGAGATTGCAGAAAGCAAACAACATGCACCAAGCAATTAACTACCAAGACAATTAATAAAAATTGCACAAAGAAACCTCACAAAGATCATATCACAGAGAACAAGCGGAAGCAATAACATTTACGATACACGGAGACGTAAATAAAATCACAAAGAGACATGACTCACAAAGATACCCTAAAATCTACAGCACACAAACCCAATCACATAATAATCCACGTTCAGGGGATACGCTACAAAAGCAGTAAAAGAATGAGTTTAGCTGTCATACCAGAGCAAGACCCTAGGTAAAGATCTCGAATCACCACATCAACCACGAGTGCCACATAAATAATTATACTCTTCTCTTTTTCCATCAAAAAAGACAACCAAGATCAATATGAAACAAATATCTAGACCACAATTTCTAACCAAATATTGCTAGATAAATAAAACAGATTTAATCTTTAATTAATTTAAATTAATCAGCAAAGCGAACCAATTTGAAGGCAACCCAAATCAATTAGTAAATTTTAGCTACATCAGTGACACGTATTTTTCAATACTCACCTCTCAAGTGTAAGAGGATCCTCGTAGTAAAAGTAAGTGCCCGGTTAAATTATCGAACCACGGGACTAGTTTGCTTGTGTAGCCTTAGTGTTGTACGTCGTCACGTAAATATAGTGATGAAACATGGGGTGAGCGATGAAATTAAATGCAAAATTTAACTAATGAATGCTAACTAAGAAAAATAAGTAAAATGATGATCAAGATCAAATGGAGAGAAGTAGTGTTTGGGTGTTCTTCATTATGTGGAAATAGATTAAAGTTTAACTTGGACGTTTAATTCATTGGTTGGTGTATGATAAGAGCAATCACTAAAAATGTAGCTAATAAAGCACCTAAGATCGAGAGGAAGGATAGAGTCGTTCTTGCTCGGGTAATCACACAACTAGGGGGTTCTACTCTATCTAAATTAAACTAAACTAATCCCTAATCATGTTTTTCCACTTGAATACTAGAAACCAAACTCCTATAATCTCTTCACTAATCACTTAAACTCTCATTCAAATAATTAGTGTAAATTAATGGGGTTCTAATGAAAATTACCCAACTTTCGTTGCGATAACCCAATATAAACTCAATTCAATCGACTCCCAACCCTCGATTATACGATCTATCAAGACTAACCAACTCTCGTTGCACTAATCTAGCTTCACATATAACCTACTAATTGAATTCAAGCAAATGATCAACCAAAACCCATTAACCTAATCAATACACCTTCCAATTAAATTAAACAATCCAAACTAAATTAAAAATCTAATTCCATTATAAATCCAAACACCCAAACATCAATAAACCTAGCTAACAATTAAATTAACAAATGAAAACAAGCTTATAAAATAAAAATAGCAAAACATTAAATTAAAGAAAAAGTATCACCTCAAAAGGTCTTCAAAATCCTCCAATGTAATGAAAATACTAAATTTAAAACTAGCTAAGAAATTGAAATTAAACTAATCTATGGAATTGAGTGGGAAAGGGAGTCCTCCCAATAGAATTCGCTGCTGTGCCTCTGCCCTGCCTCTGCGTGCGTATGTTGCCCCCAGCTTTGTGTTAATTCCCCCTCCTTGATAAAAATGGGCCTCCCCTCATAAAATCACGGCTGGAATTTTTTTAGGCAATGGGCTTCAAATAAATTGGGCCTAAGCAAAAGCCCACAAGCATTTTCCTTTTCAGCATCACGTACATAAGCAAATGAATTGCTTAAGAAAAAGGGCGCGGCTAAAGGCACCGGGTTTCCTATGAGTACACCCAGGGGATGAGAACACACACAAATTGGATGAGGACACCCATCTGGAAAATCTAAAATTACCCCTTTCTCCATTAAAACCCTAAACTCAATTCTTTCTCTTCTCATTCAACAGGACACCCACCTTCCATCTCCCACCTCCATTTTCGCCACCTCCGGCGCGGCCCACGCCGCCCACCTCCCACCTCCATTTTCGCCACCCCGTCGCGCCACCCTCCCCGTCGCGCCGCTGCCCTCCCTATCTCCACCGCCCCTCGTTCGCGGCCGCCCCCCTCCTCCCCACAGTCGCGGCTGCTGTCCTCCCTCCTCCCCACACACGTGGCTGCCGCCCTCCCTCCTCCCCACACACGCAGCCACCGCCCTCCCTTCTCCCCACAGACGCGGCCGCCGCCAACCCCCTCCTCCCCTTCGCCGCCGCCGCTAACAGGTAAGTTTAGGTCTGAAAAAAAAATTAGGTTTCTGGGAAAAAAAATTAGGATTTTTTTTTAAGTTTGGGAATTATTTTCGAACATAGTGCGTTTGTTTTGGAAAAAAATTCGAACAACTTGAGTTTGTTTTGGAAAAAATTTCGAACAAGATGTTCGATTTTTTTTTTCGGACAAATTTAAGTTGTTTTGAATTTTTTTTCGAACATATTGGGTTTGTTTTGAAAACAATTTCGAACAACTTGAGTTTGTTTTGGAAAAAATTTCAAACAAGATGTTCGATCTTCTTTTTCGAACAAATTTGAGTTGTTTTGGAATTTTTTTCGAACATATTGAATTTGTTTTGAAATTTTTGTTCGTACATGTTGAGTTTGTTTTGTAAAAAATTTCGAACACGTTTGTTTTGAATTTTTTTTCGAACAGTTGGTGTTTTGGATTAATTTTTGTTGCAATTTTGGAGTTTTTTTTGTTGAATGATGGTGGTGGTGGTGGTGAAATAGAATGGATGGGTGTACTCATCTTAGTTTTTTTCATAAATTTTACCCTAGGGTATATGGGACATTTCACATGTTCTGAAAAATTAAAAAATTATTTGGTGGGTGTACTCATAGGAAATCCGGGTGCCTTTAGCCGCGCCCTAAGAAAAATTAATTTTGAGTTGCTGCTTTTCAATTTGGGCCACCGAAATGGGCCTCAAATATTAGGCTCCATTATGCTTTTCTTTTCTTCCTCATTTCTTCTTCAGCTCAATTGTTTTCTCTTCTTCTCGATTTATTCCTTCGATTGATTCCACAAAATAATCGAGGCGTGTTTTGCTTTAAAAAATCTTCATTTCTCTACAAAATAAACAAAACACAACCTTTCTCCAAATCAAGAGCAATGAGTCAAATTAGTGTAAATAATGCACAAAATTC
Source organism: Galeopsis tetrahit (assembly GCA_963675135.1). Taxonomy (NCBI): domain Eukaryota; kingdom Viridiplantae; phylum Streptophyta; class Magnoliopsida; order Lamiales; family Lamiaceae; genus Galeopsis; species Galeopsis tetrahit. Next base: position 8,965,894 of record OY776122.1, on the reverse strand, counting down.
TATAAAATTATGCAAATTAAACACACGAATTTCGAGCAATTTTCACACTAATCAATCAGGGAATAAAAAATTTGAGCCCACAATTCAAATCAATTAATTAAAAGAAATTAGCCCAATAGCCCTACGCAGAAACATACTAAAAATTAATTCAACCTCCTTCACCTTCGCCTACTCTGTCGACGGCAGAAACAGAAAAAAAAAAGGGAAGAAACTTACCTTTCTCACCTAACTTACCAACGACGGGTGGCACCGTAGAAGACGTCGGCAATACCAAGGTGGCAGCGCAGAGGAGAGCTCCGCTCCTCACGGCAGCTGCTACAGGCGAGCAGGGACGGCGCCGATCACAAAGGCGGCGGCACGATGGGGAGCGCGACACGGTGGCGCTGCTATCGGCAGCAGGCGTCGACGGAGGAGGCACCTGGAGTTCCACCCACGAAGATGGCGGACGGCGGCGTCACAGAGTCTTTTCGTTCCAGAATCGTGAACGGACGAACAGCACGGAGAAAGGCGGCCAACGATTCAGACTCTGGCGGACGGAGAAGACGCGCACAGAGAGGCGGTGAAATTCCGGCGAGAGATACTGCGGTAGCAAGGCGGCCGACGGCGGAACCAGGCTCTGATACCACTATTGGGTTATGGTGTCGTCGGCCGCCACTCGTACTCGGGTTATTCGAACGGGCTCAGACTCGTGTGGGATTGTATCGGGACGTAGTGGAGATAACCAAGACACTAAGATGGGTAGCACTTCCCTTTACTGTTTTCCACTCTCCAATCTCACGTTTACATCACGCGTCTCTCGTCTTGTCTCATTGTTAATGGAGAGGGTGACTCAATATATGGGAAGGCTGCAAAAAACTAGGGCACCAATAAGTTGGGCCCTTGTGTGTAGGCCCAATGGCCAAAACAACTCTTGGGCTAAATCCCAACATCTTGGTTGGTAATAATTTACACAACATGGTCCCCAATTTCAAGCTCAACTTTCACGGAGTCATTACAATTGGGGGTCGACAATCTTTCGTCATTCTCGTTGCTCTTGTGTTTATGCCTACAACTTGGATAGACAACATGTCCATTCGTTCTTACCTATCTACAACTGGTGTCATTGCTGCAATTTCTATACTCGGGTCAGTTTTATGGTCCGGAGTATTCGCGACCGTTCACAACCCCCTTCGCCGTCGTTCACACCCCTCCACTCCTCCAATTTTTTTTTTTATTTTTTTTTTTTGCTCTTTTTCGAAAATTTTCTTCGAAATACTTCTCTTTTTCTGAATTTTCCTTCGAATTTTTTATTTTATTCGAAAATTTTTACCGAAATTCGTATATGTTCGAAAATTTATATTTTTTCAAATTTGGAACCTTTTTCGATTTTTTTTCTTTCGAAAATGGTTGTTTTTTTTGCATTTTGTTTGAAATTAGTGAGTTTAGAATGATTTAATTTGTTATTTTGCTTTAATTATGTGAGTTTTTATTTTGTTTGAATATTTAAAAAAAATTGTTTTAAAATATTTCTGTTTTTTTTTTTTTTTTTGAATTTGGACCTTATTGTGATGGTGGGGGAAGATTTTTGGGGTGGTGGTAATGATGGAGACGATTTTGACGAGAAATAGAATGGGGGTGTACTCATCTATCGTTTTTTTTAATTCCCGTAGAGGGTATATTAGATATTTTACATTTCTTTTAGTTGATTTTTTTTTTGTTAGGTGGGTGTCCTCAGTAAATCTGTGTGTATAACCGTGGCCTTTTTTTATTCTTTTCTGCAATACTTCCCCAGCTTCTTAAAACTTTGGGTTTCATTAAGGGCACGGATAAACCCCACATCTATAACACAAATATATATATATATATATATATAAAAATAAAAATAACACAAAAAGTTTATGTATTCTTTCTTCCTTCCAAAAAATAAAAAAACTCATCCAAAAAATAAATAAATAAAAACTCGAAGCAAATCATGTAACTTGAAGAAATTTGAATATACACACGTTTTTTGCTACAACGATTGAAAAATGGAGTTTCGATACATGTGTATATGTTGTTTATATTTTTTTTTGAAGTATTTGATAATGTTTCTTTGTATTTAATTATTTTTTTATGTTATTATTATTTATTGGATAATATTTATTTGTATTTAGTCATATGATTGCTTATATTTTTTTTTTTGAAGTATTTGATAATGTTTCTTTGTATTTAATTATTTTTTATGTTATTATTATTTATTGGATAATGTTTATTTGTATTTAGTCATATGATTGCTTATATTTTTTTTTTGAAGTATTTGATAATGTTTCTTTGTATTTAATTATTTTTTATGTTATTATTATTTATTGGATAATGTTTATTTGTATTTAGTGATATGATTACATGATTGTGTAGTTGAAATGACCCCAATTTATTAAAAGAACATTGCAAATGTAAAAACTTAATACTGGTTGATTGAGTTTTTTTAAAATTTTTGACCTTTTTTACACAAAAATGTAAAAAAAAATTCGAAAAAAAAAGTTCCACAAAAGTTTATATTTTTCGGAAAAAAGTTTCACAAAAAATGATTTTTTTTGGAAAAAAAATCCTGAAAAACTCGAGAAAAAAATTCTGAGTTTTTAAAAAATCTCAAAATTTACATTTCGTGGAAAAAAATTTCGAAAAAATGCACACTTGTTGGATTTTTTTCCTAAAAATCACTTTTTGTGGAACTTTTTTTTTTTAAAAATGACTCAGTTTTAGAGTGAAGTTAAAAAAATTTATGAGTGATTATGAGAGTGTGAAAAAATGGAGAGGGTATATGTGGTATTTTACGGGTGAATTCAAAATTAAGAAGGGTAAACTCATATTAGGGTGAAAATATATATAATAAGAAGGGGGCATTTTAGCCGTGGCCCTTCATTAATTCTTAAAACTTAGCCCAGTCAATGGGCCTTCGAAAATGGGCCTGCAATCTTGAATTTCTTTGAGTAGCTTTGCTTGTTTGACCCTTAATTTTCGATTCACTCTTTCCCTTAACTTGGCAAAAAAATTGAGGTGTGTTTTACTTATAAAAAAATCTCAATTTATCTATAAAAATAACAAACCACATCATTTCTTTAAATTAGGTGTAATGAGTCAATTTAATATAAATAATACATGAAATTTAAGGGGAAATTATTGTTAAGGTCATTTCACTAAGAGATTTATGTAATAGGGCATAGGTTTTTTTTTTAAATCTATTAGAGTCAAAATGGCACCTAATAAGACATTGTTGCCCTTTACCAATTTAAATAATTTGAAATTAATAAATATTAATAATTTGAAATTAATAATTTTGAATTAATGCAGTTACTAGTTATACGCACATTCCAATTATTAAAAAATTCCTAAAATTAAGCAACTCGAATTAATGGTTAATTATTCAAACAAATAAAATTAAAAAATCTGCATTTTATGATCCTTCCAATTATTCAAATATTCCTAAAATTAAGCAATTCGAATTAATTGTTAATTATCCAAACAAAAAAAGTTAAAAAATCTGCATTTTATTATTCAGAAATAAGCGTGTCATAGAGTATACAATTCCCCATATGTTGAATATGCATATATATATATATGAAATAGATTATGAATTTTAATATGAACAGTGAAATGAATTTTGGTATGTAGAAATGGGTTATGAAGACATATGTTCATTTCAATATGAAGTTTAAAACGGCATACAAGACTAAATTTTTTGGTATGCATAAAATAACATGAACCAATGTGCACAGAGTGACATGCATATCAATATGCAAAATAGATGTGCACATTTGTAAATGGCATATTCAATATGAAAAGAATTGTTCAGAATAATAAGACGAAGACATAAAATGATAATGCCTACATCGGTATCCATGTTTCATATGGAAAGTTCATTTTGATATGAAGTTGTAAGAGTAGTATATGCACCTTTTAGATGCACTGCGAATAGCAATTGAATAATAAGTCTATTGAAATTCAAGCTGGAAAAGCTGATTGTAAACCAAACAACATGTGAATAAACAACTTTTTTTTCCATAAACTTAAGTATAATCGCATAAAACAACACCAAAATTACATGTTACATTCTTTCCCCATGGTGCTTTTGTAAACCCCTCTGCTGTTGCACCCTCACGGCCTCTCACCAGCTGAATGTACTTATCCGCCTCATTCGAGTCCATCACTAGCCTTGACAATACCGTTCCTCTCTTGCCGTGCTCGCACCGAATCCTCTCATTGAGATGCAGATATGTCAGATAATCAAACCACTGGAGCAAATAAGGTATCAAATTACACATAGGAAAATCAAGATTTAAATATGACTACTAGCTACAAGAAGAGCAAAAGCTTGTTGCAAATAATAAAAACAAGAGAGAATCAATAAGATCATAACCGAAGACATATCCAAAAAAATTTAAATACATAAAGAAGAAACAACAGTCAAAACCAGTGAAAAGAACATGATTGTGTATTTAAACCTCAAAACAAACACATATACTCCGTAATTACTATTTATCAAGATTTTGAAATCTAGTCAAAATCCCAAATCAAACATACCCAGTGAGATTGAAAAACTTTGTTAAAAAAATGCCAACAGGCAATATATTTCACGATAACAAATTCCAAAGCAAATAATTCTTTTTCAGAAACTATTCAAGTATTTATTCAATATTTATCTTGCTGCACAAGACAAGGATTGAAAATAAAGAGTAGAGCGTGTTTTCTTATCATTTCAACCACTGATCGATTTTAACTCTTCACACAGTTAACTAGACACAAGTATCACAGCTTGCAGCAGTTTTGGATCCTCTTAATGCAGACACGTGTGCACACTCTAGTCTTTAAATATTGGAAGGGACTAATTATAAGTAACTGTAGTAAAAAAAATTGAATCAGAGAATCATGAGAAAGGGACTTGTGGCTCCTGAATGATACTTTAACACTTTATTTTGGCCATCCAAAATAAAAAATTTAACCATAGTTTTAATTAAAAGACTTCCATAAGCATTACCAGCTACAATAATGAAAGTAAACTACTCACAGAGTCACCTCACATGTAGATATTCACTTAAACGCAGAGAGGCCTTGCCTGCTTCTTCGATAAATTCCCTACAAAAGCATATAACATTAACCTCTTAAACCCTAATTAAAAGTTGATTGTACACATAAATTTAATGTAATACAGTTGACAAGTGATCTCACCTATCCAGATGCGTATGCCTACATAATTCTGCAGAGTCAATAACTGTACAAACCTACCAAAAAAAAAAAAACACTCAAATTACTTCTTGTAACCAAAGCATAACAGAATAAGTCTTATGAACATAAGAAACATTGATTTGAAACAGAATAAGATATGGTTTAGTTTCTTTCACATCAGTAAGTTGATTAATTATCTGAATTAAAGCATACCGTGTCAGAAATTTCATCCATTGCCTTGACAATTTCAAGAGGTGAAGGCATTCCAGCAATATAATTAACGAGTTCATTAGACCTAGGAATCAAACAAGTAACAACATTATAGAATTTAGTAAATAAGAAGTGCAATACCTGAATCATTTCACAAAATTACCGCTCAATTGCATCGTCGACCATGCGCTGAAAACCTTTGGCAGTTTTCAAGTGGTCGAATCCGTAGAGACCGGTTTCTCTTATGGGCTTTTATTCTGTAAAAGAGAAATTACCTAACATTTCACATCTACCAAATAACAAGCCAATTTCGTCGTCGCTGCCGTCACCGCTTATATTTGCTGATGGTTTGGTCGCCGCCTTTATTCCCCTTCTTCTTCACGCACGACAGGGCATCGGCGTCTTCAGATCTGGAAAAGCCGCAGCATCGCCGACGATCGTCCTTCGTCTTCGCCGTCAGTGGCGACCACGATTCCGGCTACAGATCGGCGACAATATCAGCCCCCACGGGTGCCGCCTCATTTATTTTCGTACCCTCCTTTTTGCTCAATTTTCTCCGGCGACCAGCGGCGGAAGGCCTCCATCTTCATCGTCCCTCTGTCTAGGTTGTCGATCATGGGCAGCGATGACAGCGGCAAGGTGGGTGCGGCGGCCAAGGTGGGGAGGGAGCTCGGGTGGGGGGAGGGATCTAGGGTTTTTTTTTTTTTTTGGAATGAATGTGCCCTATAATTTGGGAATTAATTGATAACAATTAATTATAAATTTAAATTTCGAATTACATTTCAAATATATAAATTAAAGGAGTATATGAATATTAAGGGTAAATACGGTTTTTTGACACTAAATTGACCTTATTAGGAAATTTTAAAAGTTGTATTTTTTAGTTGTTTAATAGTCTATAAAAGTGACCTTATTAGGTAATATTCTCGAAATTTAATACTCCCTCTGTCTCATACTTGAAGGCACATTTTACCATTTTGGGCGTCCTATACTTGAAGGCACGTTACCTAAAATAGTAAAAACACTTTTAAACACTCCCCTTAAAATATCACAATATTACAACAAATGTCACTACTTTATTACACTAAAAAGTAACTTTATTACGGAGTACTTATAAAGTTGAAAAGTCTTTATTACCCTCCCTTTATCTTACACAATATTAATAAACAATTCATTCATTAAAACTCATGCTCAATTGGTTTGAGCCATCAAGTATGGGACGGAGGGAGTAATATTTAAGCACATGAATTTCAAGCAATTTTCACATTAATCAATGGTGAATTTACACAAAAATGTTGAAATTGGCGATTAAATTGGTATTAGTTCTAAGGGGTTGAATTATATATATAATTAACCATTTATAAAATGTTTATTTTTGTGTAATGTTTCTTAATTTCCTTTGGACCTAAATTATTGAGATACTTCATCGCTTTGTGCCATGAATCATTAAATATTTAATTTAAAGAACATTAATTAATTAATCGTGTGTTAGAATAGGGATGACAACTTGTGGATTTGAGACGAGTTTACCATGTCTCAAGACCCGTCCCATTACAAAATTCACGGGTCCCTTGTCCCACTAGAAAATTCATGTATGGGACTCGCCGCCCGCCTAATTTTTAAATACTCATTCCGTTCCAGTGAAAACTATCCAATATTATTTTTTGATCTGTCTCAATATGAAAGCTACATATTCATTTTTTTGATAACTATTCCCTCTCATATTTAATTATATTTTTTTTTCTCTCAATCAAATCACCTCTAATACAATTAATTATAATGTTGACAATTATACTAAAAAGAGAATAAAATAAGCAGTGACTTTTAAAATAAAATGTATGTATCTCATTTTTAAGCAATTAGTAATATTAATATAATTATTTATTTAATTATAATTAATATTGTGATAGTCAAACTTTCTATATTTTATGAACTCAATACAATCTTGAATTCTTAATATATGAAAAAAAAACACACAATAATTATGACACACGTAAAAATCAACCAATAAAATCATATTTACCAAAATATGTAATTCTTTGAGATAACGCCACATCAACCAAATTAATATAAGAACGACACGTAAGCAAAATCAATATAATGACAACACGTAAGTATTCTAAACTCGTTATTAGTAATATAGGAGATAGGAGATTTCTTAACCTCCGTGCCGGAGCTCATGGGGAGCTTTCCCCGAGACGGAGGTAGTATTTTTTAAATTAATTTTAATATCACAATTTTTTTTTTACATTAAATAAATTGTTTAAAATAATATTTCATATTCATATTATACTAAAAAAAACTATGTATGAAATATTTTTACACAAATATATTATACTAAAAAAAATTAGTTTATAAAATACACACATATATAAAATATTTACTACATTTTTTTGAAGTCTCGATATTCGGTCAATGACCGATTAATCCGAGTGACCAATCCCAACGTCCAGTAACAGTACCCCACTTAAAGTCAAAACTAAACTCTGTATGGACCGACCTCTTAAAAAATGTTTAATATTACTATATTTATGTATAGTGGGTTAGAATACGGATTGACAAGACGGGTTCGACAAAAACCACGACCCGTCCCATGCCCATTTGACCAGATCCAGACCCGACCCATGCGGGGTGGATTCACTGCCCAATTGCCTTGCCATCCCATCCCCTTGGGAAAGAAACCATTAATTCACCACAAATAATTGTAAAAAGAACTGTTACGAGACAGAGAAGCGAGGAAGAAGACAAGAGAAGCGACGTCGTTTAGGTGTAATAATAAAATTGTAATAGATTAGGGTTGGGGTGTATTCATCCCCTTTGAATCTGTTATTCAGATTGTAAAATCAATTCAATTTGTAAATCGCGTTTGTAAACAGAAGTCGCGCTCGCGACTTCACTGTTCGGCATGGGTCGGGTATATAAACCCGTGATTCACCCATGAACCACCCATCTTGTACATTTGGCATTGTTTCAATGAAATAACGGTTTCTCTCTTCCCCAATTCTATCCGATTCTCCCTCCAATTTCTACGATTCTCGCGTGTATTTTCTAACGATTGCTTCAATCGTTTCAGTGGCCTCAGAGCAAGATCGATCTCGCTCGTAGTCTGCGCAATTGTCATAAGAATGGTGAACAACACGGATCGGATTAGTTCGTTGGAAAATCAGGTTGGTACGGTTGAAACTCAAGTGAATTCACTCAGCGATCAATTTACGGAGCTGCGGAGTGAACAAACTGAAGTAGAAATGAGTTGCTCAGGCGGTTTGATCAACAAGCAAAGGAGTCCGAGCTGCTTAAAATTCAGCTTATGGAATTGCTTAAGCAATTGAGCTCGAGTAAGGAGAAAGCTCCGGTGATGAGTGAAGGAGAGGAGTGTTCTAAGACGGTGTTGAATGGGGATGATGATCTTCGAGCTCGAAAAGTAGATGGAATATTACCAACACCACCTATTCATACTAGAATTCCAGAGCATGGTGAGTTTGGTGCTTCAAAAGGTTTGGATGTCCATTCTAATAGCAGATCCAGAGTTGAGGCTATACCAAAAATGGCAGCAAAGCATGGGGGAAGGTATGACACTAATTTCCCTAAGATGCATCATTTTGATGAAGAAAATGAGATGAATAATCATCAATATCCTCATATTATTACTGCTGCTACTAAATCTCAAGATAGTCATAGCACTGCTAGAAAACCTAGGGTTGATTTCCCTAAGTTTAAAGGTGATAAGCCTAGGGCATGGATCAGAAAATGCCACAAATACTTCCTGTTTAATCCTCTCTCAGACCAGGAGAAGATCTTATTAGCTGCACTAAACATGGAAGATGAAGCTGACAACTGGTTTATGGACTATGTGGATGGGAAGGATGATTTGACTTGGTGTGAATTCGAGATGCTAGTGATACAGAGGTTCACTAATCCAGAGGATGAGAATGTGGTGGGGAAGTTTCATAGACTTGTGCAAACTTCAACTGTGAGGAAATATATTAAAGAATTTGGGGAGATCAAGTCATATGTGAGTGCTGAACATCCTTTCTTAACTGAAGGATATTTTGTTAAGAGCTTCATTGGTGGGTTGAAAGAAGAGATAAGTCATGCAGTTCAAGCTTTTCAACCTACTCATTTTAATCAAGCTGTTCAGATGGCTATCAGGCAAGAACAGATTGTCAGTAGCAGGGAGAAGGTGTATAAACCAGGTTTTAAACCACCTTGGAATAATTCACAAAAACCACAGGAGATTGAGAAGAGCAAGCCAGCTTTTGCAAAAAGGTTGACACAAGCTGAGATGGATGTTAGGAGGAAACAAAATTTATGTTTCAATTGTGATGAGACATTCCATATTGGGCATAAATGCAAGAAAGTTTTTGTGATAATGGCAAAAGAGGAGGAAGAATTTGAGGAACCTGATGAGCTGGAATTTGAAGAGGATGAGGTAAAAATGGGTGTAGAACCTTTGGTTTCTCTTCATGCCTTGGCTGGACATCAACATCCAGACACTATCAAGGTAATAGGTAAAGTGGGGAATCAAGAGATCACAGTTCTCTTGGATTCTGGGAGCACACATAGTTTCTTAGATCCTAACACTGCAAAGAGGTTGGGGTGTGTGGTGGAGTATACACACTCATTGATGGTAACTATAGCTGATGGTAGCAGAATTGAATGTAATTCAAAATGTTCTGGTTTTGAATGGACAATGGGGAGCTGCAAGTTTACTGCACCAGTTAGGATCTTAAGGTTGGGAGGGTGTGACATGGTCATTGGAGTGGACTTGCTAAGTCAGTTGGGACCTGTTACATTTGATTTCAAATTGCACACAGTGCAATTTCAGAAAAATGGGAAGACCATCACCTTGCAAGGGTCAGGAGATGAAGAGATCAATATATCCATGATCACAGGAAAGCAATTAAAGAAGATGGTGAAGAGGAAGCAGTGTGAGGGAATGGGATACCTTTGCTATCTGAAAGGCAATCCTGAGTTTGAAAAGTGTTCAGTGGCACCTGAATTGGAAACTATTATTGAAGATTTTCAGGTGGTGTTTGCACCTCCAACTGAACTACCCCCTGAGAGACAATTGGATCACAAGATCACCATAAAAGAAGGGGAAAAGCCTATAAAGCAGCACCCATACAGATACCCTTATCTACAGAGGCAAGAAATTGAGAAGCTAGTCTCTGAGATGTTGGAGAGTGGAGTCATACAATCCAGTAATTCTCCATACTCTTCACCAGTGCTTTTGGTAAAGAAGAAAGATGGATCATGGAGATTCTGTATTGACTACAGGAAGCTGAATTCTATTACAGTCAAAGATAGCTATCCAATACCACTAATTGAAGATTTATTGGATGAATTGGGGCAAGCCAAGGTATTCTCTAAGATTGACCTTAGAGCAGGGTATCACCAGATCAGGGTCCATCCTCCTGATATTCAGAAGACAGCCTTTGTCACTGTCTCTGGCCTATATGAGTTTGTAGTCATGCCTTTTGGCTTGACCAATGCACCTGCCACCTTCCAGGCCATCATGAACAAACTCTTTGCACCTTATTTGAGGGACTTTGTCCTGGTGTTCTTTGATGACATCCTCATCTACAGCAAGGATATGCAGGAGCATATATCCCATTTGACAAAGGTGCTACAAATTCTATTGGAGAACACCTTAAAAGCCAAGGCTTCTAAGTGTGTTTTTGGAGTAAATCAAGTGGAATATTTAGGCCATATCATTACTGATAATGGTGTGATGGCTGATCCAAGTAAACTTAAAGTGATGAAGGATTGGCCAACTCCAAGATCTTTGAAAGAGTTGAGAGGATTCCTAGGATTGACAGGTTATTATAGGAAGTTTATAAGGCACTTTGGCATCATTGCTAAACCCTTAACTTTCTTAACCAAGAAGGGTCAATTTATTTGGAATGAAGAGGCAGAGGCAGCTTTTCACAAACTTAAAGCTGCCATGGTTTCAGCCCCCATTTTACAACTGCCTGATTTTAAGAAGGAGTTCATTGTAGAGACAGATGCATGCTATGGAGGGATAGGTGCTGTTCTGTTGCAGGGGAAGATACCTATTGCATTTCTGAGTAAGGCTTTGGGTGTGAAGAATCTGGGATTGTCTATCTATGAAAAGGAGTTTCTAGCAATCTTAATGGCTGTTGACAAATGGAGATGCTATTTGATCCATGCCCCATTTGTCATAAGGACTGACCATCAGAGTCTTAAATATTTGATTGAACAGAAAATTTCCACCCCCTTACAGCATAAATACCTCACCAAGCTATTGGGATTTGATTACAAGATTGAGTACAAGGCAGGGCAAGAAAACATAGTAGCTGATGCACTTTCTAGGAGGACTCACACTCCCAGTGATTGTGCAGCCCTATCAATGGTGAAACCTCATTGGGTGGAAGAAATACAGGAGAGCTATGATGGTGATAACTTGGTATCTGAAGTGATGGTTGATAGTCTTACTACTCCATACAATCTTTCTCTATATTCTTACAGTGGGGGTATTGTGAGATACAAGGGCAGAGTTTATGTGGGAACTGCTACAGAACTAAGATTGAAACTAGTGTTACATGTCCACACTTCTACTCAAGGGGGGCATTCTGGGGAGGCTGTTATTTTCCAGAGGATGAGGGGAGTTTTCTGGTGGCCAAAGATGGGGGAAACTATTCATAGGGTGATTTCAGAGTGCTCAGTTTGCCAGCTTTGCAAACATGAGCTGCTAAAAACTCCAGGGTTGATTCAGCCTCTACCTATCCCTGATCAGGCATGGACGGATATATCCATGGACTTCATAGAGAAACTACCTAAATCCAATCATAAAGACACCATTTGGGTAATTGTGGACCGATTGACAAAGTACAGCCATTTTATAGCACTATCACATCCCTTTACAGCCTCAGATTTGGCTCAGATATTCATTTCAGAGATCTACAGACTTCATGGATTGCCTACATCCATTGTCTCTGATAGGGATAAAGTGTTCACCAGTCAGTTTTGGCAACAACTGATGAAACTTCTAGACATTCAGCAGCTGTTGAGCACAGCTTATCACCCTCAGACTGATGGCCAGACTGAGAGGGTGAATCAATGTCTAGAATCTTATTTGAGATGCATGTGTGGGAGACACCCCAAGCAGTGGGCTCAGTGGCTACCCCTAGCTGAGTTTTGGTACAACACCAGCTTCCACTCAGCCATCAAAAGATCTCCTTTTGAGGCTCTATATGGCTACTGTCCTAAATTTTTAACATTTGGTCCACTGATCCAGAGCTCAGTGCAGGGAGTGGATGACCTAATGTTTTCTAATCAGCACATATTGCAACAATTAAAGCAGGTACTATACCAAGCACAAGATCGCATGCGTTTCTATGCTAATCAGAATAGATCGGAAAGAGTGTTTCAGGTGGGGGATTGGGTTTACTTGAAACTCAAGCCCTATAGGCAACTCACACTGCGGAAGAGCCACATGTGGAAGTTGAGTCCCAAGTTTGCAGGCCCTTTTCAGGTCGTGCAGAGGGTGGGATTGGTTGCCTATACGTTGGCACTGCCAACAACAGCTAAAATACATCCTACATTTCATGTCTCCATGCTTAAGAAGAAAGTGGGAAATGGAGATTTGGTTTCGGGAGCATTACCTGAATTTGATGAAGATGGGAAAGTTCTCCTGCTGCCGCTGAAGGTGCTCGCCCGTCGCCTAGTGAGAAGGGGAAACTCTCCAGCTTCGGAGGTGCTGGTTCGTTGGGCTCATCTCCCGGATTCAGAGGCGACCTGGGAAGACTATACCACATTCTCCAACCTTTATCCGCAACTGTTTTCTTGAATTTGTTGCTGTTTCCTTGAATTTTTGCTTGGGGACAAGCATGGTGTGAGGAGGGGGTAATGTTACGAGACAGAGAAGCGAGGAAGAAGACAAGAGAAGCGACGCCGTTTAGGTGTAATAATAAAATTGTAATAAATTAGGGTTGGGGTGTATTCATCCCCTTTGAATCTGTTATTCAGATTGTAAAAGCAATTCAATTTGTAAATCGTGTTTGTAAACAGAAGTCGCGCTCGCGACTTCACTGTTCGGCATGGGTCGGGTATATAAACCTGTGATTCACCCATGAACCACCCATCTTGTACATTTGGCATTGTTTCAATGAAATAACGGTTTCTCTCTTCCCCAATTCTATCCGATTCTCCCTCCAATTTCTACGATTCTCGCGTGTATTTTCTAACGATTGCTTCAATCGTTTCAAGAACCAACTGTAGATTATCCCTGTATCGGCTAAACTAATGAAGAAATACCAAATTCAAGATGAAGACAAAAACGCCTAATTTCACTTTTTTCCAACCCATTGTTAGTTCTAATAGATATCATATTTTCAGCTTTGAATACAAAGGAAAATACTTGCCCTTTCTATATTTAATTAAGTGGTCTACAATGGAGTATGAATTATTTTTTAGGAAAAAAATGAACAATAAAAGACACAATTATCTACCTAGTTCGTCAAAAAATTGCCTACATCCAATTCTGGTTTAACATGAGACACAACATGTAATTAAATTTTATGTCAATTGTCTTGTCTAAAATATTTTATCAACCTAAACCAATGTATGGTATACTTCATTCAGGTTTCACGGCCCAACAAAAGAATACAACAAATTTTGTACTAGTCTAATACAATATTAATTTAGAGCTAGTCTTGACAAGTTTTAGGTCGGGTGGACGAATAAGAAAAGTAGAACCCTTTAAAATAAGTACATATAATTAAGAAATAAGCTTAAGTTTAATTATATACTTTTTTTTACAATCTAAAATAAATTATGATAACAATAATTTTATAAATATTAGTAACACAATGTGTGTACGTTGCACAGGTAGTGGTTATGTATAGATATATAAGTTTGTACAATTCACGCCCGTACATGTATATTTTTTGCACGCTCGTATATGTATATTTTGTACATACATATTTCACAATGCCCGTACATGTACATTTCACACATATTTTAACATGAGACACAACTGTTAATAATTTTTATGTCAACTGTCTAAAATATTTTATCAACCTAAGCAAATGTACGGTATATTTCATTCAGGTTTCACAAGAATACAACAAACTTTGTAACTAATAAATTAATTTGATGGAACCATGTGAATGGTGAATAATGGGCCCGGCCGGGAAAGGTTGCTTGCCTTGTTCAATATAATATTATGATTTATAATTACAATCCGTAAAACCATTTTCTTTTCATAAAGCAAATCAAAAGAAGATATCACTTGTTAAGAGAGTAGAAGAAAAAGAGTATCAAATCTCTTTGATTTCATAAAACCAAAATGCAACTTGAAAAACAACAAGTGGCCACGGGAACCACCTCATTCTTCAAGACAACTTTCAATGGACTAAATACCCTCTTAGGTTTGTTCGCCCTCTATTTTTTGTTTACAATTTCTCGTAACTGGTCCCGAATGAATCGTAAAAATGTGTTTTTCACTTATTTGGTATGGACACAATAGGTTGTGTTTTGCACGTTGAATGCAATTTCTATTTTAGGCCTAATTCGACATCTAACTCGAACCTTATTATCCACCTATCTTCGTATTTTTAGGGGTTGCAATTTTGTCTACTCCATATGCGTTGATGTCCGGCGGTTGGTTGAGCTTGGCACTTCTATTCGTGCTTGCAGCCGCGACGTTCCACACCGGATTATTGATCCAAAAGTGCATGGATTCCGACCCCAACATAAGAACCTACCCCGATATTGGCCACAATGCATTTGGAAACAAAGGAAGGCTCACAATCTCCATTTTCATGAATCTTGAACTTTACTTAGTCGCCACGGGTTTCCTTATCTTGGCTGGTGATAATTTACACCATATGTTCCCTAATTTCAAGCTCACTTTTCATGGAATCATTGCAATTGGGGGTCGTCAATCTTTTGTTATTCTCGTTGCTCTTGTTCTTATGCCTACAACTTGGATAGACAACATGTCTACTCTTTCTTACCTATCTGCAACCGGTGTCATTGCTGCAATTTCTATACTCGGGTCAGTTCTATGGTCGGGAGTATTCGACGGTGTCGGATTTCATCGGAGAGGAGAGCTCTTCCATTGGAAGGGACTACCTACTTCTTTAGGGCTATATGCCCTCTGCTTTTGTGGTCATCCCATTTTTCCTACATTGTATACTTCCATGAAGAACCCAAAACACTTTCCTTTGGTATGTATTTTAATTTCATACTCAGTACTTAAAAATACTAAATTTGAACTAATTATTATAAGTTCGGTCCGCACATGCACATATTGTGCACGACGTACCGTGCGTGCACATTTCATGCAAATTTTGTGTATACATATTTTTCATGGTTGAAACTCATTAAAACTTACATTCGATTGACCATGTCACCGGAAAGATTGAATGGACTAGCAACACTATTAATTGAGCATCTTGATTATTTTGACTTGATTAATACTTTTGCTACTAAAACTGTTAGACGAGTTGTATTTATGTAATTATTTGGAACACAATTATTGTATTTATTTTAAGTTCGATTCAAGCCCAAGTATTAGTAGGATCGTCGCTGATTAATTCATGTTTTTTTTTATTTTTGCATGCATGCAGGTTTTGTTCCTCAGTTTTCTAGTGTGTGCAATCACTTATGGAGCCATGGCGATCATAGGATATCCAATGTTTGGTTCAGAATTACAATCCCAAATAACGCTGAACCTTCCAAGGGATAAACTGAGCTCTAAAGTGGCTACCTACACTGCTCTAATCAACCCTCTATCCAAATATGGCCTAATTTTAAAGCCAATTTTCGATACAATTGAGATCCGATATAAAAATTCTGGTCGTAAACGATGCTATAGTCTATTTACGCGAAGCATATTGGTTGGTAGCACGGTGATTGTGGCGTTAACAATACCATTTTACGGGTATCTGATGTCGCTCGTTGGAGCATTTACGACGGTTGCAGCTTCGATTTTGCTTCCGTGCTTGTGCTACTTGAAGATTTCGGGAACTTATAGGAAGTTTTGTTTCGAAACTGTGATCATTGTTTTAACGGTGTTGATGGGTCTTGTTGTTCTTGTTATTGGAACTTATACATCTCTGATGGAAATTATTCAACATTTGTTACATGGTACTTAAATTATTGTACAAAGTATTATTGAGGCTTCTTATAGAAAGCTCAATTTTGTCCTTCTGTTTATGAACTTTGTTTTTTGTATCATTGAATGAAAAAAATCTTATTTAATTTGTAGTTTTAATGTCCAAGAATGTTCATAGAACAAATGTTACATGTGTAATTCAAAATAAATACCAAAGAAATCTGTATATTTTTTCTGCTCTTGCACCTTTTTTTAATATTCACTGCCCTCTGTTTTACCATAAAAAAATTAAAGTTGTAGATTTTTTTGGTAGAATTAAGAACGGATATATACCGATAAGTTTTCTATTAATTAATGAATAATTTTAGCTTACAGTAAGGGTAAGTTAAAAATTATGAGTATTTTTTAAAATTAAAAGAGAATAAAATTAAAAGGATAATAAAATTAAAAGAAATAGTACAAAAATGGCTAAAATATCATTTAATTATGTATAAGAATAAAATGTTAAAACATCATTTAGGACAAATAGAATATTATTTTTAACACTATACTCCCCTCCCCTCCATTCCATAATGTTGGTTGTTTTGTTAAATATTGAAACATAATATATATATATATATACATAGTTTTTTTTTAAATTTTTATAAATATACTCTTTATTATTATGAAAGGGGGAGGGAAAAGAAAAAAAAAGGAATAATTTGTCTCAATTATTAATAATATTTAATGTGCATGTAGTTAAATACAGAGTAAGATAGAGAAAAATAAAAAAGTAAAAAGATGAAAGGCGTCCAAATACAATCGATCGAATCTCACTCCTAGCTAACTCGCCAAATTAAATGACAACTCGATCGATTCTCACCCCTAACTCGTCAACTTAAATTACTCTAATTAGGTCAGCCGATGAACATGGGAGCACGTGCTTACGTGCGTTCTTGTAAAAAAATAAAAATCAAAATATATATGGAGATCAAGATCTAGAATGAAGGTAATTAAAAAGTCTAAACTTGTCACACTTGTGGTTATAAGATTTATATATATGCTGCAAGATGGACAAAAAATAATAATATTGAAGCTGTGAACATGATCTTTCATTAACATATATAACGAATCAAGTGGATATATTTCTCAGATTTTCTTGTTTTTTTGTCTTTTCTCAACAAAGAATATTCCTGTTTCTATCTGCTCAGAATATTCTTAATCGACCTTATGCAAAAAAAAAAAAAAAACATTTATTGCAGAGTGGGGAGTAAAATTTGTGTGAGACTATTTCACATATCTTATTTTAGATTTTTTGATCCATATTTTAGATTTTGAGGTTGACAACTAGGGATGTAAACGAGTCGAGTCGAGTCGAGTAGTGTTGAGTTCGAAACTCGACTCGATTGTTATACTCGAAGCTCGAAACTCGACTCGACTCGTGGTCGAGCCTAAAATTTTAAAGATCGAGCTCGACTCGATAAGAAACTTGATAAACTCGAGCTCAGCTCGACTCGACTCGATTACCTATATAATTTTTAAAATTAATTGTAAAACATATTTTTTCTGAAATAAACTCGAGCTCGACTCGATTGGACTCGACTCAATTACTTGAATATAAATATAATTATATATTAATGGCAAAGTAGTAAATATTGTTCAAGTTCGATTAAGCTCGCGAGCCTTTCGAGCCGAGTATTTATGAGCTCGAACTCGATAGCTACTCGAGTAGCTCGAAATTCGACTCGACTCGATTAACTTCTAGTCGATTTCAATATTTTTTCGAGTCGAGCACGAGTAGCTTGGAAGTTGGTCGACTCACATACACCCCTATTGATAACCCATTTTTTGTTTTTTCATATTTTATACTCCGTACTTATTAAAATGCAGCTAAGTAATAATATTTTTAATAAAAGTATATATCATCTTTTATTTAAATATTAACACATTTTACATTAGATCCAGAAAGACCCGTCTCACGAAATTCTTATTTCGTTAGACGGTCTCATCTAGCTAAGACTATAGCTATATAAATTATAAATATTACTCGTTATAAGATTATAAGTTAAATATAAAAAAGGGAAATTTATATTGTTGCTACGATGCATGCTCTTACTGTAAATTTGAGAAATCGATCCGGCATTAGCTATAATAATTAATACGATAAAGATACATCAGCTTTTAATTAATGAATCGTCTTCAAATGTTTGAGCTATAATATCATAAAAAAAAATCGTGAAACTCTAAAAGTTCGAACTTGTAAAGAGTTGAAAAAAATTAATTTTTGTATATTAGTTTCAAATATGTATTCATTACTCTTTCCAAGTTAATTTGTTTATTAGTAATTAAGAAACCAATCCGAGGTTTTTTTTTTTTTTTTCGAAAGAGATTCAAGTACCTTTGTATTCGCTTCATTTAATTATATTTGTTTACTATAAAAAAAGTATTCGAAAATAAGTTTTGTGTCGTTGTTAAAAAGTATATATATATATATATATATATATATATAAATGACTAGTATGATCAAAAGGCATTAGAGGATGACTAGTACGTATGATCTCCATGGGTATGAGGTGAATTACTTTTATATATAATTAAAAAATTGCAATAAAAAATTTACTTTGAGACCAATTTTACTATAAACTTTCTACTAAAATGATGTGTTAAAATGATAGGTTAATTTACGTACTTAATTTTAAAAAATTACTAAAAAGAAAAAAAAAAACTCCAGGTGTTATGTTTATTCAATAGGTAGGTAGGTAGCACGTGGCTTTGACCGAGATGTACGTCTAAATAGCGATATTTATTCGTGCATATACCTTCTGAAATACGGAGTATAAAATTAGAATCATTGTTTTTTTATATGATTTTAAATTAAAAAATGCAGATTAATGGAAGAAATAGAAAATTAAAATTAAAAAATAGAGCATATATATTATGTAAGTCCTAATTTAAGAAGACAAGTTTTGAAATAAGATTATATCTCAAAATTTTGGAACTTGCTCTCTAAATCGTTTGTATTTTATAAATATAAGAGATGTTTTATAAATAAATGAGTAAAAATAAAATTTTAATAATTAGATAGAATAAGTCACAAACAACTTTATAACTCTCTATTATTAAATTATAGATCAAGTCTCGTTGAGACACCAGTATTACAAATCAAGTTCATATATTTGAATAGAGAAATTAAGTGATGGATTAACGGAAGTTGTGACCCACCAATTCTTTATGAAAATATTTACTTGTATTGAAATTATCTGGTTTACACAAGTAAGTAGTGACAATTCACGAATATATAAGATATTTAATTACACTCTAAATATCATATTGTAACTTCTCTTATTAATGAGTACGTCTCTTGTAAACTCAATTTCTTATAAATAATTGGGTCCATTTTCAAAAACGGGTAGGGTCCAACATCAAGTTAATATTACGTGTAAAATTATTAATATGGTTGCTGTAGCTGAAATGATTAGGCACGGATTATTTCATCTTTAGGTCAATTGTTCAACACCCACATCTCACATTTTTTATGTATATTTTTTGTATAATAAAAGTGCAGGTTGTAAATAAGGAAAATTGTAACATGCATTTTACAAATTTAACATGCATTTTACAAATTTTTAACTTGTTTTTTTGCACCGTTACGTTATAAGGTGTTGCAATAATACTTTCACTTATAATGACATACACTTTTTAGTAATTTTATATTACACCTTTTATTCGTATTTTGTTGCACTTTTCAATTGTAGTGTCTTACAATTTTGAATATATTTTATATTATATTAACTTACACTTTTTATTAATGTTATGTTACACCTTTTAGTCGTATTTTGCTGCACTTATCAGTTGTAGTGACATACAATTTTCAATAATATATTCAGTTATAGAGACTTACACTGTTTAGTAATGTTATGTTGCACCTTTTAATTTTATAATGTTACACTATTCAATAATAGAGACTTACACTGTTTAGTAATGCTATGCTGCACATTTTAGTTATATTGAGATGCACTTTTCAATGATATATAATGTTATGACTAGAAATAAAACTTCATAAAAAATATTGTCTAAAAAAAGTTCAATCTAAAACAAACGTGGATTTGGAGTTTTTGAGCCAAATTCATTTACAGCAACTCGTATTGATGTTGTTTCTTTATTCTTCTTGTTCACTTTCTTCTTCTTCTTCCCCTTCTCAAGGTGACCTTTTACTTTTTTCCCTCTCCCTTTTGTTTTAGAATGTTTAGGATCCAATATCACTGTTGATGTATTCAACTCTTCAATCCTCTTACACTTCAATGCATCAATAGAACGAGAGTAAGTCTCCAAACCTTCTTCAATAATACTAATTACTTCTTCATCTTCTTCACAACTCAAAGCAAGGTTATAAAACTTCCTTGTAACTTTATGTGTCCATGGTAACTTACTACCTTTCAATGAACTTTCAATCCCTTTCCCGAACTTGTCCCACACGTGTGATTTAGCTAACTTGGTCCACCTGTTTTTAATGTAAGCTTCTGGTTATAAAAGTGCATGTTGTAAATAAGGAAACATGTAACATGCATTTTACAAATTTTTAACATGTTATTTTGCAACATTAGGTTATATAGTGTTGCAATAATAATTTCAGTTATAATGACATACACTTTTTAGTTATGTTATGTTATGTTACACTTTTTAGATATATTTTGTTGCACTTTTCAATTGTAGTGACTTACAACTTCCGATAATATTTTCAGTTATAGTAATTTACACTTTTTAGTAATGTTATGCTACACATTTTAGTCGTATTTTGTTGCACTTTTCAATTGTAGTGGCTTACAAATTCCAACAATATTTTCAGTTATAGATACTTACACTGTTTAGTAATGTTATGTTGCACCTTTTAGTTATATGGAGATGCACTTTTCAGTGATATATAATGTTATAATTGGACATAAAACTTTATAAAAAATAGTATTGATGTTGCTTCTTTATCCTTCTTGTTCTCTTTCTTGTTCTTTTTGCCCTTCTCAAGGTGACCCTTTACTCTTTTTTCCATCCCTTTTGTTTTAGAACGTTTAGGGTCCAATACCACTGTTGATGTATCATAAGAAACACCACTGAAATGTTTGATATGATGCATCAAATAAACACCACAATCATTGTGACTGTTCATTACTGATTTCCATTAAAATTTGACATTATCAAAATCAAATGATGCAATTTTAGATGCTTTTTCATTTTTCTTTTCAATTAAGATTATGCACAACCTGTGACTAATGTAGTGTTACACCTTTCACTAGAGTGGTGTTACACCTATCAGTAATGTAGTGTTACACCTTTCACTAGAGTGGTGTTACACCTGTCAGTAATGTGGAGTTACACCTTTCACTAAAGTGGTGTTACACCTATCAGTAATGTGGTGTTACACTTTTCACTAAAGTGGTGTTACACCTTTTACTAAAGTGATGTTACACCTATTAGTAATGTGGTGTTACACCTATCAGTAAAATGGTGTTACACCTTTCATTAAGACAACATACACTTTTAACAGAAAAAAGTATACAACACGAAAAATACTAACAGAACACAAAAATACAAATACATTGTTGTATCACAGCATCACTACACAAACAGAATATAAAAACATAAAAACGAAACAAGATACATACAAAAACAGGAAAAATACAACATGAGAAATGAAAAAACGAAACAAATACAAAATAAATTACTTAGAACATAAGAAAAAATACAAAAAATGTACATGTAAACATACAGAAACAGAAAAAAATGAAAACCCCCATGAAAATTAGGGTTTATACAAAAAAAAACTTGAAAATAAGAACAAAATGAAACGAAAAAACAACAAAACAAACATTGCTTAAAAATTTACAGAAAATAATACCTGATATAACTTGGAAGGAGATGAATAGGCGATTTACTTGAAGTTTCAACAAAATACTATAATAACGAGTAGAAATCGACACAAAACAAACTATAAAACACGAAATCGAAACAAAAAAACTGCAAAACAAATGATCTGAGAAGAAGGGAGAAGAAGGAAAAGGAAACGTGAGAGGTGGGAAGTTTGAAGAAGAAGAAAGATCGAAAAAAAAAACAGGATAAAAAAAATATTAAATGCAATTTATTTATATGATCCAAGTGTAGAAGGGTAGGTCAGATCAGGCGGGTCGGGTCAGGGCAAGAATGCGGGTCGGACTCAGTTTCTTGTATGGAATTGATTCCATACAAGACCAAACCCTTATTAATTTGCATACTCTAAAAAAAGAAACATTTTCATAACATTCAACCTCAAAATATACACATATTTAAATTAATTTTCTCACACTCAATCTACCTTTTTTTTTTCTTTATTCATAAAAGTTACCGTACAAAACTATCTCTAAAAGATTACTTATTACACCGGTATCTTATAGTTTTTTTAAAATTTGTGCAATACAAATGGTGTAATTCTAATGGGGCAAAGGGAGTATAACATAAATTTTATATTTATATTGAAAAATAAATAAAATTGTCTAAAGCATGTTTATAAATTTATTTTCACATTTTAAAGAGTATGATATTAATATAAATTTTTAGCTAAAGTAAAATGAGAACAGGGAATATAATAATGTTATTTAGCAGAATAATCTTAAATCGTATAAAAACATTGCCAGGTCGACAAATGAGCCGATGAGGGGGAAATAAATTAAATTAGGCCTTCAATGAGTAATTAAAAATTACAAATAACCCCTCCAAAAAAAGATATTTTTACAAATTGGACGGAGTTCAACTGTTGACAACTCGTTCCATTTTTTTCTTTCAATTTGAGAGATTCGTGGATCGTTCAAAAGTTGAGTGGTTCAACACTTCATGTCAGCGCGTTGCCTTTGTCTAATAGCGGTCGGACTAGACCGACCGGTCCAACTTTCTTTGAAATTGACCTGAGTAATGCTTTTTTTCATAACGAGAATGGGTGAGGGAGGAATATTACTTTTTATAAAGGGTATTTTATCACCTATTTTGCACCTGAAAAAAGTTAACACTATAATTTTAAAAAAAGAGGTGTAAAAAGCACCTAAGGGTAAAAAAAAATCTTTAAATAAGTATGAAATAACTACATATGGACCGTGTATGAAACATTCATATACATATAATGCACAAAATTTGTACGAAATATGCACGTACGAATCGTGCACAAAATGTGCACGAAATATGCACGTACGGATCGTGCACAAAATGTGCACATGATATATGCATTTTATTCACTACAAGAAAAAAAATATTTTATCACACATCTTTCGTCACACTATAAAATGTGTCACACATCTTTCATCAAACTCATTTACTATCAGGCAGGCATGTATGCTTAATTGCCATTTCTAAAATATTTAAGTCTACATAATTACATTCTTTTTCTAATAAAAATTACCAATAAAAGATCGGCCCAAAAAAAATACATCCAAATTTTAATTATTTTGATGTATAGTAAATATGCCACCATTTCACTTTCATTATAAAACTAAAACCATTTCTATGTGACCATAGAACCATTCTCTTCTGAAAAGCTCCACAGCGTCTCCAGTACCAAAATGCAAGGTGTGACCATCCATTCTTTTCATGTACCTTGAGTTGTACTTAGTTGCCACTGGTTTCTTGATATTGGCTGGGGATAATTTACACAACATGTTCCCCAATTTCAAGTTCAGCCTTCATGGAGTCATTACAATTGGGGGTCGACAATCTTTCGTCATCCTCGTTGCTCTCGTGCTTATGCCTACAACCCGGATAGACAACATGTCCACTATTTCCTACCTATCTACAACCGGTGTCATTGCTTCAATTGCTATACTCGGGTCAGTCCTGTGGTCGGGAGTGTTTGACGGTGTCGGATTTCATCAGAGAGGAGAGCTCATCCACTGGAAGGGGCTGCCTACTTCTTTAGGGTTATTTGCCCTCTGCTTTTGTGGACATCCCATTTTCCCTACGCTGTATAACTCCATGAAGAACCCAAAACGCTTTCCTTTGGTAAGTTAATTACTTTATATTGTTAGTTTTTCGTATTTAAGTTCAATTAATTCATGTCTTTTAATTTTTTGGCATTCATGTAGGTTTTGTTAGTATGTTTTCTAGTTTGTGCAATCGCTTATGGAGCTATGGCAATCATTGTATATCCAATGTTCGGTTCCGAATTACAATCCCAGATCACGCTGAACCTTCCAAGGGATAAGGTGAGCTCTAAAGTGGCTACCTACACTGCTTTAATTAATCCTCTGTCCAAGTACGGCTTGATTTTAAAGCCAATTTTCGATACAATTGAGGCCCGATATACAGTTTTGGGTCGTGTACACTAACTATGTATACAAAATAAAGTATACAATTCCTCTTTTGAACGGGAATTTAAAAATAAAATCATTATATACTAAATCTTTCTTTAATTCTATTAAGAAATTTTGATTTTGAAAAAAGAAAAAAAGAAGTGAGGGTCGCTTCGACCAAACATTTATGAATACAAAGGACGTCCATGACTAAAATGGATAAAAATGTGAGAACAAAACGAGTCGAGACTGAAGTGTGGCCACACTGAAGGGTGAAAATAAGTCGGGCCACCCGACAGGAGCCTACAGCCTGACTTAGCCTAACCTATTTATTATATGAGCCAGTGTGTGCACATTTCGTGCAAATTTTGTGCAAATTTTGTGCACATTTCATGCAAATTTTGTGCAAATATTGTGCATACATATTTCACGCACGGTCCGTGCATGCATATATTTTGCACGCTCGTACATGTACATTTCGTGCAAATTTTGTTATTTAGTATGCACAAAATAGATTGTGTTTTTGCATGTTGAGTACAATTTCTATTTGGTTTTTCA
This sequence comes from Galeopsis tetrahit, assembly GCA_963675135.1. Lineage (NCBI taxonomy): Eukaryota > Viridiplantae > Streptophyta > Magnoliopsida > Lamiales > Lamiaceae > Galeopsis > Galeopsis tetrahit. The sequence continues at coordinate 8,940,580 of OY776122.1, read as the reverse complement.
AGGGTTGCAATTTTGTCTACTCCATACGCGTTGATGTCCGGTGGTTGGTTAAGCTTGACGCGTTTGTTCGTGTTTACAACCGCGACGTTCTACACCAAATTGTTAACCCAAAAGTGCATGGATTCTGACCCCAACATAAGAACCTACCACGAAATTGGCCACAATGCATTTGGAAACAAAGGAAGGCTCGCAATCTCCATTTTCATGAATCTTGAACTTAGTTGCCACGAGTTTCCTTATCTTGGTTGGCGATAAGTTACACAATATGTTCTCAATTTCAAGCTCAAATTTCATAGAATCATTGCAATTGGGGGTCACCAATCTTGTGTGTCATCTCTACAATTGCTATACTAGGGTCAGTTTTGTGGTCGAGGGTGTTCGACGGTGTCGGATTTCATTAGAGGGGAGAGCTCTTCAATTAGAATGGGCTGCCTACTTCTTTAGGGTTATATGCCCTCTGCTTTTGTGGACATCCCATTTTCTCTACACTGTATAATTCCATGAAGAACCCAAGTCATTTATTGATCTCATACTTAGTACGTTAATTACTTGGTATATATATTGTTAATTTTTTAAAAATTATTTCACTTTATTTTTCACAAGTTTGTATTTAAGTTCGATTCAAACCCAAATATTCTTAGTCTCGACCTGATTAATTCATGTCTTTTTTTGGCATGCATGCATGTTTAATTGATTTGTTCCTATGTTTTCTAGTTTGTGCAATCACTTATGGAGCCATGGCAATCATTGGATATCCAATGTTCGGTTCCGAATTACAATCCCAGATAACGTTGAACCTACTGAGGGATAAGGTGAGCTCTGAAATGGCTACATACACTGTTTTGATTAATCCTCTTTCCAAGTATGACCTAATTTTAAAGCTAATTTTCGATACAATTGAGGCCCGATATACAGTTATGGGTCGTGTACGATACTATAGTTTATTTATGTGAAGCATCTTTGTTGGTAGCTGTTGTACGTGCTTTTGATGGGTTGACTCGGATGTGGACTATTGATTAGCACGGGACAAACATGTATAATGATCGGGGGTTTATTACGTGTTTAGAGAGTATTTATGCGATGATCTTGATGATCTAATGAAGAACAAGCAAGAACAAAGATATAGCTTCTTTGAGAAGCTAAAAGCTTGAGAGCTTTGGGAGTGTTTATTGCTTTAGGATAGGAAGATTGGGTGGAATGAGTAACTTGTGTACAAATGAGCCTCTTTTAGGCATTATATAGTGGTTTCTAGGGGCTGCCCGCCCTTTACACGTGGCATGCCCTCATTTGACCTCTATTCTGCCCGAAAAGGTGATTTGATGGCGCATTTAATGCTAAACCGCCTTTGGTGCTCGTCCTCGCCGATATCCCGAGGAGCTGAGCTACGGTGGTCGCCGGAGGACCATGGCGAGGAGTGTGGTCGCCACGCTCCATGCTGTCTCCCAAGGCTTCAATACCTAGACTTTCCTACCTAAGAATAGGCACGTGCTCGCCACACATTTGGGCGAGCAGTTAACTAAAACACGTGCTCGCCAACATCTTTGAGCGAGCACTTAAACATATTAAATACACCTATTTTATTACATTTTCTTGGTCTTGTTGACTAGTCGTCGAACGACTTTGTTGACTGGTCCTCGCCACGTAAGCTGGTGACTAGGATTGACTTGTCAAAGATTGACTTCTTTGACTAGGTATAACATTTGCCCCCTGGTCGCCTTTCTTCGTATTCGTAGAATGGTAAGGCGAGCAGTCTGATCGTCTTCTTGGAAGGTGGATTTGTTCTCGACAAAAAATTCTATTTTGAAATCTTGATGACGTAAATTGGAGGTGGTCGCCTCGTTTCCTACGCCGAGCACGCTTTTCGAAGCGTCTTTAATGATGATTGATGTGACCTGTGTCAGGCGCGTAATCGACGCCCGAAATTTGAAATGCGCGCGTGGGGCGCGTGCCGACCACAAAGGTCGCGCGTGGGGTCCACTCGCCGAACTCTATTTCGGAAATGAACCCAAAATTTTAGGAAAATTGCGTTTTTGACCCCGTTTTTTGCACATTGGCCCCTGAATAGTATTTGCCTATAAATAGGACCTCCATCATCTTAAAAACACTTTTCACTTTCTGCAACTTTTGAATTTCCTCTTGAGCTTCCTTCCAAGAAAGTTCTTCGAGCTTTTCCGACGAGTTTGGGTGGTTTTCGATCGATAAAAAAGGTAAATAACTCATTTCTTTCTTTAAAACTTATTTCTCCCCCATTTCTTAAGAAAAAATGGAGTTTGGTGGCTTTGGTGGTGGTTCCGACGGTGGTCCGCCGCCGTTGGTTGGTGGTTCTGAGAATTCCGGCGGCGGAGACCGTTTGGCTCTAGCTTTGATGGAGAGGGCATCCTCCTCGGACTCTAGGATCCACTCCCCCGACCCTATAAATGTTGGAGTCCGAAATCTGGGAAAGGCAGTGGTCGTCGACGTCGACGAGATCAGCGAATCCGATAGGGATGATGCCGGCAATGATGTCGAGGAGTGTGATGTCGAGGAGAGTGGCGATGAGACTGATTCAGATCTGCGCGACCAGGGTTTGGACCGAGGGGTGGGCGAACAGATAGAAACTGCCCAAGTCGAGGAGACCTTGACGAGAAGTCTCCGCGAGGACTTCGAGGAGGTTGTTCAATATGCGGAGAGCATAAAGGACATTTTGAGTGGTAGGGAAAATTTGGATGGCGACGAGGTCTCGAGGGAGTCCTATTATAAGTATATCTGTGAATACCTTCCTCGAGAGGTTCCTCGCCCGCATCGAGAAGCTTCCGAAACTGAGTATGAAGCGAGCAAGGTCTCCTCGGCACAGCTAGAAAATTCCAGGAAGAAATATCAGCTGCCGGCCGACGTTTGTTTCTTTGTTCCTCGCCCGGATGAGAGGGCCGACCAGCCGCCAGAAGGGATGGTCGCCGTCAACATCGGCATGATGGAGGCAGGGCTTAGGTTCCCCCTGCACCCCAGTATCTCAAACTTCCTTCATTTTTTAAATGTAGCCCCTTCTCAGATTTTGCCGAACGGTTGGTCGAATCTGATCGGAATTCTCACACTGTTCGGCCTGGTGGCGGCCGAGAACGGATGTCGGAACACCTGGCTAAGCCCTAAAGAGATTAACTATCTCCTTCAGGCGGCCGAGGCCGGAGAGAAAGTGGGCTATGGATACTATTATGTGAGGGGCCGAGATAATTTCAAATTGGTTGAAGGGGTCCCCAACAAGATTCGAGATTGGAAAACCAACTGGTGGTGGTTAGCCGGGGATTGGAGAAGTCCGGTGAGGCCGGATGGATCCTCTGCTCGCATCCCCCTCAAGACTGAGTATCAAAGAATTCGTGGTAAGTTATTTTTATTTCTGCTCGCTCTTTCTATACTGACTAACTCCTCGTTTTTGTAGGTGAAACTGCTCGCAAGAAGACTGCCGAGCACCGTCTCACTCCCCTCTTCCAATACCACGTTTGCTGCGTTCTCAACCGTCGCTATTTGGAGAGGTCCTGTCGCTTTCTGAACAGGGAGTGTATGCGTGAGCGAGCAGGTCTCAGAGTACCTCCTCACCACTTCACTCGAGAGTTCCCTCCAGGTATCAATATGTTTCCAAGTTTTTTGTGAATTTGCTAAGTTTTGGGAAATTGCTCTTCGTAAATATTAACTCTTCGCTTTTCTTTCTTAGTAGTGGTTCCTGAAAGGGTTGTCACTTACCTTCCTCCATCCGTCGAAGTTGATCGCATATTGTCGAGCAGGATGATGCAACAAGCAAGGATGCTCCGGGAGCGCAAGATAGTTGATGGCGCTGGCAAGAAAAGAAAGGGTGCGGAGACCTCGGGGGCTCCACCCAAGCGAGTTGCTAGAACAACCCGAGGGGGTGCTTCTCGCCCACCTGCTGCCGAGTAAAGGGCCGAGCCAGCTGGCGAGCAGAGGGTCTCGCCGAGGAGATCTTCTCCGCCGAGGGGTAACTCGCCTCCCCCTACACAGGTCGTATCCCCTCCTCCCCGAAGTACTCGGTCGCGAGAGACTGCAACGAGCTCGTCGGCCGGGGAGAGGGCTCAGGGAGACAACACACTTCTTGGCTGGGACGCCGCAAGGGTTGCCAGGTAAGCTTTTTATCAATAAGACTTTAGAATATTTCAAGTACCTTTTCCTAAATCTTTTCTTCTTCATTAGGGTTGCCGAAAACTCGATCGTTGAGCCTTACAACGACAACCTCCTCGGCTTCTACCGGTCGCGGGATGTGGCCAACCAAGAGACTCTGGATCCGCTTGCTCAAAGGATCATGAAGAATGTGCCCAGATCGCTAACGACCACGCTGGTCGACGAGGTGCACAACCAGAGCTCCTTGGAGAATGCTCGCCTGGCCGCCATCGACCTGACTCGTGCCTCATATACCCTCGAGAGGCTTGCCGTCCAGATCGCCGAGAGCCGCAAGGTCAGCGAGGACAGGAGTGCGAGGCTCGCCCAAATGGCCAAGGCGAAAGCCGTTGTTGAGAGGCAGTTGGGGGTCGCTTCCGAGAAGGTGACCGACCTTGAGGCAAAGTTGGCCGATTCTGAGGCCCAACTTGAGATGGTTCGGAAGAAAGATCAAGAAGATATTCAAGAGATCGAACGTCTCCGTGCTCGCCTCAGGGCTACCGAGGACGAGCTGAAAATGAAAACCGCTGAGGTAAACTCTCTTCAAAACAAATCTGCAACTGATGAAGAAGAGTTGGCCACTCTTCGGCAACAACTGGTCGATGTGATGGATGAGCGAGATGAGACCAATGAGCTCGCTGGGGGCGTCGCCATGTTATCGGTGGCGCTAACTGCCCACGGGCTCATTCATCGATTATTGGATGTTCATCCGGAAGTGGACGTGATTCCGCTTGGCGCGTTTTTGGACGATCTCCTTATGAAGGAGAATCCTCAGCCGGAAACCGAACTCCCCTTGCTTCCATTGATGCGAATGGGACTCCAGTTCCCTCGACTCTTGGGAGTTCCGGTGCTGTTCGCGGATCCTCCCGAAGAGCGCCCAACTCGTCAGAGTGCTCCTGCCGAGGTGGCAGTGGTGAGCGAGGTGCAAGATGCCGGCGAGCAGGATGCTACTGCCGAGGGGAATGCTGCAGAGACTTAGGGCCTATTTTGTAACTTTTATTTTGTTTTTTCTTAGGACTGTTCGGCCACTTAGGGCCTCTTTTGTAATTTCAGCCTTTAAGGCTTTTCAATGAATGAACTTTTTGCTTATGATGTGTTTGCTTTTCGATTTATGTTATGATACTTGTCTTTTTAATTTGCCTTTTATTTGTTTTCGTTCGTATGCTTGTTTTTCCTTGCGAGCATCTTTACGAAAGAGTGCTCGTCTTCCTATGCGAGCACCTTTAAGAAAGAGTGCTCGTCTTTCCTTGCGAGCATCTTTTCGAAAGAGTGCTCGTCTTTCCTTGCGAGCATCTTTTCGAAAGAGTGCTCGTCTTTCCTTGCGAGCATCTTTACGAAAGAGTGCTCGTCTTTTCTTGCGAGCATCTTTAAGAAAGAGTGCTCGTCTTTTCTTGCGAGCATCTTTAAGAAAGAGTGCTCGTCTTTCCTTGCGAGCATCTTTAAGAAAGAGTGCTCGTTTTTTAGAGTTAACCATTCGTCGGTTGAACTCTTTTTATTTGAAAAGGTAGTGATCGTCGTCGCCACTACCTTGCGAGCATCTTTAAGAAAGAGTGCTCGTCTTTGCTTCCTAGATGGCTACGCAGAGCCTTGTCTAAAAATTCTAAAAATATCTAACTCTTGATGGAAGTTTAAAACTTTACTTGTATTGAAATGATGACTAGATACAGATTATACAAATATAAAGAAATTAAAAACTTACTGGTAATACTTCTTCAGCTTGACCGCGTTCCACGGGTACTTGCTTGGCTTGCCCTCGAGATCTTCTAGCTCATATGATCCGTTCAGGAGTGTGCGCGTTATTCGGTACGGACCCTCCCAAGTCGGGCCAAGTATGCCAATGGACTGCTCCGTCGCCCGTCGAAGTACGAGCTGGCCGATAGAGAATTGGCGAGCACGTACTTTGGTGTTGTAGTAGCGCTCTGACCTTTGCTTGTAGACCACGTTCTTCTCGTCCGCTGTTAGCCTTCGCTCTTCTAGGATGTCCAAGTCGGAGAGCTGTGCATCGTTATTCAACTGCTCGTCATAATTTGCTACTCGAAAAGTGGGGACTTGCCCCTCTGCTGGTATGACAGCTTCGGTTCCGAACGCGAGCGCGAACAGAGTTTCACCAGTAGAATTCCTCGTGGTCGTCCGATATGCCCACAGAACCATGTGCAGCTCGTCCGCCCATTTGCCCTTCAATCCATCTATCTTAGCTTTCAAGGTGTGCTTGATGATTTTGTTGATCGCCTCTACTTGACCATTTGATTGTGGATGATAGGGTGTTGAAAAAAGTTTCTTGATGTTCCACTCTGAGCAGAAATCCAGCATGTCTTGACTTGTGAACTGACGTCCGTTGTCGGTCACTATCGCTCGTGGTAGGCCGAACCTGCAAATTATGTTTTTCCAAATGAAGCTTGTCATCTGGGCCGTTGTGATGGTCTTCAGTGCCTTCGCTTCGGTCCACTTGGTGAAGTAATCGACTGCTACGACTACGAAAGTTACCCCCCCCGACGCCAGGCGGGAAAGGTCCGATGATGTCGATGCCCCATTTCGCGAAGGGCCAAGAGCTGTAGACGGAGATGAGCTCGTCTGGAGGTGAGTGAATAGCGGGTGCAAAAGCTTGACATCTCTTGCACGCCTGGGCGTAATGAATTGCATCCTTCTTCAGTGTTGGCCAAAAGTAGCCTTGCCTCATGATCTTTAAAGCGAGCGCTTGCCCCCCTGTGTGATTTCCACATGATCCATCGTGGATTTCATGCATGACGATTTTCGCTTCGTCCTCCCCTAGGCATTTCAATAAAGGCATTGAAAAACCCCGCTTGTACAGCTGGTCGCCAATAATAGTGTACCTTGCCGACCTGAGCTGCAGTCTTGTTGCTTTGACTTTATCTGCCGGGAGCTCGCCGGTCTTGATGTACCTGGTGATCAGCGACCTCCAGTCCTCGTCGTTGGTCGCTTCAACCTGCAAAATCTGACCTCTGTTCACCGATGGGGAAGAAATTTTAGTGATGGTCGCTTCTGAAAATATTGCCTCCCCCTTTGAAGTGGCCAGCCGAGCTAACGCATCTGCTTGCGTATTCTCCTCCCTAGGGATTTGCTCGATGTGGAATTGATCAAATTGCTCGAGTAATCCTTGCACTAGCTCTTGATACTTTATCATTTGATCGCCGCGAGCCTCGTACTCGCCCGTAATTTGACATACAACCAGCTGAGAGTCAGAAAAAATTTTCAGTTTTCTGGCGCCCACGGCCATAACCATCTTGATTCCTGCAACCAGAGCCTCGTACTCTGCTTCGTTGTTGGTCGCCCGATACTCGAACTCGATCGCCGAAGCAAACGTCTGTCCGGTTGGGCTTGTGAGGACAACTCCTGCCCCTGCTTTGGTGCTCGTCGACGAGCCATCGACAAACAGTGTCCAAGGAAGTTCGATTCCCTCGTCCACTTTCTCTGGGAAAGTGAGCTCTACAATGAATTCTGCCAGCACTTGTCCCTTGATTGCCGTTCTAGGTGCATAGGTGAGCCCAAATTGCCCGATTTCCACCGACCATTTCAGAAGTCTTCCAGTGGTATCCGGACGATGCAGTGCTCGCCGAAGAGGAAAGGTTGTGAGGACGACCACCTCGTGGTCGAACAGATATTGACTTAATTTTCTGACGCTCATGACTAAAGCGTATGCCAATTTTTCCATAGGAGTGTATCTCAACTCCGCATCTCTCAGTGTTTGACTTACGTAGTAGAAAGGCAGATGTGTGCTCCCCTCAGCTCGGACGAGCACTGAACTGATCGCACAGTCAGTGGCCGCCAAGTATAGATACAAAATTTCGCCGGGGACTGGCTTAGATAGGACCTTCGGATCCGATAGGTATTCTTTTAGCTTTTCGAAAGCTTTCTCACATTCATCGGTCCATTCGAACCTCCCTTTTTTCAAAGCATCGAAAAAAGGTTTGCAACGATCGCTCGTTCGTGCAACAAATCTGTTCAGCGATGCAAGGCATCCTGTCAACCTCTGTACTTCTTTCACGTTCCTTGGTCTTTGCATGTTAATGACTGCTTGAATTTTACTCGGATTCGCCTCGATGCCCCTCTGGCTAACCAGGTGCCCCAGAAATTTTCCTGAGCTAACACCAAAACTGCATTTTTTCGGATTTAACTTCATGCTGTATTCCTTCAGTATATCGAACGTCATGGCAAGGTGGTGTAGGTGATCCTCTTTCCGTAAGCTTTTGACAACGATGTCGTCGATATAGACCTCCACCATCTCGCCGATGTGTTTCTCGAACATCTTATTTACCAGTCTTTGGTATGTTGCCCCCGCGTTTTTCAAACCGAAAGGCATTCTCTTCCAGCTGTACATATCGACCGCAGTCATGAAGGCCGTATGTCGCTGGTCGTCGGGATGCATTGCAATCTGATGGTACCCTGCGAAAGCATCCATGAAAGTTAACATCTCGTGCCCCGCTGTATTGTCTACTAGGTGATCAATGTGGGGCATCGGAAAGTGATCTTTTGGACAGGCGTCGTTTAGATCTGTGAAGTCTATACACAATCTCCACGACCCGGTCGTCTTTTTGACGAGCACTGGATTTGCCAACCACTCGGGATCAGTTCCAGTTTTCTCGATTAATTTGTTGTCGATCAATTTCTTGATTTCGACTGCCAAAGCCGCACTTTTATCAGGCCCAAATTTTCTTCGTTTTTGGGTGATAGGTCTCCTTGCTGGATCAATATTCAATCTGTGGCAGGCATGATTCGTGGGAATGCCCACCATATCCTCATGCGACCAGGCGAATGCTCCAATGTTTTCTTTCAAAAATGCGACCATGTCCGACCGCAAATTTTCTGGTAAATTCGAACCAATGAATACCTCGAGTTCCGGACGAGCTTCGTTTAAATGAATGGTTTCAAGGTCCTCCGCTGAAGTTGCCCGCTCTTTAGGCTCCTTCCAACGAGGATCCTCGATTCCGAACTCTGGCTCAAAGCCTAACCTAGGCTCCAGATCTGGAAAGTTTTCTGGAAACTGGTCGTCGGGGAGCTGGTCGCCCGAATCTGTCTGCTCGTCGACATCCATTGGGGTGTGGTCGTCCACTTCCATGGAGGCGTGCTCGTTCACCTCCACTTGGTGGTCGTCGGAACTACGACTGCACTCCCCAACTTCAATCTTTCGGTACTTGCTAGGAAGACCCTCCAAGTAGTTTACTTGTTGATTTTGTGTTTGACACTCAATATACTTTCCAACCATAGGACTTTCCTTAGAATGACGCTTTGCAAAACGGACGAGACACTCCCTCGCCCGCGTCTGATCGCCCTTGACGGTTATAACTCCCGCCGGGGTTGGAAATTTTACACAATAATAGTAAGTAGAAGCGGCCGCCTTGAACTCGTTGAAGAAAGGACGGCCGAGGAAAGCATTGTAGGATGATGGCATGTCGATGATCAGGAAGTCGAGCTGCCTAGCATGGTGCATTTCAGGCTCTTTTGACGATGCCAATTCCAGAGACAGTCTGATTTTCCCGATGGGATGGTTGCGCGTGTCCCCGAAACCTACGATTATATCATCGCAAGGCTCGATGTATTCTGCATATCCACCAAGAGCATCCAGGGTATGCTTGAAGAGGATGTTGGTGTATGCCCCAGTGTCGACCATCAAGCGATGGACGTTTGTTCCCATGATCTTTCCTGAGATGACCAAAGCATCATTGTTTGGGTGCACCACGCCGTTCAGGTCGTCGTCCGAGAAAATGACTTGATGAGAAGGAGGCTTCTCGGCAGTCGGAGCGACGCACACCTGGTGCACATTGTTCAGTGCTCGCTGCTCGCTCTGAGCTCGGTGAACATATAATTCTTTCCCGGATTGGGTCCCCCCCAACGGGCCTTCTATCACCATACAGGCTCCCCCCACGTTATCGATGTCGCCACCCGGATTGTTTTGCATGGGGGGAGTCAGCTTGGGACGATTCAGTTGTTGGCGCAGGTCGTCGCGACGTTTCTTCCCCTGTTGTCGCCATTGCCAGGAGGCTTGATGAACTGGGCGAGCTTGCCCTCATTGTACAGCTTGAAAAGGTTTCTCACCAAGTCTCGGCACCCATTGGTGTGGTGGCCGATGGAGTTGTGGTAGTCACAGAATTAGCTACCATCGAGATTCTCATCACTCGTATGCATAAGCTTGGCATGGGGGAGCAGATTCTTTCCCCTGACTGCATTGAATATGCCCCTGGGATCAAGAGAGAGAGATTCTCTGAACTGGATGATCTCAGGAGACTCCTCGAAAGGCCTGAAGTTTGCTGGGCGAGCACTGCCAGCTTGAGTGGTCGCCTTCTTGGGCTGGGACGACTCCCCAGTGTTTGTGTTTTTCTTGGGCCAGATGGTCTTTTTGGACGCCTCCGGCTGCTCGTTAGCCTTGGCGGCGTCCATTATCTCCTCCATTTGAATGAAATTCCCAGCCCTCGTGCGGAAGTCCGCATAAGAACTTGGGAAAGTAAGATGGATAGATTCCCAAAGCTTGGTACCTATCCTCAGACCGGAAACAGCTGAGATCAGCTTTGTCTCATCGTTTACGGCCTCCCCATCGATCACCAGCCTATCGAACCGCTCGATGAATTCTTTGCCTGATTCAGTCAGGGATTGGCGAACGTTCGCCAAACGTTGCTTTGAGGCTGGGCGAGCAGCAATAGACCCGTAGTAGGTCAGAAAGTGTTGTCCCAGCTCAAGGAATGAGGTGATAGATCCGGGACTCAAAGTTGTGTACCATCGATGAGCCCGACCTCCCAAGGTTAGGGAGAAGTTTCTGCATTGGGTGGCGTTCGTTGCCCCGATTGAGGCCATATAGTTGGAGTACTTGGACAAGTGTACTCTAGGGTCGGATGCACCATCGTATGCCGGCATGGAAGGCATTTGAATCTTTCTCTGAATGGGGGCAGTAAGGATTGCAACACTTAGTGGAGGTGCGGGCAGAGTGATTGGTGGTGCGGTCCCTTGCTTCGAGGCGACCACCTCTGCTCGCAGAGCGTCCATCTCTTGCTTCATCAAATTTTGAGTTGCGAGGAACTGGGCGATTTGCCCCTCCTCGGCGGTCTGTGGCTTGGGGACGACGTTCTCGTCGCGTCGACTCCCTTGGGATCCGGCTGGGCGATCATCATGACGTGATCGCCTGGGAGAGTGCCTGTCAGAATGGTGGCTGCGATAACTTTTCGCCAGAGCTCGCGCACCCTTCCCTGGTCCCACTCGATCAAGAGTTGAGACTCTGTCGCCCTGATCTCTCTTATCAGCGCGATCCCGGTGGTCGGCTCTGCCTGCTCGGCCGTCCACATTGAAAGGCACTCGGCGAGGAGCCCTTCCATCTCTATCGTCCATTCGGTTGAAAACTGAATTTCTGTGTCACGAGTCTCCCGTGTGGCTATTGTGGGAGTGCTCGGCAACTTTGCTTTTGCCTTTGTCTTGGGGGCGAACGGGGTGTGAGTGATAGGAGCGGTCGTCCTCCTCATTCCCCTTGGCTTTGCGAGCTCTGTCGAAGGCCTGATCCTTGGCCTTCTCAAGCTCTTCTTTTTCATTCTGCCTCCTCTTCTCCAATAGGTAGTCAGAAAAGTCCTTCAAATGTTGGGGATCATTCAGAATGTCCCCCATGTTTAAGTTTGCAAACGGGTTCACCGGCGTCGGAAGGGGTTCGTTCCCTCCGGGCGGTATGATTCCGTCTTGAGGAGTATGATGAGACATCGTTTAAAGAGTGTCTCTGGAGATTATTACAAAGATATGACTGTTCTTAAGCTTTCGACGCTTAAAAACGAAAGATTAGAGTTCTTACGCAGAAGAACGTGCTATTACAACTACTTACTAGCAAAGTAACAACAACTAAAGCTTAAAAACAAGATTACACGGAGATCAAACTCCAAAATATGTCTCGAAAATTGCAAATATTCAAGAACACGAAGAACATGAAAATACGTAAATAAGCTTTAAACGGTGGAACTACCGATTAAAACCTGAAAAATAGATTTTGCTAACCGATCGCTCGATGATCGGACGAAACTGAGATGAAGAACACGTAAAAGGACCCCTCCTTCTAGCGCCAAATGTTGTACGTGCTTTTGATGGGTTGACTCGGATGTGGACTATTGATTAGCACGGGACAAACATGTATAATGATCGGGGGTTTATTACGTGTTTAGAGAGTATTTATGCGATGATCTTGATGATCTAATGAAGAACAAGCAAGAACAAAGATATAGCTTCTTTGAGAAGCTAAAAGCTTGAGAGCTTTGGGAATGTTTATTGCTTTAGGATAGGAAGATTGGGTGGAATGAGTAACTTGTGTACAAATGAGCCTCTTTTAGGCATTATATAGTGGTTTCTAGGGGCTGCCCGCCCTTTACACGTGGCATGCCCTCATTTGACCTCTCTTCTGCCCGAAAAGGTGATTTGATGGCGCATTTAATGCTAAACCGCCTTTGGTGCTCGTCCTCGCCGATATGCCGAGGAGCTGAGCTACGGTGGTCGCCGGAGGACCATGGCGAGGAGTGTGGTCGCCACGCTCCATGCTGTCTCTCAAGGCTTCAATACTTAGACTTTCCTACCTAAGAATAAGCACGTGCTCGCCACACATTTGGGCGAGCAGTTAACTAAAACACGTGCTCGCCAACATCTTTGAGCGAGCACTTAAACATATTAAATACACCTATTTTATTACGTTTTCTTGGTCTTGTTGACTAGTCGTCGCACGACTTTGTTGACTGGTCCTCGCCACGTAAGCTGGTGACTAGGATTGACTTGTCAAAGATTGACTTCTTTGACTAGGTATAACAGTAGCACAGTGATTTTGGCCTTAGAAATACCATTTTACGGTTATATGATGCCGCTCGTTGGAGCATTTACGATGGTTGCAACTTCGATTTTGCTTCCGTACTTGTGCTACTTGAAGATTTCGGGGAATTATAGGAAGTTGTGTTTCGAAACTGTGATCAACGTTTTAATAATTTTGATGGGTCTGGTTGTTCTGATTATTGGGACTTATACATCCACTACAAAAAATGCGGGGTTTGTCGACGGAAGTCTACCGACGGAATCCATTCTGTCGGCCGTCCCGACGGATCGCCGACGGAATATTCGAATCGACTGACTCCCGACGGACTTCCCGACGGAATTTAGTTTCACCGTCAAACAGTGTCGTTTTAGCCTTGCTTCCCGACGGATTTTTTCCGTCGGTCGTTCAAATTTCGACTACCGACGAAATAATCCTATTACATTTATCGATATATATATATATATATATTACATTTATATATAATATAAAAGTTGAATTATTGCTATTAAAATATAAAATATTGAAATATATTACATTTATATATAATATTTATATAATTAATATTAAAAATGGAGCATAAGTTTGAAACATGGGGTGAATTGAAAGTGATATTCAAATCAGTCATAATCCACTACAGAACGGGTCGAGTTAAAATTTTCATTCTAGACTGTTTGTTAAGTACATGCACATTGTGCAATTTGTTCAGAGAACATGTCCATAGGTTTGACTATACAAAGTACACTTTACCAATTGATATTAAAGAAACATATGCATTAATCACGATCATATATGTGAACCAGATCATGATTAATTAATTGAATTATATATATATATATATATTCTGAATTTGCCTATATAAATAGGATTTATTTTTTGATAAACAACCACAGCTAGCTAGCTAGCATTGTGCAATTAATCGGCACTCATTGAATCCTAGCTCATAGATTGATCATGGGATTCATGGCCAATAAACCGATCAGATATTGCATAGTAAGAATACTTTAATTCTTCATTTTCTCACAATTTAATTACAATGTTTACTTAATTTCGTATTCCCTCAAATTCAACATGCATGTGATTTTGACTTTTCACACTATTTACAATTTAAATGCATAAAACAGATTGATGCATTTACAGACTCGGCATTTAAGGGTAACCCGGCGGCAGTGTGCTTGTTGGAGGAAGAGAAAGACGAGGAGTGGCTAAAAATGGTAGCGCGTGAGTTCAATATGCCCATAACTTGCTACTTGACTCGCTTCTCCGACTCTGCTGACTCACTTAACGACTTCCTCCCCAAGTTTCACATTCGATGGTTCACTTCTGTCGCTGAGGTATATATGTATACATAACACCATATGAATTCTAACGAGTTGAGTCAATTATCAACACAAAATAATTGTACATTTTATATATATTGTTATAAGATTTAAAAAAATTATAATTCGCTTCCGTATAAGTAGAGATGTTTATCTGTGTCGGACTAAACGAACTGATCCAGTTTGCCCTAAAAATGCAGGGTTATAGTTGATAGATTGTAGGTCCGTTTAAACCTATATTTTTTTAATTACCCTGGACCGATTAATCTGCTGGCTAAATTAACGGGCCAGCCGCCAGCCTGGTGCTATATTTAGACTTTTAAAAATGGCCCGATAGGCCAATACAACAGCCCAACCCATTCAGCCCTCATTATATATCCTTACCAAATTAGGCATTATCCAATTTTATAAAGTGGCCCAATAGGCCAATACAATATCAAGCTTGCGGTATTATTTTCTAAATCGAATATGATTACAATATCAATCTTCTGTTTGGAATTGACGTATATGATTGCAATGTAAATTCCTAATCTTTTTGGTATTATTTCCTCCTAAATCGATAAGCCTTCATTTTTAATATTATAAGGAATTTCTACTTAAAGAAGCTACCATTTTTTTAGTTTTAAATTCAAGTTAAAAAAAAAAAAAAAAAAACCGTGGTGCGTCTAGTCCGTGACCTACTAGAATTAGAGTTAGGGTTCAGCTATTGTAAGACCGTTAACATATGGTGATGATCACTTAAAAATTTGTGAGGAGCAGCTTAAGAAAAAGTGATTTTTCTCCTCTAATAGATGTTGCAAACTCCTACTCCTAAGTTCACCTCTCCATCTATACTAATGATGGACGGATCTAAATTTTTACTTCAAGTGACGAAAGTTGTCATATTATAATATTATGTATATTTTCAATTCAAGCGGGGCGATCGCCCCGCCCCCTTAATTTGTTCCTGATCATATTTATTTTTTTGATAGGTCCCAATTTGCGGACATGCAACTTTAGCTGCCTCTCACTTTCTTTTCAAATATGAATTGGTGAAATCGAGTGAAATTGAGTTCGTATCCCTCTCGGGGACTCTAATGGCGAAAAAAGTGTCGGAAATTCGGAAGTCTAGCAAGAATGACGACAATGCAAGCTTCCTTATTGAACTCGATTTTCCAGTCATTTCGATAAATAAATATGATGGTATTGCACCTACATTTGCAACTATTTGTAAAAGCTTGAATGTTTCTGCTGCCACCGTGAATGAAATCCACAAAACGACTACTGAAAACGACATTTTGGTAAGTATAGTAGTTCTTTTTATAATTTGTGTGTGAGATTAATGATATTATAAGGATAACCCTGTCGACTTTCACAAATTGAAAATAGTACGGTAACTTTTAACATTTTAGTCCCGTAACTAATTGTAGAAGGTGAAACATTTGGTTGACGTTGTCTTAATGTATGTGGTATGATATTTGTCAGGTTGTGCTAGAATCGGCAGAGGCGGTTATACAAGTGGAACCCGATTTTGATGAGATACGAAAATTTCCTGGCAAAGGAATACTCATTACTGGACTTGCTCCACCCGGCTCTAAATTTGATTTCGCAATTCGCTTTTTCACCCCAAAAATGGGGGTTGATGAGGTAAATTCTTTTTGAAGTCTCGATATTCGATTCAAAAACAGGAATCTATTAAACTTCTTTTTGTTCCATTTGAAGATGTAGCTAGCTAATACATTTTGTGTTGATGATGTAGGATTATGTGTGTGGAAGTGCACATTGTGCCTTAGCACCCTATTGGAGCAAGACCCTCGCCAAAAACAATTTCATTGCATATCAAGTAATTTAACAATCCATTATATATTTATTTCACAAAATTAACATTTTATTTTTATTGCAAATATAATTAATTATGTGTGTAATTAGGCATCATCGAGGAGTGGGGTGCTAATTGTAGATTATGATGACAAAAATCAAAGGGTATTGCTTCGTGGGAGAGCCGTTGCGGTGATGGAAGGCTCTCTTTTGGTATAAACAAAACAAATGATAATGAAATTGCTTCAAAATGCTCTCATTCAATTTTGAGTTCTAAATAACTATCGTTTATATTTTGTTTTAAATTCAGTGTAATTTTAGCTATTTTTTTAAATAAAGTATAAATTTAAGTTGTATAATTTATGTTAATTTAAATTTTATGTAATAGTTTATTTTTTTCTTAAATTTACACAAAAATGCTGAAGTTTTGCGATTAATTAAATTGATATTACATCTAATGTGATGAATTAATTCATATATAATTAAACATTTATAAAATTATTGAGATACATATATCATTGTGTTATGCCATTAATCATGTGTTAGGAATCATTGCAAAAAAGGTCTTGTATACCAAAAATTGTTGGGATATGGTTTAATTAGAGAAAAATTCATTTTACTTCCTGTAACTTAGGCCTAATCCAATTTATATCCTTTAAGTTTTCACTTTTTCGATTTACGTCCTTTCTGGTTCAATTTACGTCCTTTTCGCCGGAAAATTTTCAAACTCACCGGAATGTGAGAAATAAATTGGGATTCCGGCCAAATAGTCCAATTTACGTCCTTTAAGTTTGAAATTTTTTAAAATTTAATAAATAATTTTTCTAAAAATATCTTTAAAATTTTTAAAATATTATTAAAAATCCGAAAACATCATTAAAATTAAAAAATATAAAATGTGTAAAATAAAATTCCAAATATCTTATTTAATTTTTTAAAAATTTCATTAAAAATTATAAAATGTGTAAAATAAAAATAAAAAATTTTACAATTGAAAAAATAAAAAATGTTTAACTTAAAATTAAAAATTCAAAAATCTTATTAAAAATTCTAAAAATTTCATTATAAATTCTAAAAAGCTCTTTAATTTTTAAAAAATGTGTAGATTAAATATTAAAAATTCTAAAAACCCAATAATAATAATAAAAATCAGACTTGATTCGAACTCATACGCCATTAAAGTTTTTCACGAACTCCTAATTTTTTTTGGATTCCACGCCTTGATTTATTATAGAACCGTGTCAAATTCATTTTAATGAGGTTTTTAGAATTGTATAATTTTTTATTTTATTTAAAAAAAAAATTTATAGATTTTTTTTATTTAGAATTTTATGTTTTTATGAGATTTTTAGAAATTTTTTATTTTTACTTTACAAATTTTTTAAATTTTTAGAATTGTAGATTTTTTAATTTTTTTTTAAGAATTTTTTATTTTTATTTTACACAGTTTATAAATTTTAATGATATTTTTAATTTTTTTCAGAATTTTTTAATTATTAATTTCTAATTTTTAAACTTAAAAGACATAAATTGGACTATTTGACCGGAATTACAAATTTCCGGCGAAAAGGACATAAATTGGACCTAAAAGGACATAAATTGGACACCCTAGGACGTAAATTGAAAAAGTGAAAACTTAAAGGATATAAACTGGATTAGACCTAAGTTACAGGACGTAAAATGAAATTTTCTCGTTTAATTAAGAAAATTTGATTTTGACTAGATACTAAAACCTAAGTAAAACCCAAATACGATGATTTATCAAGTCTAGATTTTCAAGTTAGATGAGTTCATACATGTTAGAGAGCTTTAATTTTTAGTTAGATAGATTTCTTAAATCTATGACAAATGATCTGGAAGCACAAAATACATGAAAACAAGTAGCATTGAAGACAATGAGTTGAAGTGTTATGAACAAGTGACAAGTACGATTCATGAAGACAAGTACGCTTAGGGACAATGTGCCAAGTGTCATCAATTTGGATATTTATATACCTTGGACTTGACACACTTATGGTCAAAGATGATGGATGACAAGACATTTATTCAGTACGAGGTCGTTATTCTTAAAGGACAAAATTATTCCAAGAAGGTCAATGATTTAGTGCCACCTGTCACTACACATAACAAATTCTGAGAAAAGAATGAAGATTTTAGAATTGGACATAACAAATTCTGAGAAAAGAATGAAGATTTCAGAATTGGACGTGAATGCATGTACTATTTGCATGCAGGCCCTTTAACAATTTAAAAGTTCAAATTTATGGATAAGCTTCCTATCTTCACCAATGGATAGTTTGTTGCATCTATAAATAGGCCATATCTTAAAACATTTCAAGATTACGGGACATACAAGCCATACACATTCTAGCAATATTTTAGCATTCAAAAGCATTCAAAACACTCGAGAGATTAAAACTTTTAAGCATTTTGTTTGTGAGTGTTATCTTTACTCCCCACTAGGCAAGCTCATAGATTATTATCCTAAGTCTAAATAGTGATATTCTAGCCTTTACATTCGTTCTTAAATTGTAAAGGATATCACACTAAGTTGGTACAAGAACAAAACCCTACTTTCACCTTGAGAGATAGATTGAGAGTATTGTTGAATTCGTAGAAAGTTTGAGAGTATTGCAACGAGAGAAGGTTGTAAGAAATCAAGAGAAGAAAAGAAGAAGAGGAGAGTGCACCTTTGCACTGTAAAAACAAGTTAATTTCAAGTGATTAAGGAATTATCCTATTAAGTTAGGAGAGTGGACGTAGGAGCAGTTTAGCCTCCGAACCACTATACATCATGTGTTCTTATTTATTGCTTTTACTTTATTGTTTAAGTTTAAATAGTTACATTGCATATTACTTATTAATCTGTTTAGTATACAAGTGCATATTACTTAAGGAGTATAATAGGGCCTATCATTTATTCCGCATATTATATACTTGTTAAGATCTGTTAAAATATCTCAAAAGTATTTCCATAGGACTTTGCATATAGACAACTTACCTGACTCTGATTATCACTACAAAAAAACTGTAAAATACCGACATAATTAATTTTACCGACGGATTAACGAAGTCAACCGATTTTTCCGTCGGCAATCACAAAAAAAAAAAAAAAAAAAAAAAACGCGTGATTACAGACGGAAATTTATATGATAATTAAGTTATTGTTGTGTGAATTAATAAATAAAAGAATTATTAATAAACAAAAGAATTAAAAATAAAACTACATTTACAGTTTATAAATTTAAAAAAATTACAATAATTATAAGCCACACAAATTTAGTGATTAATATAAGTGAAAGAATGTCAATTATTAAATGAATTTTTTTTTAAATTTTTTTTGAATAAAAATATGATGCATGCATATATTAAATTACTAATATACTATTTGAAAATAAGATTCACACATATACAAGAGTTATAAGTCACAAATTTAGTGATTAATATAAGTAAAAGAATATTCAATTATTAAATAGATTTGTTTAAAAAAAAAGAGTAAACCATGTATACATGATATGAACTTTTTAGTATTTTAATCAAAACACAAAAAATAAATAAATTAGATTTACAATATATAAATTAAAAAAATTAAATTTACAATAGTTATAAATCACAAATTTAGTGATTAATATAAGTAAAAGAATGTTCAACCACTACAAAAACGCGCAGTTTTACCGACGGATTGCCGACGGAATAGAAAGTCAAAAGACGCTACCGACGGAAATCAAATTCCGTCGGCTTTCCCGACGGAATGCCGACGGAAATGCCGACGGGCACACAGAACTCTCTACACGGTGTCGTTTTTGGGTCACTGGCCGACGGATTATTTCAGTCGGTATTGTAAATTAGGGTTACCGACGGATATTTTCCGTCGGTAACCGCGCCATATTATTGGCCCCTCACGTGATAATTTTAAACGGGCGCGGAATAATTTAAATTCGCCCATACCGACAGAAAATTCTGTCGGTAACCGACCCGCCTTAACTAACCGCCTCTTGACCGACTCCCAAAATTTAATGTGGTCATTACCGACGGAAATTGCAATTTTTTTTGTATATAATCTGCATACAGATTACTCTTTCGAAAGAAAGAAAAAAATTTCCTCTTTCGTTCGTGTTCGTCGACATCACGAAGAGGCTCTGGCGAGGTGATCTTTCGATTAAAAAATCTATACGGTACGCTTTCTTAATTTGTTAATAATTAATTTTTAAGTTATATTGTAATGCCTATAATTATGAATTAAATTGCATGTGTTAATTAAATTTGTTATATAGATTAATATGAAATTGTTTGTAGTTGATGTATATAGTTAATTAGTTTGCATGTATGTAGTTGATATATCTAATTAATTAGTTGATATTGTACGTGGATAATTGCCTATATATAGTTGATGTATATAGTTATTTATAATAAATTGATGTGATTTGTTAAGATCGATAGTGCATGTTTTGCATAATTGATGTTATATATATAGTGGATATTATTGTTTAATTTGCATATACGTTGGAGTGGAGTTAATTACATAATTAAATTATGATATTGTACGTTATAATTAGCTAGATTAATATTGTTGATTTACTAATTATGAAATTATTGATTAAATTAGGGGCTTTGTTAATTATATTAGGAAATTGTTATTTTAAAGTTAGAAAATTATTACTAAATTTATTAGGTTATAGATTGTTAATTAAAATAGAAAATTGTTAATTAAAATAGGAAATTATTGATTAAATTAGTTATTGTTGAATAAAATAGGAAATTATTTATTAAAATAGGTTATTATTGATTAAATTAGGTATTGTTGATTGAATAGAAAATTATTTATTAAAATAGGTTATTATTGATTAAAATAGGTTATTATTGATTAAAATACGTTATTATTTAGGGATTAAATTTTAATTTATTAGATTATTGTTTTTTATTAAATTAAGAAATTTATTATTAATTAATTAGTATTATATATATATTTATTAATTTGAATGTTTAAATTAAATAGATGAGTGGAGATGGTGCTGGTGGCTCGGGATCTCACGGGGCCTCCGGGTCACGTAGCCGATCGAGGAAGAGCCGAGCCACACTTAGACCCGAGGCGCCGCCTATACTGCCTCGGGCACCATTGTCGTCGCCTCCGCCACCCATTCCACACCCGTCGCCTCCGCCGTCGTCTCAGTCGTCTACCCGGGAGCATCCTGCTGTTCCTACTCGGGATGGCCGACAGCCCGTTTGGGTCGAAAGAGGAGTGTAAGTAATTAAATACTTTTATTGTTTAATAATTAATAATTAATTTCGCATTCGTTTTAATTT
Source organism: Galeopsis tetrahit (assembly GCA_963675135.1). Lineage (NCBI taxonomy): Eukaryota > Viridiplantae > Streptophyta > Magnoliopsida > Lamiales > Lamiaceae > Galeopsis > Galeopsis tetrahit. The sequence continues at coordinate 8,919,247 of OY776122.1, read as the reverse complement.
ATAATGTGTTTTGTTTGTTAATTAATGTCGCAGATTGATACCTGGTAACGAGGTCTCCAGGGCATGCACGATTGCTTTTTCCTCTTTACCGATCTCTGCGAGTGCAATTACCTGGAAGAAGGTCCCAAAACAAAAAAAATGGGCGTACTTCGAGGAATTTCAGGTAGTAATTAATTACTTAATTATTTAATTAATGTTTGTTAATTTGTTCAATAATAAACAATTTATTATATGTGCAGAAACATGCCAGGTGGGATCGGGATATGTACTCGGACCAGGCTATGTTCAAGTATTTCAGTAAATCGGCGCAAGAGCGGTATAAGGATTTAATGTACGAATAGAGAATGGCATGGCAGAGCGATGGGACGCCGCAGAGCTTGGGTAAGGATGCTAATGATGTTGTGTTGTGGGATTCATTGACGAGGGAGTGGCTGGATCCTGAGTACATCAGGAAGTGTGAGATTGCTAAGGCCAACCGGAGATCCGACGTTGGGGGTGGGATGTCCAGGCATCGGTGTGGAGCCCGGTCCATCCTTGAGCGGTCGCTTGTCATTGTAAGTGTTAATTAATTTTTTAATTAATTTCAATAAATTTAATTGTTTAGTGATGCGGCCTAAAAATGTCACCTAATAAGGAGTCGACACGTGTATAAAAGATAAGATCAAAGTAGAAGGATTGGATTGTGTAGTACTCTCTAGATAAGGAATCCCTTCTAGAGGTCCCTCTGGAGAGAGCTTCGTCTGGAGATAGGCAGTGAGAAGAATCAGTCTTGATATGAATTTATGGGCCGTAAATATAGGGGAATCCCGCCATTTCCGGTCCAGACTTGATGGAAGGAAGACTTTATCTTAGGGGACGAAGTCCACTAAGAATGAGTATTGCCGGATCTTCAGGGAGTGGAGAGAAGGGAAGACTTGGTCCACTCAGCAGGGTTTAGTCCTAGAGGCAGCTCCGAGATAAGGGGAGGCTCTAACGGCTCCTTATGAGGAAGTCTCTATAAAAAGGTGAACCGAAGGAAATTTCCAGGTTAGATATTCTGACTTTACTCAACTTATATACTGAATCCAAAATACATTTTTCTGATATTCTTGAAGAGCTTGTTTGACGAATCAAGGATCTCGAGATCCTTGTGATATATTGAGAAGCCCTATACTGACTTAGGCATCGGAGTGTCCGCGCCGGACTCCCCTCCGGCGTGGTCTTTGCAGGTTCTTGAAGATTCTATTGGAGGCAGCGTATTTGGGCCACTTTTTCACGTGTTCGAAAGGTTGGATATCCAATTCGGAGGACACGTAATCCCCTCGTGCAAATTTTGGCACATCAACTGGCGCCGTCTGTGGGAACGAGTTGAAAGAATTTCTCGCGAATTTCTACCTGTTCGAGTAATGGGTGGCGGAAACAACACATCTACCTCGGGAAAGAGATCCCTCACAGGGGATAATCCTCCTTTACCGAATGATCCCACGCCAAAGGGAGGCCGGGGAAAAGATCCAGTTCCTCCCCCTCCTGGATCCAATCCGCCAGGAACGCCTAACACAGGCTTGGGAGAGGAAAACCGTCCCATTCCGATCGAAGAGGGGACAACAGGGAACATTGAAGCCCCAGAGGTCCGGACCGCGGATTCCCAACGAGAGGATATTCCAGATTCGGGACCATACCTGATTTCTCCCGATCAATTGAACGCCCTCATCAAGCAAGCTATAGAGAGAGCTTTCGCGGCTCAAGGAGATCGAGCCCCCAGAGCTACACCGGGAAATCTGGAGATACCTGTCCCGAGACGCCAGGAAGAGGTACCTGGAGCCTCCCAAGTGCTATCCAAGGAAGTAGGGACACGAGTAGAAGAAGACGATAAGGTGCCCTCCCGAGCGGAAAGAAGCATTCCCCTTCGGAATACAAGAAGGAACGCAGATTTGGCACCCCGAGAGACAGAACTTCCTGAAACAGAAGAAAGCACTGATGATACCTACGGAGGGCCAGTCAGCGACCAACTGCAGGCCCTACAGAAGGAGATGAGGGATATGAGGAGGCAAATGAGCAATCGAACCAGTAGATCCGCTTATGTCTCCGGATGTCAGTTCTCCCCTAACATATTACAGGACGAACTTCCATTCAATTTCAAGCCCCTCAATTTTGAATACGATGGTACGGCAGACCCGTACGAGCACCTAGTAAGATTCGAAAACGCTGCGTTATTACACCGCTACGGAGAGGGAATAAAATGTAGGGTGTTCCTAACCACCCTAGCAAAAGCAGCACAGCAATGGTTCACTCAATTGGAACCCAATACAATCCGGTCCTGGGAGGAATTCAGTGAGTTGTTCCTCCATCAATTTGCAAGTGCTCGGAGACAGCCGCGGGCCACTTTGACCCTCTTCAATCTGAGACAGGGGGAGGGCGAGAGCTTAAGAGCTTTTCTCCGGAGGTTTAATCAGGCAGCTCTGGAGGTCCCTACAGCCTCTCCGGAGGTGAAGATCAACGCTCTTACTAACGGATTGCGTGATGGAGACTTTTTCTCCTCTTTAGCTAAGAAGCCGGTTAAGAACTTTGATGAGTTGCTGCATAGAGCAGAGAAGTACCTCACTCTGGAGGAGGTTCGAAAAGCCAAGAGACTGGAGATTAGGCCACAAGATCGAGAGAGGAGGAGGGAAGGCCCCTCCAGACGATCCAGTCCAGAGGTCCCTCGGACCTCCGGATCAACAAAAGACAGCAATCCCTCCAGAGGTCCCCGGTCCGGCCCTTGCGGAAGGTTTGAGAAATACACACCCTTGAGAATTGAACCTACCGAAGTACTGGAGGTAGCAGGAGATCATCCGGACTTGAAATTCCCATATTCCAGAGGTCGAGGACCTCAGAAGCCCAAGTCTGATCGATTTTGCCGATTTCACAATGAATATGGACATGACACAAATCAGTGTTACCACCTGAAAGACGAGATTGAAAGGATGATCCAAGCGGGCCATCTGAAAGAATTTATATTTAGAGACAGGCAGGGCCCTCGGGGGCAGAAGCGAAAAGAACATGAAAGAAAACCGGAAGCGAAGGAAACCAGAGAGGCGGCCGAAGATATGCCCCCTCCACCGCCAAAGAGAGGAGTAATCCACATGATTGTGGGAGGGCCAGCAGATGGAGATTCCTTTCGGAAGAGAAAGCAGAGTGTCCGAGCTCTAAAAGCAGAGCAAGGAAGTCAATTAAGAGAAGTAGGACGTATGACGGAGACGCCCAATATCCGATTTGGGCCGGAGGATGTGAAGGGAGTTAAGGAAGATCACAACGATGCTCTGGTGATCACTACCGACATAGCTGGGTTCGACGTTGCCTGAATCTTCGTAGATACGGGGAGCTCAGCTGACATTATGTTTTTTGAGTGTTTCAAGAGAATGGAGCTGAGTGTGAAGCTACGACCTGTAGATACCTCCCTGTATGGTTTCTCCGGAGGTGCCATCCAACCCTTGGGATCAGTAATATTACAGGTAGGATTGGGGGACGCTCCAGCTCGAAAGGTCCACTTGGTGGAGTTCCTCATTGTAGATATCCCCTCATCATACAACGTAGTGATGGGACGACCTAGCCTGAACCTCTTTCAGGCAATCATCTCTACATTTCATATGAAAATGAAATTCCCTACAGCCACAGGGGTGGGAGAAGTAAGAGGAGATCAATACCAAGCACGGAAGTGCTACGCAGAGTCTGTAAAGATGGCGGACAGAGCCCTAACCAAGGGCTTGGAGCGGACGAGAGGAGACGACCCTGAGGTCAAGAGAAAGAAAGTGGAAGGAGTAGCACCTGAACAGGTGAATGTTAAAACAGACGAGGAGCTGATGAGCGTGGAGCTCTTCCCAGGGAAGCTCGGCTTTGCCACTAAGATAGGTACCCAACTGGGACCTGAACTTACAGAAAAGGTAATCTCTACATTACGTCGAAATTCCGATATATTTGCATTTTCTCCAGCTGACATGACAGGGGTCCCTCCGGAGATAGCAGTACATTGCCTTAATGTTGATCCAAAGGCAAAGCCCGTGAAACAGAAACTACGAAACTTTGGAGTTGAGAAGAATAGCATCGTGAAAGAAGAAGTCGAAAAACTATTGGAGGCAGGACATGTGGTGAAAGTCCAATTCCCAGAATGGCTCTCCAATGCTGTGCTAGTGCCTAAAGGGGGAGGAAAATGGAGAATGTGCATCGATTTCAGGGACCTCAACAAGGCATGCCCTAAGGACCACTACCCTTTGCCAAGGATAGACTAGTTAGTGGACGCAACTTCTGGATTCGAGTTACTAAGCATGATGGATGCATACCAAGGATACCACCAGATCCAGCTGAACCCCTCGGATGTCTCCAAAGTGTGCTTCATAGCAGCGTGCGGAACGTTTGGCTATGTTCGGATGCCATTCGGATTAATCAATGCTGGAGCAACATATCAAAGGATGGTCGATGCTGTCTTTCGAAGACAACTAGGAAGGAACATGGAAATATATGTAGATGATATGCTGGCCAAGAGTGTGACAGCAGATCAGCATGTGGAGGATCTGGAGGAAATTTTCCAAGTAATTCGAGAGAACGGTATCAAGTTGAACCCAGCCAAGTGCTCTTTTGGAGTGAAATCAGGGAAGTTCCTTGGATACATGGTCACTCAAAGAGGGATAGAAGTGAATCCAGCTAAGGTGAAGGTTGTACTGGACATGCAGCCGCCGAGAAACGTGAAAGAACTCCAGACGCTCAACGGGAGGATTATAGCATTGAGCAGATTCATAGCCAGATCTGCTGAAAAAAGTCACCCCTTCTTCAAAATTCTCAAGAAAGGGGCCAAGTTCGAATGGAATGAAACATGTCAAAAAGCCTTTGAAGACCTGAAGCATCATTTGTCCCAGCTGCCGAAGCTGACAAAGCCTTCTCCTGGAGATACTCTCATTTTGTATCTCTCCGTAGGGAAATTCTCATTAAGCACCGCCTTGGTCAAAGAAGAGGGACCTCTTCAGCATCCTATTTATTACGTCAGTAAGGTTATTCAAGGAGCCGAAGCTCGATACTCAGAAATCGAGAAGGCTGCTCTGGCCGTGGTAGTTACGGCGCGAAGGTTGCGCCCATATTTCCTCTCTTACAAAATACTGGTCCGCACTAATTACTTGTTGAAACAGGTTATAGGGCGAGCAGACCTCTCTGGAAGGATGGTGAGATGGGCAATAGAGCTCCAAGAATACGATGTGGATTTTGAGCCACGGAAGGCCATAAAAGCCCAAGCTTTGTCCGATTTCATCCAAGAGTCGACCAAACCAGAGGAAGCCGAGGGATGGAAGGTATACGTAGATAGCTCAGTGACTCTGAGCGGATGCGGAGCAGAGATAGTGCTAGTGGGCCCTCAAGGAGAGGACTTACAATTTGCAGTGAGGTTTCAATTCATGACCTCGAATAATGGAGCAGAGTACGAAGCTTTGATCAGAGGAATGGAGATGGCATTAGAATTGGGAGCTCCAAAGGTAACTCTATACTCCGACTCCCAATTAGTTGTTCAACAGGTGAATGGGGAATACGCAACCAAAGATAGCAGGATGGCTGCCTATCTGGAACGAGCCAAAGAAGTGATGGGCAAATTCCAAAATTGTGAGGTAGTCCAGGTACCTCGAGAGAAAAACATGCAGGCAGATAGCCTCTCCAAACTCGCTAGCTCCACAGAGTTTGATGGACAAGGAACAGTGACCTTGGTAGTAGCAGAAAGGGAGACCTTGGAGAACCCCATTGGCTCCATTGAAGAGGGAGACGATTGGAGAAGAGCTATATGGGTGGAACTCACCAAGGGAGCAGATGCCCCTACCACCAGAGAGACCCGAGCCCTTCGGATCAAATATTGTATCATCGGAGGGTACTTATACAAGAAATCGTTCACACAACCATATTTGAGGTGTATATCAACCCGAGAAGCAAGATACGCACTCAGAGAAATCCATGAAGGTAATGCAGCTAGTCATGAAGGATACAAAGCAGTGGTGAAGAAAGCTTTAAGGGCTGGATTATATTGGCCCTCCATGACAAAAGACGCTAGGGAATTTGTGAAAAAATGTGTCAAGTGTCAGAAAAATGGTCCATTGATAAGGACCCCTGCAGAAGAAATGGGAGCTATGCACTCTCCCTGTCCCTTTGCTAAGTGGGGAATCGATTTGGTAGGGCCCTTCCCTCCAGCCTCTGGAGGAAGAAAATTTCTGATAGTAGCAGTGGACTATTTTAGAAAATGGGTGGAAGCTGCTCCTCTGGCTACGATAGATGAAGAATATGTGATCAAATTCTTGAGAAAACAAATTTGTTGCAGATTTGGAGTACCCAAAATATTGGTCTCTGATAATGGAACACAGTTTAACGGAGAAAATGTACGAGGATGGTGTGCAAGACTAAACATAATACAAAGATTCACCTCCGTAGCTCATCCTCAAGCTAATGGACAAGTGGAAGTTACCAATCGAACGATAGTAGATGGTATTCGAACAAGGCTGACGAAAATAGGAGGAGGATGGGTGAATGAGTTAGATAATGTATTGTGGTCATACAGAACTAGTCCAAAGACAGCAACTGGAGAGTCCCCCTTTCAGCTAGTCTACGGAGCTGCGGCGGTGATACCTCCAGAGGCCGTGTTGCAGTCTCACCGAATTGCCCAATTTGAAGAACATTAGAATGAGAGGCTGATGAGAGAGGCCCTAGATTTAATGGAAGAAGAAAGAGAGATGGTTAGAGTACGTGCAGAAAGATACAAGAGCAGAATTAAAGCTGCATATGACCGAAGGGTGATCCCGAGGTCCTTCAGAGTGGGGGACCTGGTGCTAAGAACAGCTGATGCCCTAAAGAATACGGGAAAATTAGAGCCCAACTGGGAGGGGCCATATAAAATCACACAGGTACTGAAGGGAGGAGCCTATAGATTGCAGAACATGGAGGGGGTTGACATAGCTAGACCCTGGAACGTTTGCCATTTGAAGAGATTCTTTGTTTGAAGAAAGTGTAAGGTCTTGAGACCATTTATGACTTTTGCTTTGTGATTTTTGCACTGATTCATATTTTGCTTTATGTATTTCCTGGCTTCACCGGAGCTCTTTTTCCCTCTTTACGGGTTTCCCCTTTGGGATTTTTCCGTAAGGAGGTTTTTAATGAGACCGGCGTAGGTTATCTATGGCCTATGTTGAAAACTGACAATAAATCAATGAAGTTTTATTCCTTTTTGAAAGAGATCCTATACAGAATTATCATGCCTTGATTATCTTTCTCATGTTTGAATATGCGATGTATGAATGTAAAAATGGCGAGTGTGAGAAACACTCAGAGGCCTAGAGGTGCCTCCAGAGAGCCCTCATCTTACTCGAGACCCAAGAGGGTTAATTAATGAAATGAGAAGATTTTTTGAATTAAAATCTTTTAAGAATAAGAGTGAGAAACACTCAGAGGCCTAGAGGCCGAGGTGCTCCAGAGAGCCCTCATCTTACTTGAGACCCAAGAGGGTTAATTAATGAAATGAGAAGATTTTTTGAATTAAAATCTTTTAAGAATAAGAGTGAGAAACACTCAGAGGCCTAGAGGCCGAGGTGCTCCAGAGAGCCCTCATCTTACTTGAGACCCAAGAGGGTTAATTAATGAAATGAGAAGATTTTTTGAATTAAAATCTTTTAAGAATAAGAGTGAGAAACACTCAGAGGCCTAGAGGCCGAGGTGCTCCAGAGAGCCCTCATCTTACTTGAGACCCAAGAGGGTTAATTAATGAAATGAGAAGATTTTTTGAATTAAAATCTTTTAAGAATAAGAGTGAGAAACACTCAGGGGCCTAGAGGCCGAGGTGCTCCAGAGATCCCTCATCTTACTTGAGACCCAAGAGGGTTAATTAATGAAATGAGAAGATTTTTTGAATTAAAATCTTTTAAGAATAAGAGTGAGAAACACTCAGAGGCCTAGAGGCCGAGGTGCTCCAGAGAGCCCTCATCTTACTTGAGACCCAAGAGGGTTAATTAATGAAATGAGAAGATTTTTTGAATTAAAATCTTTTAAGAATAAGAGTGAGAAACACTCAGAGGCCTAGAGGCCGAGGTGCTCCAGAGAGCCCTCATCTTACTTGAGACCCCAAGAGGGTTAATTAATGAAATGAGAAGATTTTTTGAATTAAAATCTTTTAAGAATAAGAGTGAGAAACACTCAGAGGCCTAGAGGCCGAGGTGCTCCAGAGAGCCCTCATCTTACTTGAGACCCAAGAGGGTTAATTAATGAAATGAGAAGATTTTTTGAATTAAAATCTTTTAAGAATAAGAGTGAGAAACAATCAAAGGCCTAGAGGCCAAGGTGCTCCTGAGAGCCCTCATCTTACTTGAGACCCAAGAGGGTTAATTAATGAAATGAGAAGATTTTCTGAATTAAAATCTTTTAAGAACAAGAGTGAGAGACACTCGGAGGCCTAGAGGCCAAGGTGCCCAAGAGAGCCCTCACCATACTTGAGGATAGGTAACGAAAAGACAGGTTTTATGATTCAAGACCTTCTAAAAGAGAGAGACAAATAGAGGTTCAGAAGTCAAGAAAAGATGGAGGATGGCTCCCCATAACCAAGCCACCTGAAACCAAGAGATTATACAACCAAAAGATGATTACGGTATAACCTACAAGACCAACAAAAGGGGGGGGGGAGGAAAGCACACCTCCAACATATTCTTTACTGGTCTTGTAGATTACTCATGCAAGCAGAAAAGAAAAAGCACGCCAACAAACAAGTAAGATAAAGCTAACCCGATTACTACAAAAAGCCCCCACATATCCAGGAGTGTGGGGTCCCCTACAAAGTATGGGAGCAAGTATTACGAGCAGAAAATAAAGAGTGTAGCAAAACAGAAGGAAAGTAAATTGTTCGTTGTGACCATGGAAATATGAAATTTAAACTGCTTTTTCAATAGCAGCCTCCTCAGCAATAGCCCCCTCGACCTCAGCCCCCTCGACCTCAGCTCCCTCGACCACGGCTCCTTCAATGGCACCCTCCTCCACAGCAGCATGGTTGCTAGATCCTCCGCCCTCCTCTGGGCCCTCTTCACCTCTCAAGATATCCTCAGCACCCGTTACCATAGTTGGAGCGGAGACATAAGGATAAGCCAGCTGCTCCAGAGGCTTTAACTCAGCCATGCCCACCTTGGATGCCTGTAACTTGGCGATGGCCTGACCCATTCCGGGCAGCCACCAAGGACTGTCAGGGCTCTCCTTAGGATCCCCTAAGAATTTTGGAGGAGTAGCGAGCTGATCCAGGCGAAATTCACGGGAGTAAGTTCCATCGAACCCCGGGGCTGAGTGCTCGGCCACGGCATTGCTGAAGCCATGGTCGATGAAGTGAGGAATGTGTGGCCCCATGGCGCATAGGAAGCTCGAGCTATTGAGGAAACTGGACAGCCACTGAGTATGAAGAGTCCCCAAGAACTCTTGACCCAAAGAGGAAGTAAACAGAGACTTAATGCAAGCCTGCACTCCGACATCCGGTAGCTCGCGTTCCATCCGTCCCACCTCCTGTACTAGATATTTAATCCTGGCTGCATCCTGCTTGCTTTGGGCTCGTAGAAGAGACGACTCCTCAGCTAGAGTTTGAGCTCGTATATGAGCTTTGTCCTTCTCCGTAGTGATACCCTTGAGGGTTGACTGGAAAGAGGAGGTTTCAGCCCGTAGAAGTTCGAGTTCAGCCACCATCTCAACACCCTGGTCGAATATCTTGGCATAGGCAAGACCAAACTACAAGAAGAAAAGGAACAATGTTTCAATATTTAAGATGTAAAGAAGGTAGAAACCGTGAGAATAATGGAAAATACCTCTGAAAAAAGATGAGCACCGCGGAGCAGTTGGTCCTCAGGAAGGGGCTTGTCGGATAACTCCGTGTTAGAAGGAGGAGGGCATTGTTTGATAAGGCGATGGAGAGGATCGTACGCAGCAGAAGGGGCATCCTTCTCAGCAGGAGCTCGAGCAGTTTTTCCCTTCTTCTTCTTAGAAGTGCCACAGTCGGAGAAGAAGGCGTTGGCAGCTGAGCGGGTTCTCTTGGCAACTGAACCAGGGACTTGAGTAGACGAACTGGGGAGAGGAGGAACCTTTGAAGGACTCTCTGGAGCCGGGGTCTTTGCTGAACTTCCTAGAGCAAGAGACTGAGGAGCTTTTGGGAGATCTTTAGAAGCAGATAACGCGGGGGCCTTCACTATGCTGAGAGCAGGGGCATCCCGTGAGATGTGAGTTAACCAACTCATCGCTGCAGATAATCAAGAAAATTCTCAGAACTCAGGAAAAATAGCCACATGCAAGAAGCAAAATATAGGAATAGAAGATTTTTTAACATCTCGAGAATCTAAAGGGAAATCTTGAGGACAAAAGCCAAAGTGGGAGAGGATGCGATGATTTTTGCAAATGCCAAGGATATCAAAATAATCGTGCAGACGGACGTGGGTATTGAGACTAGTCATAACAATATGATTTGAAATGGAGTAAGCTTTCAGAGGAGGAGGAAGTATTCCTGGATTGTGGAATATCCAATTCTCATGAGGAAACGGCCAATCGGTGGGGCTAGTAACAAAAAAATAATAATCTCGCCATGATGGCTCTTCTTCATGGAGTTTTTTCATAAACTTACAAACACGAGACCTCCGCCCACTGACATAGAAGAAGCCATCGTTCACTTTACAAGAATGTTGGCTCAGAAACAGTTCGGTAGACGGGTCACCGCCATTCCCTTTCACCAAAATGAAAAATCCTACCATGGTATGGATAGCATTCGGAGTAAACTGGTTAAGAGGGATTTGCATGCGGTTCGATATGGCGGCCAAATAAGGGTGGATCGGAAATCGAAGTCCTGCCCTAAGCTGAGCTTCAAAAAAGGCCAGAGTTCGGGGTTCAGAGAGATCTGGGCGTTCATTTCAGCGAGGAACGCGAAAGGTATATTCTGACGGAAAATCATAGGCTTGAGTAAGGCTAGCTAGATGAGTATGGTCGATCTGGGAGGAAGTGGAAATTCTATTCTCTGGACTCCCCATCGGAAAGGGAGTGGACTCAGAGGGGTTGTGGCTAAGAGTTTCAGGCGGAGAAAGAGGGCTCAACATCGACTAACAGTGCTAATAAAAGAAGAAAAGAGGGATAGCTAGGTTACCTTGATTAGGAGGATTACGAAATCAGTCGGGGCGACCGGCGACGGCGAAACTCGGGAGGAAGAACGCCTGAGAAGAAAGATGGAGACAACAAAGGACTTTTGAAAGAAATGAAATTCAAAAAGGAGAAAGAGAAAGGAGGCGGTTGCGTGGAGTAAATGAAGAAAGATGGGGCAGAATCGAGGATTTTCCTCGGGAGGATAACAAGAGAGAGAGAAAAGCGACCGCGTGGGGCCCAAGCGCGGAAGCCGAAACGTCCTCAAGGCTAAAGGCGGGAAAAACCTTTGGAGAAGGGCATTTTTTGAAATTTCCTCTCCGAAGTAGGAACAATACACGTCTCTCCCGAAGGGCCTTTGTACTAGATTTATGGAAATTTTCTACTCTCACAAAAGATATCTCCCTTTTACGAGAGTATGGGGGAGTAGATGATGCGGTCTAAAAATTTTACCTAATAAGGAGTCGACACGTGTATAAAAGATAAGATCAAAGTAGAAGGATTGGATTGTGCAGTACTCTCTGGATAAGGAATCCCTTCTAGAGGTCCCTCTGGAGAGAGCTTCGTCTGGAGATAGGCAGTGAGAAGAATCAGTCTTGATATGAATTTATGGGCCGTAAATATAGGGGAATCCCGCCATTTCCGATCCAGACTTGATGGAAGAAAGACTTTATCTTAGGGGACGAAGTCCACTAAGAATGAGTATTGCCGGATCTTCAGGGAGTGGAGAGAAGGGAAGACTTGGTCCACTCAGCAGGGCTTAGTCCTAGAGGCAGCTCCGAGATAAGGGGAGGCTCTAACGGCTCCTTATGAGGAAGTCTCTATAAAAAGGTGAACCGAAGGAAATTTCCAGGTTAGATATTCTGACTTTACTCAACTTATATACTGAATCCAAAATACATTTTTCTGATATTCTTGAAGAGCTTGTTTGACGAATCAAGGATCTCGAGATCCTTGTGATATATTGAGAAGCCCTATACTGACTTAGGCATCGGAGTGTCCGCGCCGGACTCCCCTCCGGCGTGGTCTTTGCAGGTTCTTGAAGATTCTATTGGAGGCAGCGTATTTGGGCCACTTTCACGTGTTCGAAAGGTTGGATATCCAATTCGAAGGACACGTAATCCCCTCGTGCAAATTTTGGCACATCATTTAGTATATATAATACATAAATTTAATTATTAGGAACGGGAGACGGGGCGTGTACCCACTCACTTGGACCGGTTGAGCATTGCTCATCCGTTTAACGAGAATACACAACAATCCACATACGGGCGCACAACTAACCTCCACGTAAGTAATAAAATTGTTTAATTAAATACATTTTTTATAGTTTATTCTATTAATTTACAATTATTAATTATGTAGTTGGAGATGAATCGGAGGATGACCGAGATCGGAACTCAAGTCGACCCTACTCAAGCCGGAACCAGCAGTGCCCCTACAGTCGAGGAGGTGGACCGGACTTATTTGGAAGTTGCCCCCACCACCCGCGAACGAGTTCTGGGCCTTGGTCGTATGAGCAGTGATGTCAGGTCCGCTGGTCCGTCCCAGACGGCATCGCAGGGTTCCGTATCTTCCACCCCAACTCCTGATGTGATGGCACAATTCAACCCTTACATCCATGTGATGCATATGAATATGGGTCGAGAGTTCGGGTGGTCGGACGAGAAGATCGAGGAGGTTTATCAGAGAATCATGCAAGCTCCTCCACCGACGGCCAACGTGAACGTGCCTGTTCCCCCAGCCCCCTCAGCCTATGTCCCGACCATGCGTGATGACGACATCATGGGTTAGCACTTCGGTGGCGACGATGGCCTTGATATGTTCATCTTTGGTGATTGAGTGACTTTGAACAATTTTTTTTTTCCGTTGAACAATTTTATTTTTATGTCTCGTAGAACTATTTACTTTTATGTCTCGTAGAACTATTTATTTTTATCTGCATTATTGTTGAACTATTTACTTTTATGTTTAAGTATTAGTTGTTTAATTTTAGTTATGTGTGTTTTATGTGTTAAGAATGTGTATATTAATTTTAGTTATGTTTTATGTGTGTTTTATGTGTTAAGAATGCGTATATTAATTTTTATGTGTTAAGAATGCGTATATTAATTCTAGTTATGTTTTATGTGTGTTTTATGTGTTAAGAATGCGTATATTAATTTTTGTTTTTTTTTAATATGCGTCTTTTACCGACGGAAAGTGATTCCGTCGGTATAGAGATGTTCAATGCCGACGGATAATTTCCGTCGGCAATGTAAATACCGACTGAAATTTGGTCAACGGAATCTGACTGATTTGACATACGTTTGAAATCGGTGTTACCGACTGAAATTATCCGTCGGCATCGACATTACCGACGGAATTTAGGCGCGTGATATACCGACGGAATGACATTTTTGTCGGCATGCAGTGTTGAAAAATATTCCAGAACCTCAAAATACGCGAAAAATTTGGAGTGGAGCAAAAAATTAAGGGAAAAATTTGGAGTGGAGCGAAAATTTAAGGTATGTTTTTCTATTAAATGTACATAGTTTTACTATTAAATGTACATAGTTTTCTATTTAATTTTTATGAAATGTATATAGTTTTATAACTTTTAGTGTTTAATTTTTATGAAATGTATATAGTTTTTACTTTTAGTGTTTAATTTTTAGTGTGTAATTTTATAATTACTATAATTGGACTAGTCATGGCGAACAACGGTGGCCTTATAATTTTGATCAAGTCTTGTACTATTACACTACTGCAATTTATGAACAACCAGTACACGTTCAGCATGTCGGCACCAGTAACGATCAAGAGTTTGGAGTGGAAGAACCCGATATGTATCAAACAATGGTGATGGAAGTCGGTATGTCAAATATAGAGGAGGAACCAACGGATGAAGCATTTCAGTTTTATGAGATGCTCAAATTAGTCGATCAAGATTTGTATCCAGGGTGTGATTCTCATTCTCAGTTGTCATTTAATGCTCGACTTATGGCTATCAAGACGGAGAACAAGCTATCTAACAGAGCATACGAGCAAATGACACAATTATGCAGTGAGATTTGTCCTGTCGATAATAAAGTACCTACGACGTTTCATCAGAGCAAACAACTGATGAAGAATATGGGTTTGCCGGTTGAGAAGATTGATTGTTGTGTGAATGGTTGCATGTTATACTGGGGTGATGACGATAGCGATCTTCTTATGTGTAGAATGTGTGGCCATCCCCGGTACAAAGAGCCACGACGGAAGGGACCAGGTGGTCAATCGAGCAAGACAAAAAAGAAAGTGCCACATAAGAGGATGTATTATCTTCCTATCATTCCTCGTTTAATGAGATTGTTTCAATCTAGTGCTACAGCTCAACACATGACGTGGCATGCAAGAAATTCTGAAGATACTGAGGTTGGGGATATGAGACATCCGTCTGACTCTGAAGCCTGGAAACACCTTGATAACGTGTTTCCAGGATTTGCTTGTGAACCGAGGAATGTGAGATTAGGCTTGAGTACTGATGGTTTTGCACCGTTTGGGAGTTATGGAAAGAAGTATTCTTTGTGGCCGGTGATACTGACTCCGTATAATCTACCTCCATGGATGTGCATGAAACCTCAAACAATGTTTCTGACTGTATTGGTGCCTGGTTCGTCGAATCCAAAGCATAAACTTGATGTTTATCTCCAGCCTCTTATTAAAGACTTGATCTTCCTATGGGATAACGGAGTCCAAACGTATGATGTTTCTAGGAAACAGAACTTCACGATGCGTGCTGCTTTATTGTGGACCATTAGCGACTTTCCTGCATATGTTATGTTGTCCGGGTGGAGTACAGCCGGAAAGCAAGTTTGTCCGTATTGTATGGAACATTCTGAAGCTTTCAGTCTCCCGATGAGTAGAAAAGTTTCATTGTTCGATAATCACCGAAGGTTTTTACCTCGAGATCATCCATTTCGAAGGAATAAAGTGGACTTCACGCAGAATAGAATAGTCACAAACAATCGACCGCCCCTTCGAAAGGGTATTCTATACATTTATTTTAACATGTTTTTTTGGGTTACATTTATTCTAACATTTATTAATCGTACAGGACAAAGTCTGTTATATGAGATTGAGTGGACGGGTTTGAAAAAAACTACGGAGGAAAATGCAGAAGAACACAACAAAGGAATTCCAGGTAACTGGAAGAAAAAGAGTATTTTTTGGGACTTGCCATATTGGAGTTCACTATTGATCCGACACAATTTGGATGTCATGCACATTGAGAAGAATGTGTTTGACAATGTGTTTCACACAATCATGAACACAGAAGGCAAGACGAAAGATACTCCAAAGTCCAGGGGAGAGTTGAACACTATCTGTCGCCGTGATGAGTTGGAACAGGATACACGTACATGTAAATATCCAAAGGCTTGCTACACACTAGATAAGGCACAAAAATAGGAATTGTGTAGGTGGATTAAAGAGTTAAGATTTCCAGACGGCTACGTGTCAAACATGAGTCGATGCGTAGACATAACAAAAGGCAAAGTTGCAGGGATGAAGAGTCATGATTGTTATGTTTTTATGCAGCGCTTGATACCTATTGCGTTTCGAGAATTTCTTCCTCTGAATGTGTGGAGGGCTATCACTGAATTAAGTCTCTTTTTTAGAGATTTAACGTCTACAACAATCAAGGTTGATGGTATGAATCGTTTGGAACGAGACATTCCAGTTATTTTGTGTAAGTTGGAACGTCTTTTTCCACCTAGCTTCTTTGACTCGATGGAACACTTACCTGTTCACTTAGCGTATGAAGCTAGGATTGGTGGTCCAGTGCAGTACAGGTGGATGTACCCATTTGAGAGGTGAACAATTCTATTTCTCTCATTTAATTTTTTAGTATAAGAAGCCTTATTTTAATTTGTTAACTATTATAATTTTATGTATCTCCACAACTTGAAGCGCAATGCTAAACAAAAGGCAAACGTCGAAGCATCGATTGTTAATGCATATTTGAATGAAGAGGTTGGCATGTTTTGTTCATATTATTTTGAAGACCATGTCAACACGAGGATCAGGAATGAACCACGTAACTTCGATGGTAGAGGTACGCAACAAGAAGTCGATGGCATGCTCTCTGTATTCAAGTCTAAGGGGCGACCTATAGGAAAATCCACTGAACGATATTGGTCAACAAACACAGAGACTGAAATAGCACAAACGTACGTGTTATTGAATTGTGATGAAGTTCAGCCTTACATTGAGTAAGTATTTCATATATTTATCATCTAATTAAATAGCACAAACGTACGCCATTTATCATCTAATTGTGTTGTGAATCATTAGGATGTATACACAAGAACTACGACATGCATATCAAAACATCTCAGATAGAGACATAGATACTAGTCTTCAGTCAATTTGCCCGATGGTTCCAACGTTATGTGAGTATCATTAATTGAATTTTACGTGAACAAATAATTGTTTTGATTAATGTTAATTTTAACTGTATAGGGACAATCGCACGATTTTCAGAGCCGGTTCTTACAGGATCTCAGCAAAGGACCACTACGGCGTGTGAGGACTTACAACGGCTATATTGTGAAAGGCTACAGGTTTCATACATCAGAGTTTGCATCAACAAAAACGACTAACAACAGTGGTGTTTGTGTTAGCAGTGCGAATTACAATGCAGATGCAAGTGATTACTTTGGGGTGTTGCACGAAGTCGTTGAAGTTGAATATCCGGGATATCCAATGAAAACCGTAATGTTGTTCAAGTGCCATTGGTTTGACACATCCCCTTTAGGAACCAAAATTCATCCGGAGTACAAGCTTGTGGATGTTAATTCGAAAAGGAAGTATAGCGGGGATGATCCGTTTGTATTTGCCTCTCAGGTATCTCAAGTCTACTACTGCACGTATCCAGGAGCTGGAAAACGTAATAGAGAATGGCACGTTGTTTGCAAAGTGAAGGCAAGGTCAATGGTGGAGGTCCCCCAAAAGGAAAACAACGATGAAGATGAACCTCCGTTTCAAATGGAACAAATAGAGAATAAAACTGAAGTGTTTGCGGGAGATTTTAATCTTTCGGTAGACTTGACGGCTGAAAATCCACAATTGATTGTTATTGAAAACGATAGTGGACATGAGGAGGAGGAGGAGGATGAACATGACGAGAGGGAGGATGAAGAAGATGAGGAGGAAGAGGAAGATGAGGCAAATAATGAAAATGAAGACGAAGATGAAGAAGATGAATATTAAATTAATGTAACCTATTTTATTTTGTACAATTTATAAGATTTAATTATTTATCATTTGGTTATAACTTATAATTTAATTATTTATCATTTGGTTATAACTTATAATTTAATTATTTATCATTTGGTTATAAAAATAGAATGAAAATAAATAAACGAATTTTTTATAAAAAAAAAATCAAATGGCGACGGAAAATATCCGTCGCCATATACGTCGCCAACGGCAAAGAGTCAATGAAACTTTCTCTCATTTCACGCGTTATTTCCCCCACCTCCACCCTTCTTATTTTCTCTCTCTGTCTCTCCCTCTCCCTCTCCCTCTCCCCCACCCCCACCCTTCTTAATGATCGCGGCCGTTGCCGTCGCCTCTCCCTCGCCGTCCGTCGCTCGCTATCGCCTCTCCCTCGCCGTCGCCTCTCCCTCTAACTCACCTCGTTGTTGCCTCGTCGTCGCTCGCCGTCGCCTCAACACGAGAATGGTTGTTTTGCTTTTTGTTGTTGCTCTTAACACGAATAAAACAGGTATTTTATGTATTTTAAAAATCTTTTGCAAAAATTCAAAGATTGTTAGGGTTGGTCATAAGATTTTTTTGTGGGTATAGTTATTTTTAAAGTTTTAGACTGTTTGGGTTTGAAAATTTTAGTTTAGTTGATATTTTTTAAATGAGTATAAGTGCACGAAATTGATGGATTTGTGTAATTTGTCAAACGAAGTTCGAATCTGATTTGTCACTAGGTTTCGGTTTTTTTTTTTTTTCGAAAGTTGTGCTTGCCGATCTGTTGCCTTTTTCTGCAAAGTCTGATAATCGAGAGAAGGGGCATATTTCGAGTTTGTGCATGAATCCAACGTTTAGAACACCAGTAATTGGAGATTTTGTTTTCAATTTACCAATTTCTCCAGTTCTGATAAATATGTTAGATTCACGCACAAACTCGTAATCTGTCTTTTCAATTTGTCGATCCAAAATTTCGATCTCGATTGGATTCAATTTCAGAAGTATAGATCGGTTAATGGTGGATTTTGATTACTAGGTATGACTTTATTTTTTGTTTATTCTGTTGGATCTAATGTAGATTTGTGTATTGAATTATTTATTTGTAGTTATTTTTTTGGAATGAATTGGCTGGCTCTCTTGTACATGTGTACGAATCTGGTTATAGTAGGACCCGGGTCGGATCCCGAACACAAATAAATTTTTTTTTTGGAATGAATTGGCTCTATTTGTTATTAGTAATGAATTACTGCAATTTTGATCGGGTCGGTCGGGTCAGTTATAGTAGGACCCGAGTCGGATCCCGATCACAAATAAATTTTTTTTTAAAATTTTTGGTACTTACCGACGGAAAATTCCGTCGGTTTAGCGTCGGTTTAGCGTCGGTAATGCCGACGGAATATTTTATGTTTTTAAAAGAATAAAATTTATGTCCAAAATATACTGACGGATATACCGACGGAATCGTGACCCGGTTTGAAAATGGGTTGGTTTGAATGCCGACGGAATTGAATCCGTCGGTATATACCGACGGAATCATATTTTTCGTCGGTAAACCATGCCGACCGATCCATTGGCGACGGACAAAATCCGTCCGTCGCCAACAGCCAATACCGACTGAATATCCATCGGCATTTCCGTCGGTAATCAAGCCTTTTTTTGTAGTGAACACTCCATTCATTATATATATTTTTTTCTTAAGAGGTGTGTCAATCTTTTGGTGCAAACACTTGTCAGAAGGTGTAGTATAATATAATGAAGTCTCAAATCATAACATTACGGTAGCAATATAATAGGGGTCATTTTGGATTTGTTTATGGACAATTTGGTGGGCTTTTCAAGAAAGATGCCAAATGGATGGATTTTGAGAGCCCTGCCCTACATTATCATATATCTTGAGGCCAGCTTTCATTTCCAGTATGGTAGTATTGGATATTAAACTTGAATTTGAGACTTAGGGCTAGGAAAATATATATTTTGATAAACAAGCACAGCAACTGATCATTTAGTTTGATCATGGCCAAGAAACCAATCAGATATTGCGTGGTAAAATTACTTACTTTGTTTATTCCTAACTCACAAATTAGTAGTATGTAAATTTAATATTGAAAATGAAATTATATTACAGGTAGCTAAATGCATTTATAGAGACGTGGAGTGGCTGCAAGCGGTGGCGTGTGAGTTTAATAGCCTTTTCAACTCGGATGACTCACTCAACAACTTTGTTCCCAAATTTCGCATTCAATCCAATCACATGTAAAAGACCCACATATATTCAAGCTTCAAGACCAAAAAAAAAATACAACAAACTTTAAATTAATTTGATGAAGAGGAAATATATGGGCTTGGGAAAACCATTTCTCTTTCATAAAAGCATTCTCTGTACGCAATGCTTGGTAAAAATATTTCTCTTTATAAAAGCAAATCAAAAGCTAGCTCAAGAGAAACCAGGATAAAACAAAAGAGTTACCAAAATGCAAGCTGAAAATCAAGTGGCCATCAATCTCGGCATCCCAAGTACCAATGCCCGAACCAGTTCATTCTTCAAGACAACTTTCAATGGATTAAATGCCCTCTTAGGTTTGTTCTCCCTCCATTATCTTAATTCTATGTACAAAATTTATTTTAGGTCTAACCTATCTTCGTATTTCCAGAGGTTGCAATTTTGTCTACTCCATACGCGTTGATGTCCGGTGGTTGGTTGAGCTTGACACTTCTATTCATGCTTGCAGCCGCGACGTTCCACACCGGATTGTTGATTCAAAAGTGCATGGATTCCGACCCCAACATAAGAACCTACCCCGACATTGGCCACAGTGCATTTGGAAACAAAGGGAGGCTCGCAATCTCCATTTTCATGTATCTTGAACTTTACTTAGTTGCCACCGGTTTCCTTATCTTGGCTGGTGATAATTTACACAACATGTTCCCCAATTTCAAGCTCAACTTTCATGGAATCATTACGATTGAGGGTCGACAATCTTTCGTTATTCTCGTTGCTCTTGTTCTTATGCCTACAACTTGGATAGACAATATGTCCACTATTTCTTACCTATCTGCAACCGGTGTCATTGCTGCAATTTCTATACTCGGGTCAGTTCTGTGGTCGGGAGTGTTCGACGGTGTCGGATTTCATCAGAGAGGAGAGCTCTTCCATTGGAAGGGGCTGCCTACTTCTTTAGGGTTATATGCCCTCTGCTTTTGTGGACATCCCATTTTTCCTACATTGTATAATTCAATGAAGAACCCGAGACACTTTCCTTTGGTAAATTAATTGATTTCATACTTAGTACGTTAATTACTTGGTATATTGTTAATCATTCAAAATTTGGTTTACGTTATTTTTTACGAGTTCGTATTTAAGTTCGATTCAAACTCAAATATTCCTAGTATTGACCTGATTAATTCATGACTTTTTTTGGCATGCATGCAGGTTTTGTTCCTCTGCTTTCTTGTCTGTGCAATCACTTATGGAGCTATGGCAATCATAGGATATCCAATGTTTGGTTCTGGATTACAATCTCAAATAACGTTGAACCTTCCAAGGGATAAGGTGAGCTCTAAAGTGGCTACCTACACCGCTTTGATCAATCCTCTATCCAAATATGGAATGATTTTAAAGCCAATTTTCGATTCAATTGAGACCCGATATAAATTTTTTGGTCGTGTACGATGCTACCGTTTATTTATGCGAAGCATCTTTGTTGGTAGCACGGTTATTGTGGCCTTAACAATACCATTTTACGGGTATATGATGTCGCTCGTTGGAGCATTTACGACGGTTGCAGCTTCGATTTTACTTCCGTGCTTGTGTTACTTGAAGATTTCGAGGACTTATAGAAAGTTGTATTTTGAAACTGTGATCATCGTTTTAATAATTTTGATGGGTATTGTTGTTATGATTATTGGAACTTATACATCATTGAAAGAAATTATACAGCATTTGTTGCATGGTTGAGTTGTTGTATATAATGTGGATCAAAAAGCAATTTCCTACTTGGAAGCATTGACAAGGAATATCAATTAGGTCCAAATTTATTATCGTCTTTTCTTTGTCAACTATCTTAATTGGAGAAATATTTCATACGTGTATAGAATTTTTTTACACGGACTTTTTTAAGTAAACAATTCTGAAGAATATATCTTCTTGAGAGCATAAATAGGAGTCATGGTTATAATTTATCATATTATCTACTTTATTATATTTATTTAATTTGTTTTTATTTATATATAGTATGATTTTGGTTTAATTAATATATTACTTTTATAGCGGTATATATCTATAAATTTTTATTGGGCTAGTCTTGGGTGAGACCGTCTCACAGAATGAGATGCGTGAGACGGCCCTTATGTATAAAAAGTGATAATGTTTGAGCAAAAAGTGATAGTGTTAGTAAAAAGTGATAGTCACTTTTTTTAAAAATATTATCATTTTTTACTTAAACATTATCACTTTTTTTACAAACCAAAATCTAGAAAAAAAATATGGATTATCCTACCCAAAATTTTGAAATATGAGTTAAAAGGATCCGTCTCACAGAAAAAGATCCGTGAGACGGTCTCACACAAGTTTTTGCCATTTTTATTTTAAAAAATCATTTACTTAATTACTACATGTGTATGCAATAACTAGAGACATACGTAGCCAGATTAAATTACATTATGTATACAAATTAAGGTATAAAATTCTCTATCGTCTTGCATTTAATTCAAATCAAAATCACCAAAATCCTTGAACATCTAAAACAGTAAATAATTTAATAGAAATGTTTAAATTAGGATTTAAAAATAAAATCATTACTAATTCTTTCTTTAATTATATTAAGAAATCTTATTTAATTTAATATTGAATTGGAAGACATTGGGCCGAATTTACTCCCTAACTTAAAATATCTTGTAGTCAATGAATTTATTGTTGCGTGAATGATCACTAAAAAAAACGCTTTAACTAACAATCGATTAGAAATCGCAAAAGCGGTCTCTAACGCGTTTTGAGACTGTTTATGATTGATCACTAATGATGGTCTCAAATATTTTGAGATCGTTTTTATGTGCCGATCTCAAATTATAGACCGTTAAAGTGATCTAAATTAAAGTAGTCTAAATTTTTTTTAATATATATATATATATATATAATCATGTAGGAAAATATTCAGATATTTTTTCGTTATATTATCGATATATTCATTTTTCGCGATCAGCGATATCGATATTTGAAAGAAACGAAATTATTAAAAAAATTGAAAAGTCAAGTGATGAGTCATTGGTTTCAAAACTCTCTCTCATCCCAAGATTTCTGACCACACGGGAAGAAAACAAGAAGATGATGACGAGGAGAGAGTGGGAACAAATGATTGTGGACCAAAGTGAAGCCGTGTGGAAGACCATCGATGGTGAAAGAACAAGTGAACAGAACAAGAAAGACAAAAAGAATAGTAAAAAAGAACAAGTGCACAAAGAACAAGAATAGTCAAGTTTACAAATTACAATTGATGTACTCCGTCCATACCATATTAATTTCCATGGGCACGCATATTAAGAGGGGCTTTTCCCCGTCAAAAAAAAAAAGGGCTTTTCTATCGTAAAATATGGGTTCGCCCTGTCTTATAAAAAGCGTCCAATGAAAATTTGACACATAATTTAACTTTGCAATGAAGATCACACTTTGCTATTAATTACCTTAAATATCCTTATAGTATTTTTAAAAAAAAAAAAATTTAATTTAACTTTTTTTTTCTCCACAATAGAAACATAAAAGTACAGTAACACAGAAATAAAAAAATCAAGCCAAAAAAACTCTTGATTTCCATTTTTTTACGAAGTTTTTTCTAGAACAAAAAAACATATTCTTTTTACCAAATTTTCATTTACAAACCCTAATTACACAATTTTATCTTGTTTTATTAGAGTTTTTTCTCTCATGTCAAGGCCAGGGTAATCCACCTGATATATTTTGCCGAAATGGCGGTGTCGACGCCGTGGCGGCAATGCGCAGGTGAAGGCGACCACTGATAAAAACAAAAAATTGAAAAAATCCTTGTTGAGATCGGGATGTGGCGGCGTTAAAAATAGTTAGGGTGGGGGAAGATGAACTAATTAATCGTTAGGTTTAGGGGTAAATTTGATTTTAATTTTGTGATATAATAATAATTGATTTTAGATTATATTTATTTTAATATATGAGAGTATTTATGTTATTTATAATTAAAATGATATTTTTGTCATTTTATATATATTAATTTAATTTATTAGTAGGGCGATACAATGCGATTGCATATTGCATAAATACTAATGCGAAGTGCAATCTTATAAAATAAATTTTATACGTTGGATCGTTGATCCAATGGTATTTGAAGTATTATTTTTTGTAAGGCAGGGCAAAGCCTGTCTTACCGTAGAAAGATCCTATTAAGAAAGTGTAATAATTAGTGGAGTTTTGAGTGGTAAATTTGTAAAACTTTATGTATAAAGTAAAGAAATGAGTTGACTTTTGTATATGTATAGAGAAAAAATAATGACATTTGTGTAAAATTGAGAATTTTGTGAGTGTGAAAGGTATTGTGAAACGTCCCAACAAGGAAAGTGTGAAAGTTATTGTAGAGCAGGAGTATTTTTTATCTTTAGTCTTTATTTTATATCAATAATATTTTGTCAAAAAATATATTAACAATATTTTATTTTATTAACTTAAATTTTATAATTAATATTTATTATAATTTTTAATTGTAAAAGTTAGTAAATTATAAATAAAAATAGTCAATAAATAAAGAGTTTATTTACATTAAAAGCTAAAATTCATACCCCTACAACAATTAAAACCAAAAAATTCAAGTAAAGCAATTAAAGCCAAAACTGTGTTTAATATACCTAATATGCCCTCACTAATTAAATTAAAATAGTAATTACA
The DNA here is from genome assembly GCA_963675135.1 of Galeopsis tetrahit. NCBI lineage: Eukaryota > Viridiplantae > Streptophyta > Magnoliopsida > Lamiales > Lamiaceae > Galeopsis > Galeopsis tetrahit. Next base: position 8,895,003 of record OY776122.1, on the reverse strand, counting down.
TATTAATATATTTTACCTCCATCCCTCATTAATAGCGGAACATTTAATGGAATTATAATTTCCAAAAATTCAATATGTTTTATTTTGAATTAAATGTGATTCCATCAATCCCACGATCCGAAATAGAAATTACACTCCCAAAAAAATTTCGATCTAATTTATTCAATCAATTGATTCCTCGTTCAAATTAGCATCTGATTCCTCGTTTGAATTAGCATCATTTTCATCGAATATTCTTAGTGATTCTGCATCTAAACCACACATGCAATTTCCCCCTCATCTCTATATTCACCAAACAATCTAAATCATAGATTACGCTGTGATTCTCAAAATTGATTTCGATGGCCAAAGTAAAATGATGCGAGTCGATCAAGGTTCATCATTCTACGATATTATTGCAGAAATTACTGAAACTTTGTCCAATCTATTTTCAGGTAATTTATCAGCATTATATTTTATTGATTTTTGTATTTTTGGCAATTTTTCTGCTACGAAATTGTTATTCTTTCTTAGTGCGTAATGTTACTATTTGTGTCAAATTGTGAAATTGAGATTATTTCTCTCTCGAAATTGAGATACCACTTTTTGCAGAATGCTTTATGTTTCAAAATTGAGGATTCTTTCTTTTGTCATCTAAATGAATTGAGACTCTTTCTCAGTTGTTTTGAAAATTTTTACCAGAATTGCATAATATTTACTATTTTGAAATTGAGATTTTTTTTCCCAGTTGAATGGTGAAAATCACTTTTGACGCAAATGGTATAAACTTGCAGGTATTGCTGTCAATCTGTCCACTCTTAACTGATCCAAAATCGGATGACCCTTTGGTTCCTGAAATCGCACATATGATGTTGTGGGGTTTTGCTGATAACGAAGCATGCAATTTTCGTTGCATATGTAAACCCAATTTATTAGAAACTGGTTATAGGGTCCATCCTCACTTTTGTTGGATTCATTAATGTAAATTTCTTTGTTTAATCCGATTTATTGAATTGTTTTTGTCAAATTTATTCACAGTTCTCACTCTTCTGAATTTTCTTCTTAATGAACATTTCTCTCCACCTCTCTAAGATATTTATTTGTCTTTCTCTTCTTAATTAGCAAGAATCGATTTATTTCGTGTGCTTTACGTATTATCTTTGTTTATGCAATTACAATATGCAATGTTATGCAATTATACTTTAGTGTTATGCAATTTTACTTTAGTGTTATGCAATTATACTTAAGTTTTACGAGTAAATGCAGAAGTATATACTTAAATGTTATGCAATTTTGGTGTTGTTATATGCAATTAATTGAGTGTTATTCAATTATACTTAAGTGTTATGCAATTTTTATGTTGTTATATGCAATTAGAATCTGCAATTTCCATGTTGCTTTATGCAATTATAAAATTACGAGTAAATAATATTTGCTAATAAATACAAATATATATATCAAAATAGTTGCATACGAAATACATCTAAAATATTTTATAAATTAATAAATATAAAAATTACAATTGCATATATTATAAATATATATATTCAAATAAAACAAAATATAATTACATAAGAGACACGTATCTAAGAATGTTTTATAAATGGGTTAATTGCAAAAAAAATCACGACCTTTAATAGATTTATTAATTACAACATAAACTTTTTTTCTTTGCAATTCGATACACCAACATTTTTAATTTTACAATTTAATGCACCAACAAATTTTTCGATCAATTTTAAATTGATGTGGCGCCAAAAGATCAAAATCGCCACATTGACGCCAAGTAAAACTGCCGACTAATTAATTATTACTATTTTTTAATGGAAAAAAAAACAATTTTAATACTTAAAAAATACAAAATTAAACAAGCCCTTATTAATAATTATTCTAAACGCACACGCACACAAAGACATAATTATATTCACTCATAATTTGCAACCCCTATAATTACATGGAGTATTTTTTATTTTTCTTGTTTATGCTATTGGTGTGTTTTTAGGAAAAATTAAGTTAATAGAAAAAATAAAATTGTGTGATTAGTTAATAAAATTGGTTTCTCATGCTCTCTTCCCAAATTCCATGGAGAATAAGAGCATCCCAAATCTAAGCCCATCATAAACAAACAAATCGATTGAAGGATTGACGAATTGAAGAATGTGATTAAAATTTCTGTGCAAATAAGGGCTTGTTTAATTTTTATTTTTTTTAGTTTTAAAATTGTTTTTTTCATTAAAAAATAGTAATAATTAATTAGGTTGCAGTCTTACTTGGCGCCAATGTAGCGATTTTGATCTTTTCGGTGCCACATCATTTTAAAATTAATCGAAAAATTTGCCGGTGCATTAAATTGTAAAACTAAAAAAGTTTGTGTATCGAATTGCAAAGAAAAAAAGTATATGTTGTAATTGATAAATCTACTAAAGGTCGTGATTTTTTTTGCAATTAACCCTTTATAAATTATAAAAATTATATGAGACGTATCTAGGCAGGTTTAGTTTTAAAATGGGGGAAATTATTATGATTTTGTTTTTCAAATATTAAATATGTTGACTTAAATTTGTTTTAATTGAATGCTAGACAAGTTTTTGGAAACGTTGTGGTTAAGAAAAGTAATTGTCTTGAAATGGTAAATTAATGCTGATTAGGAATTTAAAATTTCAATTAATTTGACTAATTCAAAATTTTCAACTAAAATGAATGCAAAGGGTATTTATGTCCACCAGATTTTGAATTTGGCTCTAATTGTTTTATCATATTTTAATTGTATTAATTAGTCTAAACTCTTAGTGGAGTGTCTTTAGGTGTAACTCCCCCATAAATAAATACGAATAGAATAAAAGATTTAATAATTAATATTAACAATAATTTATTTTTTAAAATTAAATATTAATTATAATATTTAATTGGGATTATATTTTTTTAGTTGATTAAGTTACCACGTTTTTTAATTTAGTCCACCAAATTACCACTTTTTTAATTTAGTCCATTAAGTTTCGATTTATTTTGATTTTGATACAGTTACCTGCTAAAACAGGTTTAACAAATCATTTTTTAAAATACATCTCATGAAATGTTATACACACCCCAAATGTTAAATACACCACACTAAAAATTTAAAAATCATTTTTTATTACTATACACACCCCAATTCTTTCCTATTTAATAAATTTTACAAAATAATTAAATTAAAAAAAATATGAATTCAAATTAACATGAAAAATATAATAAAACATATAAAAAATCGTCTAAATCTTCAAAAATTAAACAAAGCTAAAAAAAATTAATTAATATAATTAGTTTTGAAGATTTAGTTAATTTTTTATTATTTTAAAATTTTATTTAGCCTTATTGTCGACATTTTTATAGAAGTTAGAATGCAAATAAAACATTCATAAAGCATGGGAGTTTTAAACTTTTTTATTTTATTTTTCTTTTAAATATTTTTTTTTACATTACATGAACCTACTAACACCCTATATATATTATATATATACACTCCAAACGTTAAACACAAAAAATAAAAAATTAATTAAAGTTAACTAAAATCATAAAAAATTTTAATAAATTATCAAAAATAATTTAATTAAAAAATAAGAATTCAAATTAATATGGAAAATATAAACAAAACCTATAAAAAATACCTAAATCTTCAAAATTTTATTAAAGCTAAAATGAAAAACGAGAATATTACCTAATAAGGTCACTTTTATAGACTATTAAACAACTAAAACATACAACTTTTAAAATTTCCTAATAAGGTCATTTTTGTGTCAAAAAACCGTATTTGCCCTTTATATTAACATAACCTCTTAATTAATAGATTTTACACCTTAATTTGAAATTTAAATTCAAACATCAATTCCCCAATTATAGCGCATATTAAAAAAAAATCTTGACCTTCTTAAAATCTTCCAGAAAACGCGATTACCATTTAATTCATCTCCATCATCGGTTTCTGGGCTGAGACCGGCGTTCTCAGTGTTGTTGTTTACGATAAGGATGTGGTAAACTGTGATAAAGTGCGCGATTACCATTTAATTCATCTCCATTAGCGATTAATTTAGTTTTCCCGAGTGATTAAGAGTCATAATTAAGGATTAATCCCACGCCATAACTCGATTTCTCTCTCATCCCCTTTTCCGACGAATAATGTGATAAAGTGCGCCATGAGAGAGAGAGAATTAAAGAAGTTGGTTCGTGAGCTGCTGCTGCATAATTTCCCTTCATTGATTCATTCGCAGCGTGTCAGTACAGTACCAATAATTTTAGAGAGAGAAAGAGGTGAATTAATGGCGGAGAAGTTGAAACGCGGGGTTTTGGTAGGGAGAAGAGAGGGAATTTCAATTTCTACTCCTTCACCTACATGGAAATTCGGTTCTGTTCAACCTGATGGAACCCTAATTCCCGATTTCGATATTCCCCCAAATTTACAACCTGATGGAAATTAGAGCTGTCTTAGGGATGGTGATGGAAGGAGCAACGTTGGTGGTGGTGAGGCCGGTAGGAGGGCGGTGTGAGACGGAGGACCACCGTGAAGACGAGGGGCTGGCGGCGGAGGCCTTTGGGAAGGAAGGAGGAGTGTATGCAGAGGCGGTTGAAAGATTGCTGAAAAGCAGGAATTACATTCTTGAAATGAACTCATTCTGATGATGGATTCCGGGTATGGTTTGCTGATCGTCCTTTTTTATGTAGCTTTTGGAAAATTTTTGATGTGCATATTTCCCTGTAACTATAGATATGCACATTACCGTATGCATGTATATATGCATATCGTATAGTGCATTTCACATAGGCACATATATAAAATGCATGTACCCCCGTTTTCAGTGCATATTAAACTTCATAATCTATCTTCATATATGTATGCATATTCAAACAATGGGTTTTCTTTCCTTTTCTCACAGTGTTGATTTTCTTGAATGAACTTTTTGCCGGAAACAATGGGTTTTCTTTCCTTGAAATCTCTCCGACGATGTCTGCAGATTTTTTAACTTTATTTGTTTGAATAATTAACAATTAATTTGAATTGCTTAATTTTAGGAATTTTTTAATAATTGGAAGGTGCATATAATTAGGAACTGCATTAATTCAAAATTATTAATTTCAAATTATTAATATTTATTAATTTCGAATTATTTAAATTGATAAAGGGCAACAATGTCTTATTAGGTGCCATTTTGACTCTAATAGATTTAAAAAAAAAAACTTATGCCCTATTACATAAATATCTTAGTGAAATGACCTTAACAATAATTTCCCCATGAAAAACCCTTTATAAACCTCACAATATACTCAATTTTACGCAAATGACATTCCTTTTATCTACACATACACAAAAGTCAACTCATTATTTTACTTTATACATAAAGTTTTACAACATTACCCCTTAAAACTTCACTCATTATTACACTTTCTTAATATAAGTGTCCATCTACCTATAAAAATTAATATGGAACGGAGGGAGTAATTTTTTTGAGATTGAGTTGATTTTTTTAAAATTTATTAAAAGTCTTTAAAAATAGTAAAAAATCAACTAAATCTTCAAAATTAATTAAACTAATTAAAAAAAAATTTAGCTTTGTTTAATTTTTGAAGATTTAGACAATTTTTTGTAGGTTTTATTTATATTTTGTATATTAATTTGAATTCTTACTTTTTTTTAATTTAATTATTTTCGGCAATTTATTAAATACTCCGTATGAAAGAATTGTGGTGTATATAGCAATAAAAAAATATTTTTGAATTTTGGTGTGTTTAACATTTGGGGTGTATATAACATTTTATTGGGTGTGGTGTATTTTAAAAAATAACCTGTTAAACCTGCTATAGCAGGTAACTTGACCAAAATCAAAATAAATCGAAACTTAATGGACTAAATTCAAAAAGTGATAACCTGGTGGACTAAATTCAAAAAACGTTGTAACTTAATGGAATAAAAAACTAATATAATTTACACTTTTCATTAAAAACGATATTGCACTTTTCAATATAATAACATACACTTTTCATAAAAAAAATTATTTAAAAAAAAAGTCAATTGTTGATCGGTCAAGTTCAGCTCAAGTACATAGTGTACTTGAGTGCATACAAGACTTGTTATATTATATATATATATATATATATATATATTTTGATAGTAGGACCCATCAATTGTACTTTTAGGGTCAAATGCATTGGGGGTATAAATTTTTTGAGATATATAGAAGTAAAAAATTTTTGAGGTGACACACATGTGTCAAATTAACTTAAAACTGAAAATTCGTAGAGATGTGGAGAATTTAAATGGGTGGAGTTAGTTCAATAAAAATCGAACCCAGAATGTATGAGTGTGAGCCTTTAGGCTATGATATCATGAAAGAATTTCATCTCATATAAAAGTTTGAACTTGTAGAGAGATAGATAATTAATTATTGTATATTAATTCATATTAGTAGTCAATGTTAGTAGGAGTAGGTAAAACATTTATGATGAGAATTCCTATTTTATGAAATTGGAATGTACATATATGGTCGTAAATCCAAAACCATATAAAATTGGAGTATTTAATTGAATGTTTGAAATTGAATTTACATGGATTTGGAACACCAACATAACGTCGCGTACTTCGGGTTTGGGTCGAACCTGCCGGGTGGGCCGATGAGATCACATGATTTATGAGTAGAGTTGTTATTCTAGTTGAGCCCAGTATTTAAAGTTTAAGTTTGACTCGAGCTCTTATCGAGCTGAGTTCAGTTCGACTCGATAACATTAACGAGTCAAAAATCGAGTTCGCCTCGACTCGATAACATTAACGAGTCAAAAATTGAGTTCGGCTCGACTCGTTAACAAGTTTATCGAGCCGAGTTGAGCCTAACGAACCTAATAGAATTTTCTAAAAAAAAATAGATATCAAGCATAATAACATGAGATCGAGCCGGCTCGTTAGTAAATCGAGTATCTAATGTACTCGAGTCAATTTTATTAAACGAGTCGAGCCGAGTCTTGAGCCTTTGGAATAACAGCTCTACTTGTGAGCACAATGTAACACGTAAATATCTAGATTGAGTAAATTTATGATATTCAAAATTCTTTAAAAATGGAGAATCAAATTTTGACATAGATGATAATATTTAGATATTTTTTCGATATATTAAGTCATTGATACGAGGATATCAATATTGGGAAGAAACGTGTGGTCCCAAAATTTCTCATGACCTGTTTAGACGTAAAAAACAAGAAGAGAGTGGGAACAAATGATTGTGGACCAATGCGGCAGTGTGGAAGGAATCGATGGTGGTTATTTACAGAGAAAGGGAATGCGTTCATACTATTTTGCGCATTGGTCCAAGAGAGAGTGGGGAAGATGAACAAGGACAACTAGCATTCACGGCAAGTGACTTATCTAGAAAATTTTGATCCGGCCCGATTAACATTAGTATAAAGATAAAAGTTAAAAATTTGTGTGAGTTCGTCTCATTAATCTTTTTCTGTAAGACGGATCCTTTTAATTCATATTTCAAAATTTTGTATAGAATAACCCATATTTTTTTTCAGATTTTAGTTTGTAAAAAAAGTGATAATATTTAAGTAAAAAGTGATAACACTATCACTTTTTACTCAAACATTATCACTTTTTATATATGAGGGACGTCTCACAGATCTCATTCTGTGAGACGGTCTCACCCAAGACTATCCCAAGATAAAATAATATGTATTAATTATACTTATTAAAATTTCTCATGATAAAATTGTCCATACATCTCATTCTATTTAATTAAATTGATCGAACAATTTAATTTCGTTATGTTTTTTTTATGTCTCTATATCCGGTTCAAGGATCGATTAATTCGGGGATCAATCTTATCGTCCACTTGCGGGAGCTCTGTTTAAAGTCAGAGTTTTGCGTTTTGTATGAATTTGATCCCTTAAAAATTGTTTGCACCTTAGGGGTTTCGAAACTGGACTTTGGTTATGTTTCTATAGAAGTTCATACACCCTCAATCCCGTGACGACTTGCACATCTTAAATGACTCACTCTTTAAGAGAATTGAATTTAGCGGGGGTGTGAGATCAAATAAGGGAAAAGTATTTTGAGTGATTTGGTGGTGTGTAAAATAGATATAATGAGGTGTAAAATGAATTTAGTGAGATGTAGGATAAAATATGGGCCCAAAATTAGTGATAATTTTAATACTAATAAAATAAAATTGTAAGAGTAATAATTTTGTGGGTTATTTCTATATTAGGAGTTTTTCAGTAATCTTGAAACGTCTCAATAAAAAAATATGAAACGAAGAATTAATTATATATGTGTGTGAAATTACTAAAATATTCTTAGTAAATTTTCAAATTTTTTTGGGGCCCCACTGCCCCCTCGGGACCTAACGTAGGTCCGTCGCTGTTCATGGCAATGCGGTTTTGCACATTCCACTCCCCCACACCACTCTTTTTTTTTTACGAGCGGGATTGTAAAATTCGAACCGCAACCGACAGTTTTCCATTTGGGCTAACCGTAATCAAATCGTAAAAATCTGGTTACGGTTCGGTTTTTAACCGTAATCGACAGTTCGACTGGTTCGAACCGCCCATGTCTACCTTCGTCCACTAAAGGTGTGCTCAGTTCTATTTTTGAGTCCACAAAAAATATGTTTATCCTATTTAAATAGTTAAAATTTGAGTATCTTTTCTAATTGAGTATCTACCCACGTATCTTTTTTATAATTAAAATATGATTTTTTTTAAAACGTGTATAAAAAAAAATTAGCACACTTTTAGTGAATTGAGGGAGTGTATACTCCATTCGTCCTATTTTTATTTGAAAATTTACCGTTTGCACGTATTTCAATGTATAATCTATTTATTTATTTATTGATATTAAAAGTACTTTTTGAGTATACAAATAATGACATCTAAGTATAAATGGGAATTGAAATTCACCTATGCAGCTGGAATTGAGTTCCCAATTAATTAGTTCAAATGTTGGATTAAAGATTAAATTTAGTAAATTGAATATTAAAATTTAAAGTGTATATATACACTCAATTATATAGGAAAATTTGACAATAAGAAATCTTTGAGAGAAATTTATAAACAAGTAAATAGCTTTGACAAATAATTGAATTAATAATCAGACAATGTTTTTTGACAAATGTTCTAATAATAATAAGACATGAAAAATATATGTTAACTGTTTTTGGTTATTAATCTAGAGCCCCTTCAAAGTTTTTATGGATTAACATCTCAAAAATTGTTTGCATCTTGAAAATTAATCTTGAATCTGAGATTTAGAGTGTAGGATAAGTCTAAGTTCTAAGCGTACACACCAGACTAACTTGTCTGAGAGTATGTGAATTTGCTTATATAAAGAGTTAGTTAGGATAACTTTTTGATGAACAAGCACATCAACTCATTTAGTTTGACCATGGCCAAGAAACCAATCAAATATTGCGTGGTAAAATTACTTTGTGTATTCATGCAATTCCCCACTGACAAAACACAAATTAGTAGTATTAATGTAAATTTAATATTGAAAATAAACAGGTAAATGCATTTACAGAGACAGCATTTAAGGGGAACCCAGCAGTGGTGTGTCTTCTGGAGGAGGGGGAGGAGAGAGATGAGGAGTGGCTACAAGCGATGGCGCGTGAGTTTAATATGCCCGTAACTTGCTACTTGACTCGTCTTTCCAACTCGAATGACTCACTCAACAACTCTGTCCCCAAATTTCGCATTCGATGGTTCACTCGAATCGCTACAATCGTCGAGGTATGTGCAATTAAATTGTTATATGTGTGTGTGATATATATATTTTATTTTATTATATATATGTATATACCAGATTTTGTCACCTATGTTATATATATATATATATAGTATACTTCATTGTATTATTTAAAAGATGATAAATATAAATGTTTTTTTTTTTTATTTCAAATTAATACTCCCTCCGCACGCCTTTGTTCCATTATTAATTTTTTTTTTTTTTTTTATTTTTGGCAGGTCCCAATTTGTGGACATGCAACTTTAGCGGCATCATATTTTATTTTCAAATATGAATCAGTGAAATCGAGTAGGATTGAGTTCATATCACTGTCGGGATCTTTAACGGCAAAAAAAATGTCGTCCAATTCATGGGAGTCGAACAAGATTAATGCCGATAGCTTTGTCATTGAACTCAATTTTCCCGTTATCCCGATAGAAAAATATGAGGGTACTGCTACTCCTACCCTTTCAAGTATTTATAAAAGCTTGAATGTTTCTGCTGCGATGGTGAATGAAATCCACAAAACAACCACTGAAAATGACATTTTGGTAACTACCTTTTTCTTAAAGTTACTCTATTTCGATTTTAGTCATGTATAAATATATTCGTCTAATTAATTAATGTTTTTATGTGAAATATTGCATACATGCATTCCATTCCAATTGGATCAAGTCAAAAATATTGTTACTACAATGTCGAAATATTACCACTACAAGGCCAAAATATTAACAGTCAAAAATTTAATACTACATGTCAAATCATTCTAACAAATGTAGTAATACACTTTTGACCTTGTAATGATAAAATTTTGGTCTTATAGTAACATTATTTTAGTCATGTAGTACTCGAATAAGTTAAAATTATTTTAGTAATTTCGCCAAAAAAAAAAAAAAGTGTTCAGAACATTTTTGAACTTGCAGTAATACACTTTTGGTCTTGTAATGACAAAATTTAGGTCTTGTAATAACATAGTTTTGATTATGTAGTAAAATAAAATTTGAGAGCGAAAATAAATATTATAATTAAGATTGACCCACATTGACCAACGTTTGACCCACTAATTTTAACCTAATTTACCTTAATTGGTAAATATTGCATGTATGAAATATTACATATAAATTTTTGTTATGTGGTGCAGGTTGTGCTAAAATCCGCAGAAGCAGTAATACAAGTGGAACCCGATTTTAATGAGATTTGCAAATTTCCTGGCAAAGGAATATTTATTACAGGACTTTTTCCAATCGGTTCTAAATTTGATTTCGCATCTCGCGTTTTCACCCCAAAAATGGGAGTTGACGAGGTATAGTAATACTTTTTTTTTTTTTTTGTCTTGTATCATCAATTTTAATTTTTGTCCTCTTATCTTTTTTTACAAATGTTCCAGACTGCACTACACCTCGTCTCACCACCCGTAAAATTTAAGGGATACAAAAAAATGCATTTATCCCCAATATTAAAAACCACAATCTATTAGATTTTTAAGTTTCATGAATGTTGGCTAATAAATTTTCTTTCGTGTAGGATTACGTGTGTGGAAGTGCACATTGTGCCTTAGCACCCTATTGGAGCAAGTCCCTCGCCAAAAGCAATTTCATTGCATATCAAGTAATTTAACAATCCATTATATTTATTTCACAAAACTAAAATTTGTTTTAAATATTAAACACTTTAATTAATTTGAGAATGTTAATATAATTAATTATGTGTGTAATTAGGCATCATCGAGGAGTGGGGTGCTAATTGTAGATTATGATGACAAGAATCAAAGGGTGTTGCTTCGTGGGAGAGCTGTTGCGGTGATGGAAGGCTCTATTCTGGTGTAGACGATTTGTGAATTTTGTGGAGAGATAAATATGTGATAAAGTATGTTGGTTCTAGAAGAGTATGACCCAAGTGTATAGGGGGAATGCACTTGGTGTATGCAAATTCTTTTCTTTTAAAACAAATCAGGTTATCAGGAGAGTTGTCTAGTCAACTTCTATGAGTATGTATAACTTTGATTAGATAATCAAGCTACTGAGAACTATGAAATAACCAGTTGAATAACTATCTAAGTAAGTTATATGTGCGGAATTATGGTTGACCCTTTATATTTAAACTCCTTTAAATTCTGAAAAACTTCTTAACACTTAACAGTTTTCAGGGACTTGTCCCAAATCTATTTTGCACAGTTTGTAAAATATATCTTTTGAAGATCAGTTTTGTGTGCAGTGTATGAATGTGTTACTTGAATGAAATAGCAATAAGTAAATAACACAGTGGTTTATAGTGGTTCAGAGACTCAAGCTCCTACATCCACTTTCCTAATTTAACAGGATAATTCATTCACTTGGAATTAACTTGTTTTATAGTGTCAAGGTGTACTGATCAACCACACTACTCCTTAGTGCCTTGATCCCTAGGAATTTTGAGTCCTAGTACTCACTCAACTCGAACTAAATTGTTCTTTCGTGTAGGATTATGTGTGTGGAAGTGCACATTGTACGTGCCTTTGCACCCTATTTGAGCAAGTCCCTCGCCAAAAACAATTTCATTGCATATCAAGTAATTTAACAATCCATTATATTTATTTCACAAAATTAACATTTTATTTTTATTGCTAATATAATTAATTATGTGTGTAATTAGGCATCATCGAGGAGTGGGGTGCTAATTGTAGATTATAGTAAAAGTGGGTGATGTTGTATTATTATAATAGTAGAATATATAGATATTTTTAGGAGTGGATGTAATTGGATGTTGAAATCCGGATGTGAAATCTCGAACTAGAACAAGACGGGGGACGTTACGTCCCACGTCCGGACGTGTGAGTCCCAAAACAAACATGCCCATAATGTCACGATACAATAAAAATACTATATTTTTCATGTCAACATGATACAACACAATAACGTCACGCACTACAAAATAATTTGAAAATGGCATCGGGGAAGGCATCGGATCTGCCGTCCCCAAAGATGAAGGCAACAGCAAAGGCATCGGTAGTGTGCCGATGCCAATATGCTCGATGCTATTTAAATGGCATCGGATTTGGGGAAAACCGTTGCCTTTTGGCATCGGGGGGACAGTCGATGCCAAATTGCATCGGGCCCACTGCCGATGCCTTTTCGCATCGGGGACAGCCGATGCCATTTTGCATCGGGGCCCACTGCCGATGCCATTTTATTAACATTTAAAAAACATGAATCTGGGTTTCGAACCCAGGTATCGAGGCCACCAACACCCACCCCCCACTGCTGGGCCAACCCAATTCTCGGAAATCTGGCATTTTTCGCGAATTGTGGGGTTCGAACTCGGGACCTCGCGGTCTCGAAGGCTTTTGAGCGCTCCATGTGTGCCGTTTAGGCTAGGAGCTTTTAGTCGACATGTTGTGAATGCAATTAATACATATTCAATTTAATTTGAGTTTTTAATTCTTTAATTAATTCAATCCATTCTAACTTTAATTGTTGCTTATTAAATTATTTATCAAAGCATATCATAATTATTTCTAAATTATGTTTTTCAAATTAACTAAATTATGTTTTTCAAATTAAATAATTTAATTACGGTATCAATTCACACTATTTAAATTTATTCTAATCCTCAATTTACAACATTTAAATTCATTCTAATTTTTAATTTCACAACATTATAATTACATACAACATTGAATATAATTATTTTCACTTATACATTTAAATTTATTATAATCACATCATTTAAATTCATTCTAATTTTCAATTCACAACATTAAATATATATAATTATTTTCACTTATCCATTTAAAAATATGAATTCACTTATCCATTTAATTAAAAATATTTTCATCTATTATAAAATTATTCTCTAGTTCATTTTCAATTAAAATACACTTATCTAATACGGAGTACTAGTGAATACTTTTTTTTTTTTAATTGCAGAGAATAAGCTTGATTAATTTCCTAATTGTTGTAGTATATTATATATAATGTTCGTTTCACTCTGATCAGGAGTAATGCTAAATTCATAAGTCATACTCACGTAACTATCAAAATCCACGCAAATATACATGACATATATATATAATGCTAATTATTTTGATTTTTTAATTAATCAAATGATGATGTGTCATTATCTACATCATTATATTTACTTATATAATTAACACTATTTTATGGAAATTTAAAAAATTAAAGGATATTCCTATAAAATTAGAAAACGTGTTTATTAATTATTTTAAGATTTTTTAAAATTATTTATTAACGTGTTTATTATTAGTATATAATTATTAAATTAAAAAAAAAACCATACATTTATATATATAATTTTTTTAATAACAAAAAAATTAAAATTAAAGTTATAAAAATAATTAATTGAAAAATAATGACTACATTAATTAAACTAAATCATAAACTCTAAACTCTAAACTCTAAACCCTAAACCCTAAAAAAAAATCATAATTTTTAATTTTAGGGTTTCAAGGTTTAAGGGTTAAGAGGTTTAGGGTTTTAGGATTTTAGGGTTTAGGGTTTTAGAGGTTTAGGGTTGGAGGCGACGGGGAAGGCATCGGGCCCACTGCCGATGCCATTTTGCATCGGGGGGCCGTTACCAAATGGTATCGGGGCCCACTACTGATGCCATTTCGCATCGGGGCCCACTGCCAATGCCATTTTGCATCGGCCATTAAATGCCGATGCCATTTCGCATCGGCCCGCCTGCCGTTGCCAATTGCCGTTGCCTTTTGGGCAATATTTTGTAGTGACGTGACACAATATATCATTATCGTGTTATCATTAAATATGTGTCATTATTATGTCGTGTTGTACCAGGTTAATAACATATATGCAATAGCTTGTTAAAGGATTAATGTGTTATTTGTTAATTTTATCCATGTCTATCCGATAATGACACAAATTCAACACAGTTTTTTTTTAAATCGAAATTCTAAATCAAACTAATATAATACGTACTTATATAATTTTAAATTTCCTGAAATTAATTCACCACAAATAATTGTAACCTACAGAGCCGGTCCTGAGATTTTGTAGGCCTAGGGCGAACAAGAGAAAAATGTACCCCTTGTTTTAGCATTTTGAGAGTAAATGAATTTTTGCATAATGGAGATAGGTGAGGGAGGAAAATTACTTATATAGGGTATAAATGGTATTTTACCACTCATTTTGTACCTAATAGTAATTCTGAAAAAAAGTTAGTACTAATAAAATGTAAAGGGAGGTGTGAAAAACATCTAAGGGTAAAAAAAAAACTCTTAAAATAAATATGAAATGTATACATATATATGAACCGTGCATGAAACAAGCATATACATATCATACACAAAATTTGCACGGAATTTGCATGTACATATCGTGCACGAAATGTGCACGTACGAATCGTTCACAAAAAGTGACTATCACTTTTTACTTAAACAATATCACTTTTTGTTCAAACATTATCACTTTTTATATATAAAAGTCGTCTCACGAATCTCATTTTGTGAGACGGTCTCACCCAAGACTAGCCCTAAAAAACCAGTAATTAATTCACCAAAAATAATTGTAAAGAGAACCAAATTCGGTAGCTCATTTTTGTAATGCAATAAATTCTGAATTTTGAGGAAGCCACTCCATGCTGTTTACAAAACGATGTAAGACAGGACTTTCAATGAATGAAAAATTACCATTAAAAGATGCACAATTATTCAAGCTTCCGAACCGAAAAAAAAGAATACAACAAATTTACATTAATTTGGTGGAGACCCGGATCAGTCCCAATGGTTTAATTTAAGCGTTCCGTTTAATGCCATTATGCATCTCCAATTTGATTGAAATTCACCATTTTTGTCCATTCAATTATATACATTAACCAGGATAAACTAAATTGTGCTTGCCATAAGTGTATCTACAAACTGTAATAGCTAAAGTAAAATGAGTTCAGTGAATAGAAGTTGATATATATATATATATATATATATATATATATATTTACGATTTTGCATTTGGATCAGCAAAAATAAACTTGACTATGCGTATATCAAATGATGAGGTCCAAAGCTTTGAGCTTGAGCTTATAATGTTGTACTTATCGTCCATATAAGAATCCGAAACTACACATCTAATTATCTAAATAAATGATAAAGGTTGGTTCTTGTCCTTTTCATTTTACCATTTTGCAGAAAAAGATGTGGAAAATAAATGGACAAGTTTTTACCCTTCTGAGGTATATGTGATATGATGTAAATAATAAACGTAGTATTCAATCAATGTTATGCATGTCACTCTCTCAAAAAAAAAAATTCTATGAAAGTGACTCTGTAAAAAAAAGAGTGACACTCAAGTTCTTATTTGTTGTCGACTACATTTGAGAACTTGCCTTAATTTAAAGATATGATATAATATTAATATAAAATAACCCTAAACCCTAATGCATTTAGTCGTGCCTAACTAGCTCGTGTTTAATGTCATTATGTATCTCCCATTTGATTGAAATTCACCATTTTTGTCCATTCAATTATATACATAACCAAGGATAAACTAAATTGTGCATGTCATAAGTGTAGCTACAAACTATAGTAGCTAAAGTAAAATGAGTTCAGGGAATAGAAATTGATTTTTTTTTTTTTTTTTTTTTTACAATTTTGCATTTGGATCAGCAAAAACAAACTTGACTAAGTGCATATCAAATTATGAGGTCCAAAGCTTTGAGTTTGAGCTTATAATGTTGTACTTATCGTCCATATAGGAATTCTGAAACTACTCATCTAAATAAATGATAAAGGTTGGTTCTTGTCCTTTTCATTTTACCATTTTGCAGAAAAGGATATGGGAAATAAATGGTCAAGTTTTTACCATTCTGAAGTATATGTGATATGATGTAAATAATAAACGTTGTATTCAATCAATGCTATGCATGTGACTCTCTCAAAAAAAAAAATCTATGAAAGTGACTCTTTAAAAAAAAAAAATACAAGAAAAAAAGTCTAATAATACATTAATTTTAATACACTATAAAATAGTCTATTAATACTCAAAATTTCCATAACCTACGACTACACTACAGTATTATGTGACCTATTAATACACTATTAAGTATTAACCAAATGTCATAATGCAATACTATTAGGACTTTTCAACTTGTGTATTATTAGCTTTATTTGTATTTAATTTGAATAATGTATAATTTTATTAAGAGTATCTCTCGTAAAATCAAATAAGAATAAGCGGGAGATTGTAAATAATTTGCGCTGGAGGAGGTTAGCGCATTCTTCTTCGAATTCATGAAATTAATCTGTTATGTTATTCCCCGAATCCTCTTCACCGCTGAAGATCATCGATCTTCTCCCTTAAATTCTTCACCCAGATTTCAGCGTTATCCGCTCCTAAATCTCCCTGAGCTCAACAATATTCTTCCTCCATGTGTATTCTACGAAATTGCTAAAGCTATTTCAGGTTATGGATTGTAATCTCTTCCACTCTCTTTTGATACTTCTAAATTCATCTTATTGTTATTATTAGGGTTTTTATTTTGGTTAATGTTGTTTACCCCTAATCTTAAAAAAATTAGGGCAGATTCTCTATACAACGTTTTCATGCTTTACTTCTGAAGTATGTATGACTATTAGGATATTATTTCTTGAATTTTGAAATTTGGGATAAAGCTCTTCCCACTCCATTCTCGTTGTATTTGGGAAGAATTTTCAAAACTTTGGTCCTATTATATAATGTGGGATTAAAGAATCATTTTTCTAAATTCAAGTATAGGTGTGCTTATTTTGTTATTCTATTCAAACCCATATGTGTTATTTAATATTTGTATGTTTTTTGGTACACTCCTGGAGTATGTATTTATAAAACTTGGGTCCTTTTTTGTATGCTCTACTGTATTAAATTCACACTCATATGTGTTATTCTATGGCAACAAAGTACTTTTAAAATGATTCGAAAATTCTGGACATGATGGTTTTTGGTGACTAAATTTAATTTAGTGAATATTTTACGCCATTTCGTTTAGATTCAACAATTGGAGAACTTCGTTTATTTGAGCCAACTGATCTAGTTTTTAAGGTTCTAATTTTTTGATATGGAGTGGCTTTATGTTGCTATGTAGAGCTTTAATTATGTTAGTGATAAGTTCATGCAAAATGTATAATTGTGGTATTTGTTGATTCTGAAAAAGAAGACATGCAACAAGACGTTGGTTCCATTCATTTGGGTCAGTTTGCCAAGCTGAAATGAGGTTCTAAGAATTGCAGGGATTTATATCCTGCTTCTAGAGAGTTTTGAGTGGTATTGAAACTAGGACATGCTTAGCCTATATGAGTGAAATTGAAATAAATGAATTCTAAACTATATAGAGAATATAATAAAAATAAAATGGATTCAACTACATCAACTCAACTAGTGAATTTCAGCAGAGTAGCTTCCAGAATGTTAATGTTTCTTCTGAAAGATTGGTCAACTTTGACGTAGTTGTTTCTTCAGCATCAGATGCTAATCACTGTACGTTTTTAGGAGAAAACATGTCTACTTATATTCTAAAGTTGTAATGATGGTATGTGAAAAATTTGACTGACATGGTATGAATTCTCTTTGCTGAAAGACAATTCACAATAGTATTAGTTGATTTGGTTCCTTTTATTTTGTTGATGTTTTCTTTTATTCAGTTAACTGTTTAAAATTATGTTTATTTATTTCGAGGCCATGGTGCAAACTCCTCCCCAGTAAATAATGGGCACATAGAGAAAAATAATGGAGTCAGGCCTATTACAGAAGATATAATCTTTTCTGAGGTATGAATATAGATTCTGCCATGATTTATATATCAATTTGTGCAATTTATGATATTATTGTATATGTATGTGTAGCATGATACACATACATATACCTCTTTTTCTCCACCCGATACTATTTTGGTATAATGTTTTTCTGTCTAATCTCTCTGTAAGAAAAGGTTGCGGAAACAAAAAGATTGTATCAATCGGTAAATATAGAGTTTGTAGAATGGACTAGAATTAAGGAATTAAATATTGTATTGGTAGTTCTAATATTGAGAAAGAAGAGGTTGGGTTGTCCTCCAATGGTAACCTCTGGCAGTGAGGACTTTTCTTTTAAACTCATGCGCAGAAACCAGTATTTATATGTAAAGATGATAGGTACATGAATCTGTTTTTTTTCTTCTGCAATTTAGTGTGGCACATACAAATCATATCCCATTTATTTCAAGTCTACTTCTGATTTCTTCCCATATTGATATGATTCTCTGTCCTTTCTGATTGAATTTATGCTACAGGTTTGAGCTAAACATGTTGTTAGAGTCTGTCAGTTCAATTGTTAAGCAAGAAGATGTACTTTTGCACAAAATGTAAGTTTGAAAATATAAATGTTTATAATTCCTCTTGTATTCATGCCTCTGATTATGACAGGTGTTTTTTTTAAGATTTTATAGTACTCTGTACGTAGTATGTCTTAAAGTGGTAAACTGTTTATAATTACATTGAATGTGGTAAGATAATTTGTTAGATTTTTTTGTTTTTGTTTATTATTACATTTAGTATCTGTATTATTATTGCTCTAGCATTGCAACTAAACATATGTGTCCATGATTGCTTTTCTTCTATCTCCGTGTTGTTAATTGCTAATATATTTTCGTTTCATGCTTTTGGTGAGCAGCCTTAGCGGCAGAGATCAAAGAAATCAAGGAGAAAAGTAGAAAGAAGACAATGTACTTATTAGTATTGCTGTTGGAAATAAACACATACTTTTAATATAGTTCTGCAGCATTAGTTTGATTATAGTATATTGTAAGACGTTTATCTTATTATGGTTAATGAGAAATTATCTTCAATATTATTCTTTTACATAAAAATATTTTCTAATTTATTGTTATTGTAGTTATTATTTAATTTATTATTAATATTATTGTTATTATTCCAATCGAAATTCATATTTATAAAAGTAACTATCATCACACTTAATCATGTAGTATTAACTAAAATTGAGAATTGTGGTAATTGAAAATAAATTTAATAATAAATGTCATGATAAATAAAATGTACTAAAAAATAATCTTTGATGACAATTTTAAATGTCTAGAAAAACCTATTTTCTTGTAGTGACTCAAGTTCTTATTTGTTGTCGACTACATTTGAGAACTTGCCTTAATTTAAAGATATGATAATATTAATATAAAATAACCCTAAACCCTAATGCATTTAGTCGCGCCTAACTAGCTCGTGTTTAATGTCATTATGTATCTCCCATTTGATTGAAATTCACCATTTTTGTCCATTCAATTATATAACATAACCAAGGATAAATTAAATTGTGCATGCCATAAGTGTAGCTACAAACTGTAGTAGCTAAAGTAAAATGAGTTCAGGGAATAGAAATTGATATTTTTCTTTTTTTTTTACAATTTTGCATTTGGATCAACAAAAACAAACTTGACTAAGTGCATATCAAATTATGAGGTCCAAAACTTTGAGTTTGAGCTTATAATGTTGTACTTATCGTCCATATAGGAATTCCGAAACTACTCATCTAAATAAATGATATAGGTTGGTTCTTGTCCTTTTCATTTTACCATTTTGCAGAAAAAGATGTGGGAAATAAATGAACAAGTTTTTACCATTCTGAGGTATATGTGATATGATGTAAATAATAAACGTAGTATTCAATCAATGCTTTCAAAAAAAAAAAAAATCTATGAAAGTGACTCTTATATTTACAAAATAATAATAAAGAGTGACACTCACATTCTTATTTGTTGTCGACTACATTTGAGACCTTGCCTTAATTTAAAGATATGATAATATTAATATAAAATAACCCTAAACCCAAATGAATTAGTCGTGCCTAACTAGCTCGTGTTTAATGCCATTATGTATTTGATTGAAATTCACCATTTTTGTCCATTCAATTATATACATAACCAAGGATAAACTAAATTGTGCATGTCATAAGTGTAGCTATAAACTGTAATAGCTAATAGTAACTCTGAAAAAAGTTAGTACTCCCTCCGTCCCCGAAAAGTTTGCGGGGAATCTTGGGCACATGGTTTAAGAAAAAAGTGTAATGATGAGAGTGTTGAGGGGTAATTTTGTAAACTTTTATATATAAAGTAAATAAAGTAGGTGGGTTGAGTGTATGGTGGGTCCCAAAAGTAATGGCATAAAGGGTAAATATGTGTATATTGTGAGGGTGGGGATTGTGATGATTATTTCTATTTTGGGGTATGCAAACTTTTCGGGGACAAACAAAAAAGGAAAGTATGAAAACTTTTCAGAGACGGAGGGAGTACTATAGAATGTAAAAAGGAAGGTGTAAAAAATATTTAAGGATAAAAAAAACTCTTAAAATAAGTATGAAATGTATACATATGAACCGTACATGAAACATGCATATACATATTGTGCACAAAATGTGCACGAAATGTGCACGAAATTTGCACGTACGGATCGTGCACAAAATGTTCACGTACGGATCGTTCACAAAATGTTCACGTACAGATTGTGCACAAAATGTGCACATGACATTTGTATTTTATTCATAAAAAAATAAAATTTAGTACCTCTATAAATTAGATTACACCAATTCTCCCTACTCACTATTACACACAGATATTGTGAAAATAGAGAGAGAAATGAGGCATCTTCCACCCATGCCCCAATACATTTCTTCTTCTACACCCACATTCTCGCACTGGGATTCCCCATTGCCCTACATTTTTATAGAAATTGATTTCACTAAAATAACTAACATTATAGAAATTAAAGCATGAACTGGCATCTTACCGCCACAAACTCACCAATATGAAATATTATAATAAAGGAGTGAGCAAACCACATTTTAGTGGGGATCGACATATTTTTCAAAATTAAATACAATAAGCAATTAAATCAATAATTCACATTAACATGTATAATTCCATAAGAATTCAATAACATCACCTTGTTTATAAAATATTTAAGAATTCAAAATTTTCACTTGATTTTGTAGAGGGATTAAATTAAACTAGGAATGTAAACCCTAACATTGGAGAGAAATATAGGGCATAATTAAATACAAATCATTTTATTGAATTATCCTTAATTTTTATTTTTTTCGAACTATTCATAATATTTGAGTATAAAAATAATGACTGCAAATTAATCTTGAATTTGAGATTTAGGGTTAGGAAAACATTTTGATAAATAAGATCATGGCTAAGAAATGTAAAACTACTTTGTTTATTCAAGCAATTCTCCACTCAAAAAACACAAATTAGCTAGTAGTATGTAAATTTAATATTAAAATTAAATAGGTAAAAATTGCAGGCATTTAGGGGGAATCGTCCAGCTGTGAAAATTAAATGCTTCCTTTCCATTTCTAAAATATTTAAGTCTACAGATTTACGTACTTTTTCAGTAAAAAGTACGGTCAAAAAAAAAAATACAGTCATCTTTTAATTATTTTGATGTATAATTAATTGTAGTCAATTAGTAGGAGTTAGGTAAAACATTTATAATAAAAAACCGTCTTAAACATTTATATTATCTACTTCATTATATTTATTTGATTTGTTTTTATATGATATGATTTTAGTTTAATTAATACATTAGTTTGGGAGCGGTATACCTATCCATTTTGATCTTAAAAAAAAAAAAAAAAACCACTGGCTTAATTATTACATTTGTATGCGACAACTAGAGTCTCACTCGAGATACATAATAAAAATTAAATTACACTAACTATGTATATAAATTAAGGTATACAATTCCTCTTTTGAACGAGGATTCAAAAAAAAAATCATTTCTAAATCTTTCTTTAATTCTATTAAGAATTTTTGGTTTCGAAAAAAAAAATAAGAGAAGTGAGGATCGCTTCGACCAAACATTTATGAATACAAAGGATGTTTATGATCAAAATGGACAAAAATGTGAGAACGAAACAGAGTCGAGATTGAAGTGTTGCTACACTTAAGGGTGGAAATAAGTCGGGCCACTCGACAGGAGCCTACTGCCCGTCCTAGCCTATTTATTATATGAGCCCGTACGTGCACATTTCGTGCAAATTTTGTGCATACATGTTTCACGCACGATCTGTGCATGCACATATTTTGCACACCCTTATATGCACATTTCGTGCAAATTTTATTATTTGGTATGCATACAATAGATTGTGTTTTTGCATGTTAGAGTACAATTTCTATTTTAGGCATAGCTAATTCGGTATATATCTTGAACCTGATTATCCACCTATCTTTGTATTTTCAGGGGTTGCAATTTAGTCTACTCCATACGTGTTGATGTCCGGTGGGTTGTTGAGCTTGACGCGTTTGTTCGTGTTTGCAGCCACGACGTTCTACACCGGATTGTTGATCCAAAAGTGCATGGATTTCCGACCCCCAACATAAGAACGTACCCTGATATTGGGCCCACAATGCATTTGGAAACAAAAGAAGCCTCACAATCTCCATTTTCATGAATCTTGAACTTTACTTAGCCGCTACGGGCTTCCTTATCCTGGCTAGTGATAATTTGCACAAAATGTACCCCATTTTCAAGCTCAATTTTTATAGAATCATTGCAATTGGGGTCGTCAATCTTTCGTTATATTCGCTACTCTTGTTCTTATGTCTACAACTTGGAAGGGACTGCCTACTTCTTTAGGTCTATATGCCCTCTACTTTTGCGGTTATCCCATTTTTTCTACATTGTATACTTTCATGAAGAACCCAAAGATAATTTTCTTTGGTACGTTAATTAATTTCATACTTAGTACATAACATACTAAGTTTGAACTAATTACAGGTTCGGTCCTAATAGGAGACCAACAAAGCAATCAATTCATGCTCAAAAATATTTTAATTTTCTAGTGACCCATTTTATCAATATATATGCAAAGTTAGCAGATTTTTTATTTCCGACGTGAAGGCAAGAGTTGTTTATGTAGGATTATGTACGTGGAAGTGCACATTGTGCCTTAGCACCCTATAGGAACAAGACCCTCGCCAAAAATAATTTCATTGCATATCAAGTAATTTAACAATCCATTATCTTTATTTCATAAAATTAACATATTTTATTAATAGAATGATTGGGGAAGTGCATCTCTCCGAAATGGAGGTGTAAATAGTCAAACCCTTACACTGGTCCGCGAATTTCCAAATGGCCGCATCTGTTAATTGAAACCGCGCCCTTCCTGCAATACTTCCCCAGCTTTGCAAAACTTTGGGCTTCATTAAGGCCACGGATAAAACCCCTCTTATTATGTTTTCACCCTTCACCCCTATTTTTTTTTTTTTTTTGAAGTATATGATAAAAAGAGTATATTAACCCAGTGATGAGTTCACCCCACATCTATAAACACAAAAAAATTATGTATTCTTTCTCCCTTCCAAAAAAAAACAAAAAAAACTCATCCAAAATAAAAAATTGACTTTTTTTTACACAAAAAGGTCCTTTTTTTTTTCGAAAAAAAAAGTTCCACCAAATGTGCATTTTTTTCGATTTTTTCCCACCAAATATGCATCTTTTAGTTTATGTCAAAAACTCGAAACTTTGTGTTGACTTTAACTGAAAAACTCAAAAAAAAAATCGAAATTTGGATAAAAACTCAATGTTCACATTTAGTAAAATTTGTTTTCGAAAAAATGCACTGTTTTCGAAAACAATCACTTTCAATTTGGGGGTGAAGTTAAAAAAAAAAATTATGAGTGATTATAAGAATGAAAAAATGGAAAGAGTATACTGTATGTGGTATTTTAAGAAGTGCACTCAAAATGGTAAGAGGGTGAACTCATATTACGGGTGAAAACCTAATAAGAAGGGGGCATTTAGCCGTCGCCTTTCATTATTTCTTAAAACTTAGCCCAATCAATGGACCTGCAATCTTGAATTTCTTTGAGCAGCTTTGCTTGTTTTGTACTCTCCTTTACTTAACTTTACAAAATAATTAAGACGGTATTTTACTCCAAAAAAATCTCAATTTACCTATAAAAATATTAAATCATACTCCCTCTCTGTCTACTGTGCTTACTTTTTTATATATATATATTTTTAAAAAATCATATTTTAATTATAAAGAATATATTTAATATATTGAGTAAAAAATGTATTTGGTAGTAAAGTAAAAAAAATATTCAAAGTTAACTATTTAAATAGAATAAACACGTTTTTTGTGGACCAAAAAAAGAAATGAACACTTTTGGTGGATAGAAGAGTATCATTTTTGCAAATCAAATGTAATAAGTCAATTGAATGTAAATAATGCATAAATTCAATAAAATTATACTCCCTCCGTCCCGGAAGTGTTTGCACCACTTTGTGGGCACACTTATTAAGGAAAAGGTGTAATGAGTGGAGTGTTGAGGGGTAATTTTGTAAATTTATATGAATAAAGTAAAAGGAGTGATTGGAATAAGTGTAAAAGTAATGACATTTTGTGTAAATATGTGAATTTTGTGAGGGTGGAGTTTATGAAAAAGTTTCCTTTTTAGGAAGTGCAAACAATTGTGGGACGGACGAATAAGGAAAGAGTGCAAACAATTGTGGAATAGAGGGAGTACAAATTAAACCCATTCACACCAATCAATAGTGAATTTACACAAAAATGTTAAAAGTTGACTAATCAAGATTAAATTGGTTATAAATTCCTGTAATTGATACCTTGTGTATGTTTAGTTATCTTGGTTGTTGAGCATGGCCAAAAAACCCGTGAGATACTGCGTGGTATGTTAACAATCTCTTTCATTTCATTTTTTCTGCTCATTCAATTAACCTCACAAACATATTTGTTTGAAAATCGAAATCGTTTGATTCATGAAAATAGATTGATGCATTCACCGATTCTGCTTTCAAAGGAAATCCGGCGGCGGTGTGCTTGCTTGAGGAGGAGAGAGATGAGGAGTGGCTGCAAGCGGTCGCGAGTGAGTTCAACATATCCGAAACCTGCTATTTGACTCGCCTCGCCGACTCACCAATCCCCAGGTTCCTCCTTCGCTGGTTCACCCCTGTTGCTGAGGTTTCCCCTTTCCCGATTGCGTATTGCGCTTTGTTTAATATATACTGTTTGATGGATTTACTGTTATACGATTTTAGAAATGTTGAAGGAGGTGTGATGAATTTGTTATGTGGTTCTGTTAAACATTTTCGCCATTAATTGGCTACAATTGGCTTTAGATAGGCACAAAATTAGGGCAGATGATCCGAAACGCTTCAAGTATGATTAGTCCAGTAATTGGTGATGAGATATCGTAGAAACAATTATATGCCGTGGAGGTTAAGTTGTTTGTGCAAATCACTCTCTTAAAGTGTACTATATAAATTCTATCCCTTCTCTTAATCGGATCCTGATATCCGTAGTATAGTAATATGATGGATTGATGTTTTGAAATTCACAGATAAATCCCCTATTTAAATTTCTGATCAATGATGGATTGATGCTAAATTCTAGCAATCCATCTATATCCCACGTAGTTATAACAATTTTGTTTGACTGCTTATATATGCTCCGGAAGAAGACAGTTCTAGCTGGTAGTTTTGGAGCACGAGAATTGATTCTGGAGTTCCAAAACCAGTGTTCTTTTAGTTTGATTGAATGTTAGAGATTAAACTAAGAAAAATATAAATATATGAATGGACTGTTTAGTTTTTTGCAGGTGATACTGTGTGGACATGCAACTTTAGCTGCGTCTCACTTCCTCTTCTCATATGGTTTGGTCAAAACTAATACTATTGAGTTCTCAACTCTCTCTGGTATTTTAACAGCAAAAAGAGTTGCTCACACCAAAGTGTCTGAGAATGGTAATTCAACTGATAATACCAGTTTCCTCATTGAACTGGATTTTCCTGTTGTCCCGATAAAGGAATATGATTCTGCAACTGATGAGATCAAATCAACTCTTTGTAAAAGCTTGAATATTTCTTCTGTCAAGGAGATTCACAACACAACTACTGCAGATGAAGACCTCCTAGTGAGTATTCATTTTGTTGTTAGATTGATTTTTCTCTGTTGCTATTCTGAAAGATAGCTAACTATATATGTTTCTCATCTTAAAATTAGAACCCAGTTAATACTTATTGAACTATATATGTAGCACTATAGAGGTGAGAGGATTGGTCTTTGTGAAGAGATTGATTCTGTTTAAGCGGAGAGTATTTCTGGTACGATTTTGGCAGGTTGTGCTACCATCTGGGGAGGCAGTTGTTGATGCAGAGCCCAATTTTGAAGAGATACAAAAGTTTCCTGGCAGAGGATTAATCATCACTGGACTTGCTCCCACGGGCTCAGGATTTGATTTTTATAGTCGATTTTTCTGCCCAACACTTGGGATAAATGAGGTAATATATATGCTGAATTATTGCAAACATCTTCATCTCCATTCATTGAAGAAATTCTGTTCTTCAGTTCTATATGATTGAGGTTTTCAAAACATTCTTAAAAACTTCGATTTTTCCATGTTTACATAGGACCCCGTATGTGGAAGTGCGCACTGTGCGTTAGCACCCTACTGGAGCAAAAAGCTGGGCAAGAATGACTTCATAGCATATCAAGTAAAATCATGCTCGGTCATTACACATGCTCACATTTTTTAGTACCAGATAAATTTTCCTGAAAATACTAATTTATGCATTTGTATTAGGCATCACCGAGAAGTGGGGTTTTGAATCTGCATCTTGATGAGAAGAATCAAAGGGTTTTGCTTCGAGGAAAAGCTGTAGTCGTGACGGAAGGCTCAATTTTGGTGTAAATCGAGGGGAAATATAGCTCCACTCCTACGCACCTCAACTTCCAAGTGTAATGTAATGTACGTTTCTCAAAGTTTAAACAGACTTTTTTAGTACAACCCTTTCATTCTGCTCAACCATTACATGATGAACAAAGAATAAAAAAGATTCCCCCCAAAGTGTGTGTAACTATACTTTTTTTTTTGTGTGTGTGTGTGTGAGTCTGTGAGATCTTTGGCCTTCTAATGCTGCATTTTTTCTGCCGTTGACAATGGAATCCAGGCTATTCGAAAGTATTATTGATCAACTCAGCTCCCCTGCATTAATAATACATCTTTTACTTGTTGATTTTATCTCACCCTCAAAGTTAGTTTTCTTTGAAAAATATGTTCTACAATCGCAAAATGATGGAGATAAGAAAGAGTAGGTTTTCGATTTCACTCTAAATTCTAATAACGGCATGTGTGTCGTTATAACGACAAGGATATCGTTATGATCACGCACGACAATATATTCATCATTCCTCCACCATCATGTGCTCATTATTACGTTTTTTAAAATATAAAACGTGAAGAAAAACAGTGATAAAGGCTTGAAAATACTAGAAAATGGGAAATGGCTTGTATGACGTTATAACGGACCCCGAGTTGTACTAATAACTATATATTCATCATTTGTACTTCATCATGCGCTTCTTACTATTACTAATATATAAAATGTAGATAAAAATATAAATAAGGAGTTGGCCTAGTGGTGCAGGCTTGAGACTTAAGAATATATGTAGATAATTTTTCCTTGGAGTTCAAAAATTAGGCCAACTCTTTATTTATATTTTTATCTACATTTTATATATTAGTAATAGTAACAAGCACGTGATAGGGTTGGCCTAGTCGTGTTGGCCCGGTGATTTCTTTTTCATAGTCAGTAAATTGAGAAGATGGATATCATTTCTCCTTGAGTTCAAAAGTGATATTTGTGTTTGAATCTCAGTGTTTTGTGAGTCTTGTGATAGAGAGTGAAGAGAATTTAATCCTAATATTAAGAAGAAACATGAACCTGTATAAGACCCTTATTCTCACGGTGGAGATGGCGATCTGATATCCAACAAATCTTTTTTTTTTTTTTAAATTGACAAAAATAAACACTCGCTATTAATAAGGACTTAATATGCCCTCGCCATATTTTTAAAATTTCACGTTTGGCCCTCTCCAAACCCTCGTCATTGATGAGCAATAATATGCCCTCACCATTTTAAATTTGTTAACATTCCCTCACTATTGAGGAGGGTAGGGGTGAGCACTATTCGGTTTTTAACCGAAAATCGAATCGAAATATAAATTTAGTTTGGTTATCAGACAATTTGGTTCGATTTTCGGTTTCGTCTTTTGAAAATCCTGATTTTCGGTTTGGTTATTTCCGTGATAAAATCGGTTACTTGAAAACCGACCGAATTAGGGACACTATATAAACATAAAACCCTAGATTAATTTCTAGACAATTTGAACTATGGTTATGGTATTTAGACATTAATTGTGGGCTGGTGTTATTATGTCAATGGTTATTGGTTATTTTCAGAATTTCACTATTTTATTTTTTTGATTCCGGTGGTTAATGTTTAATTTTAGTATATATATATATTTTAGAATTTCGATTCTTAATTCGATTTTTCGGTTTTAGCCGAAATCGAACCGAATAATTCAGTTCGATTAAATTCGATTTTGAGTATGCTTGATTTCAGTTAATTATATTAAAATTTCAATTTTGGTTCGATTCGATTAATTCGGTTCAGTTCAGTGACCGAACCGATCAATGCACACCCCTCGACGAGGGTATATTGAATCTGCTAGTCAGTTTAGAGGATGAGTTAGATATATAAACTCATTACAATCCATGTTGTGGGTTTACATATTTAACTTACTCTCTAAATCTACTAAGTAAACGAGCCATAATAAGACTAGGGCGGCTAATCATTGTTTAAATTAATAATGTTAATTCGGTAGGGTATAACCGTCACCCGTGACATCAATCTCTGCGTTGTTGAGATTATTCGATCGTACCAGCTTTTGGAATAATCAGCTAATATTTTTAAGAATTGCAAATAACTTTCAAACAACTTGTGAATAATTAATTGAAACAAAACAAAAGAAAGAAACGTCCACTTTATTATATATTAATATTATTTACAGTCAAATTGTGTGACTATGTTTGACTGAAAGTGTGGCTTTTAATAGAGTTGGTGAGCTGAAAGAACAAAAATTGAAATTAACTACTGTCTAGAAGACAATAATAAGTTTTTTTTTGGCATATTAGATAATATATATAATTACATGTGATGTGATTATTGAAAGAGAGAGAAAAAAAAATATAAAGCGAATTGTAAGAATAAAATTATTAAAAGATATTAATTTGCAAAAAAAAAAAAAATGAAAGAAAAATTTATAGACAAACAGACCAAAATGACATGGCCTGCGAATTATAGATTTAATTTGATGAGAAGAATCAAATGATAGTGAAATTTAGAAACAATATAGCATTAAATTTATATCCTAAATAATTTTAAAAAATTATGAATCTTTAAGTAAGGGACCTAAAAGGTCAAAAGTTATGAATGTTTAAGTGAGTTTTCCTATCTCTAGGGAATAGTTTTTCAAACCACGAGTCTCCCTAACAAACATATATACTAGACAACAAATGCATGGACAATTCAATACAACTCAATTCTTGAGCTTGGATATGTAGAAATTATGTTCCTAAACCATATATATTCACACTAAGAAGTACCTTTTTCACTCATTTATTTGATTTTGATTTTGCAGACTGTGAGTGAAGTGTTGAATTGGAAAGTCAACAAAAATGAATGAAAAATGTCGACAAAAATGAAGGAAAAATTAAATGTCTGAAAATCATTGAGAATATTTTATATATTTGGGGTCTAAACTCTCTCATCAATACACAAGAATACAAAACTTTTTGCGGATTCTGACAAAGTTGCAGAACTATAAGTGAATTAATCTCAATTTTAGCTGTCATTACACGATATTAAACTAAAATCTTTATTCAATACTGAAGATTAAATGAAAGCATTGCATTTTCGATTGTTTAAACGACATGGATCATCTCCATTTCTTTTGTAAATTTAAGAGTGAGATAGTCACATTTCACTCGTTACTTTATTGTGTGTTTATCTCTCGATCTTCGAAATTTATGAATCGTTTACACCAGAATAGAGTCTTCCATCAGCGCAACGGCTCTCCCATGAAGAAATATCCTTTGATTCTTGTCATCGTAATCTACTATTAGCACCCCACTCCTCGATGATGCCTAATTACACACACAATTAATTATGAAAAATGTTAATTTCGTAGATGAGGAATTAATTCTTATATACCAATTTCTATATAAAGATTAAAAAATATATATATACTACTTACCGAAATGTCATTTTCAGGAGTTGTTTTGTGGATTTCATTCACCATTGCAGCAGAAACATTCAAGCTTTTATTAATACTTGAAAGGGTAGGAGCAGCAGTACCCTCATATTTATCTATCGGGATAACTGGAAAATCGAGTTCAATGACGAAGCTATCGGCATTAATCTTGTTCGAACTCAATCCTACTCGATTTCACTGATTCATATTTGAAAATAAAATATGATGCCGCATGCCCACAAATATATTGGGACCTGCCAAAAATTTAAATTAAATAAATTAATAATGTGATGAGGGGGAGTACTATTAATTTCAAAAAGAAAAAAATCAAATATATCACACACATATAACAATTTAATTTCACACATACCTCGGCGATTGTAGCGATTCGAGTGAACCATCGAATGCGAAATTTGGGGACAGGACTGTTGAGTGAGTCATCCGAGTTGGAAAGGCGAGTCAAGTAGCAA
The DNA here is from genome assembly GCA_963675135.1 of Galeopsis tetrahit. NCBI lineage: Eukaryota > Viridiplantae > Streptophyta > Magnoliopsida > Lamiales > Lamiaceae > Galeopsis > Galeopsis tetrahit. The sequence continues at coordinate 8,863,713 of OY776122.1, read as the reverse complement.
GTTACTGGCATGCTAAACTCACGTGCCACCGCTTGTAGCCACTCCTCATCTCTCTCTTCCCCCTCCTCTAGCCGGCACACCACTGTTGGGTTTTTACAAATTCGAATTTTTAGATGAGACGAAATTCTTTCATCCTTAGATGTTGTTTTTGTGAATGCATTTTGTGTGTTGTGAGTGGGGAATTGCATGAATAAACAAAGTAATTTTACCACGCAGTATCAGATTGGTTTCTTGGCCATGATAAACTAAATGAAATGATGAGTTGCTGTGCTTGTACATCAAAAAGGTTTTCCTAGCTAGCTCTTTATATAAGCAAATTCACATTATTTTTATACTCAAAAAGTACTTTTAATATCAATATATAGTTTCTATATATTAATATGATCATTAATCATGTGCCTCAAAAAGTACATTTTATATGGATTTGGATTTACACAAACTGACATGTACATTCCAATTTCATAAAAAAGGAAAATTCTTATCATAAATGTTTTACCTACTCGAGTTGATCAGTGAATTTTTTTTAATGGCGTTACACTTTTTAATTGTAGTACATCTTACACTTTATAATAATATTTTTATTTATAGTGACTTACACGTTTTATTAATATTGTGTTGCACTTTTCATTAATAACTTATACTCCATTTTTTATTAAAAATTGTGATATGAATTTACACTTTTCAATAATATTGTGTTGCACTTTTCAATTATAATAACTTACATTTTTCATCAAATATTGTGTTACACTTTTTAATTAACTGACTTACACTTTTTAATAATATTGTGTTGTAATTTTGTAACAAACCATATATCAGTCCACGACATTATGTTGTTGTTCGACCAAATCCATGTAAAGTCAATTTCAAGCATTCAATCAAATGTACATTTTATATGGATTTGGAACATTCAATTAAATGTACATTTTATATGGATTTGGATTTATTTCATAAAACAGGAGAATTCTTATCATAAATGTTTTATCTACTTTTACTAAAGTCTGGTAATATAATTGACTACAATTAATTATACATAAAAATAGTAAATTCATTTATGTATTTCATCTATAAACCGTTCAAAAATAAATAAGTAGTACTCCCTCCGTCCCCTATTTGATGACACACAATTATTGAGCACGAATTTTAACGAATAAATTGTTTATTAGCATTATAAAAAATAAAGTGGGTATAGTAAAAGCTTTTCAACTTTATAAATAATAATAAAGTTATTTTTTAGTGTAATAAAGTAGTGACATTTGTTAATATTGTGATATTTTAAGAGAATTGTTTAAAAATAATTTTACTATTTTAGGTAATGAGTCAATAAGTAAGAAACCATTAAAATGATAAAATTGATCATTAAGTAGAAAAATGAGGAAGTAATAAATAGCAAAAATGAGGAAAATATTTTGTAAGTTTCAATTTCTAGGGTTTATATATAAACATATATTGAAGGAAAAAATATAAATAAAATAATGATAATTGGTCGTATTTAAAGTTATTACATCAATAAATGTAAATGTATATATATATGCAAATTATTCTTATATTTATTATACAATTAGTCATAAAAATTGCAATCTACATATAAAAAAAAAAAGAATGCATTAATGAGGATTATTATTCAAACCATACCATAAGTAAAAAAAAACGGTGAGAATGATGATAAAAAAATGCATCAACTGACCAAAACGTTAATTTCTCGCCTAAACTAAATAAGAAAATCATACGGTGCATTATCTTTGTATAAATATAATATTTTTAATTTGATTCATTTTTTAAATTAGTTCAGTTTATAAATATTTTAGGACCATTCAGGGTTTAATTCCATTGAATTTTGACTCTTCTTCATTCACATGTGTCATAACAAGTTCAACTATTCGCAAATGTCGATTGGTAATAAATTTATGATTTTAACCTATTAAAAGTTCATTTTAAATAAGTTTATTTTTAATTGTTTTTTATTTATAATGCAGTTTGTTTCGTATTTATGTTGGAATATAAATTCAAATGAATTATTTTTTTGTTCATGTTTTGCGACGATAGTATTTAGTGATGGAGAATTCAAGGTTAAGTTGAAGAAGAAAGAAAGTACAATTTTTCTTGAAACTGGATCTGGAAAATTTGTTAAGGATAATTCTTTGAATGTAGGTTGAAAGTGTACTTTTCATAATTTTGAAGATCCAAAATTAAAATTTAAAATTTTAGTTAAATAATAATAATGTTATTTATCAATATTTTTTGAATAAATAAGGATATTTTGCTTATTTGTTTTGTATGAATAATAAATTGTTGAATTCCAATTAATTTTTTTTATTAAATTTATTGCTATCATATTTCTGGTAATATAATTATTATTATTTATTTAACACTTCATAGTGAATTTGAATTTTGTAATTGATCATGAACTAGATCTGAAAATTGGAACACCCGACAATGTTATTGAGAAATATAAATCACTGAGGTTTGTGCAATGGAACCAAGTTTCTGTCATTTTTAAAATATTTTTCCTTATTTTTTTATTATAGCATTTGAAATTTTGCATTTGTTTTATCTTTAATTAAATTTATAATATAATATTTTGTTCTATGTGTAGGTTGATTATAATTAGGTTGAGTGATAATGTTCTTGAAGCTAAGGTTATAATTGAAAGTAGGACAATTAACATTGATATCGAGACCTACGTTGACTCATTCTAGATTGCTTTCAAGTTTCAATGTAGACAATTTTCGTTGATTGTGTCATATGATATGTCTATTAATAAGAGTTAGTGACAATCATTTTCTCGTGTAGGTATATTTTGACATAATCATGTATTTAGTTATAATCAATCATATGTAATTGTGTCTAGAATAACAAATTGTCATGGTTTAGATATCTTATTATGTCATGACAACTTGCAATATCACAAAAAAAAAAAAAAAGTAGTGTTTCATGATGTTTAATAATTTTATAATAATTTAATATTTAAGTTTCACATTTTTTTTAAAATTTATTTTCTATTAAACTATTGTTGATGTTAGATTATTGCATTACTTAATTATTGGACGTGATTGAATTATTAAATTACTACGATATTATTAAATATTTTATAATAATTTAATTATTTTACCATATTATAAACATACTTACATTTCAATATTAGACATTAATTTTATATACTTATACATTAACTTATTGTGAATATAAATATTATAACTATATTTATTTATATATAAGACATTAATTTAATTATATTTCAAGCTCAAATATTTAAATCCAAAAAGAAATTTTAAATTTTTTTATTTAGTATAATAAATATGAGTTAATAATAATTAATGTTATAATTGTGACAATAAATAATAATATATAATTTTTTTAATTTAAGTTTGTGATATTATAAAATAACACTATAAATTTTTTTAAAAATATTGTGACATTTTTTAACATATGAGACCGTGCGGCCCTACTAGTAAGTAAGAAACCATTAAAATGATAAAATTGATCATTAAGTAGAAAAATGAGGAAGTAATAAATAGCAAAATATCAGTCTTCGTACTCAAATTTATTCATTAAAATTTCATTTTCCTCTTAATTTGGGTTATACCGTCACCACATGAATTATTTGGGGTTAAATGTAGTACTAATACTTAATTATTTGAAAGTTTTTAAATGTATTATCAAAATGAAATAAAAATAAAAGATTTTTTTTTTAAAATAATTACAATTCAAACAGTCTCTAAACATCACTTTATTATGAATAATGGAGTAAACGATTATTTTATTTAGAAAGGAACATTACAATATCTCATCATATAATATATATATTTTATAAATAAATTAATCAATACTCTGCCTCCATCCATATAGGGTGTTCTTATTTTATATTTTTTGATTGTCCACATTTCCAAAAAAATTCACCACATTTATTTTTTCATCTCTCTATTTTATAATACAGAGTATATTTTATCTACTTTATACATAAACAAACAATATTCTCTACCTTTTAAGTGATCGGAGGGAGAATTCATTAAAATTCATCATACTCAAATAAATAGACATAATGAATTTGAAAGAAGAGTATAACTAATGTTGATCCAAAATTCAAATAAGTTATTTATAAAATATTTCATTCGTCCACCAAAATTATGTTCACTTTCCTTATTTATATGTACATCGAAAGTATCTATTGATTCAAATCTCGTTACAATCTTTGAACTCAGACATCAATTACATCTTTCTACCCCAAGTCATTATTGATAGTAAAATTGAAATTAGCACACATTGTACCATGTACCAAAACCGAAGAACTAAACCCTAATCTCTTCAATCCCACATCGAATTGCAACAAATTATCTTCCATTTGATGCCCTCCAATCACAATTGACGTTTTCGGATGGGCCCCACCGTCTAAAAATCCCAAACACCACACATCCACACCATCGCGATAAATCCTGACCATCGAATTCGACCCCAAAATCCTCCACATCACATCATCTTGCAGCACGAAATCAACGGTGGGGAAAGACGGTCCTACGCGCGTACTCATAACGTCGTCCGCATTGTAGCAAACCTTGAACGGCTTTACAGCCTCCGTTACCGTGAGGTTGAGCGCAGCCGATTCCTTCACAAACGCCTCAATTAACGCCGTGAAAATTGTGCTCTGTAGCACGGTGTACGGTATTACCGTGCTCAACTTGGTCCCACTGAATCCCTTCTTGTTGAAATATAAGGCTTTTCCGTTGACTTTTATGGAGGTCAAACCAATAAAATAGTCACTTCTGTTCAAAATATAAATCAATTTAAATGAATGCGCGTATATTAAATAAATAATTAATTTCTCAATTTTACGTCTAATTAACTCATTAAGAGAAAGAACACATTTATGTAAATTTTAATTGATCTCAAGGGTAAATTTAGAAAAAAAAGTAATACAATTAATCTGCACGTCGTATAATTTGCAAAAAAAACGAAATGTTAAAACGACTTATATTAAGTATATGAGAAATTACTCGTTATTCAGGTCGGAGTCCCCGAGGAGTGGAGTGTAATTAAGATGTTTCGAAATGTCAATTTCGGGAATAAACTGGTACGGGCCGGTTGAGCCGAAAAACGCCACACCTGGGGCCGATGGTGAACCGGACAAGCAAAGCGCAAACACCGCGTTTCCTGATGAGAAGTTGCTAACTTGTGCCGGGATTGATAAATTGGACCGGCCCAGACCAGCTAAACCGACAGCACCTTTGAGAAAAGACCGGTTGGTGCATGAAAACATGAACCGGGGGATTAAGCCGAGTTGACCAGGGTTTAGGCCGTTAGTTGTGGGCATAGAGAGCGAGTCGAGCACGGGTTGACTCACGAGTGGGGCTGCCGAGTTGTGAGTCAAGGAGGAAGAATTGTGGGTGCATTCAACCAAAGTGGAGGAAGCTCCAAGGTCAAGAAGTAAATTAGTGGGGTGGGGAGGGGTACTTAGGTAAATTGAGAGAAGGTATTTGTTGTGATTGGCGAAGTGTTTTGTAATTGGAGCTAAGAAAGCTGGAGATGCAGTTTGGTAGAAGAGAGGAAAGAGAAAGAAGAGAGAGAAAGCTAATTTGGTTGACATTGTTGGAATAAAAGACTGAAAAATATTATTTGCATGGTGATATTGGAGAAGAACTTGTATTTATTGATTTGGGAAACGTCACAACACGTGTCTCTGTATAATAATTATGTAATGGTTGAAAAGTGAAAATAATAATTTTAAAAAAATATGATGGATTGACAAATAATGATCCAACAAACACAAATTTAATTGACCAAGGAATTAGTATATATGCAATACTAATTAATTTGGATCATCTAGTTTGTTTCCCTCATCGTGTCTAAGTAATCTAAAATAAATGTAACATGAGAATGTTACACAATTGTATTACACGACATCTCGATCGATTTCATACTGAAAACCGATCATTATATCCTCTTAACAAATAAAATTTCGTGATATTTTTTATTCACATTATACTTCCTCCCTCCGTCTCTTATTTAAAAACACATAACTTTGGGGCATGCATTTTAATGTACTAATAGTTTATTAGTAATGACTAATGAGATATAAAATTGGAGGTAGTAAAGACTTTTCAATGTTATAAATAGTAAATATGATTTTTAGTGTAGATAAAGTGATGACATTTGATGTAATATTGAGATGTTTTGAGTGGACAATTAAAATGATATTTTTACTATTTTAAGTATGTGTCATTAAGTAAGGGACACCAAAAATAAAAAAATGGATCATCAAGTAAGGAACGAAGGGAGTATAATATAATATGAAAAAATTCACTCCGTATTGACGAAATTTTGGATCCGTCTCTGCTAGACATGTTTCCAGCTGGTTGTGCAAATTTATCCTAGATCAGAATCAGCAAGATTGGCCTGTAACTCAACTACTTCATCCACTAATTTAATACAGCACATCATGTATTGCAATTTTAAAAATGAGTTGGAAAGCGAGTTGGATTGTGCTTTCTCCGTCCCTATAAAAGTTACTCATAAACTATGAGTACGAAAATTCAAAAATATAATAGAATAAATAAATGTATTAGAGTTAATATAATTTTTTTTTTTTTTTTTTTTGAGTTTGCCAAAAAAAAAATTTCATTGAAATATATAAAAAGGAAAAATTATGGAATAAGTGGCTTTCAACTGGACGTATTGACGATATAGTAGTGAGTTTGAACTCAATTAATTCGAATTTGGAGGCTTGTTGCGGAAATCAAGGTTTGCGGCCGAATGCTGCAGCCTACCAAATAATAAATGATGATGCTCATATTAATATTGGCTACCTCACTCATGCATATCTACCAAATAATAAGTTGTAAATTATGGTTTTATTTGGATGGAGTGATTTACTGTAGATCTAAGAATTTTAAATTTACAATTCAAATTCAATTCACTTATTTGGTTTTATTTGGATGGAGTGATTTACTGTAGATCTAAGAATTTTAAATTTACAATTCAAATTCAATTCACTTATTTGAATAAAAAAGTAAATGAATAAATTTTAAATACTTAGATTTAAGATCATCTTTTTTATTTAGAATTTAGAGAATTTTAAATCTTCATTAAAATCAAATTCTGGAGTGATCTTATAAAATTCGATTTGGCAATTTTGTGCATGAAAAACTATCTCACTCCTAATTTAATAGGCTTATTGGTTTTTAGCAAAATTAAAGGTATGTTTGTTTTGCATGTTTCATGCTTGTTTGTAGTATTAAGAAAATATTCAGAAATATCTCCAATATATTTAATTTTTGTAGTCATCTTCTATATTAATATTGGAAAAATTGATATTTTCACAATATTTATATATATAAAAAAAAGCATCAATAAATATTAGTATACAATAACAATATCAACCTAATATCAAAAAATATTTAGAAAATGTCAATAAATTAAAAAAGGGTTAAACTTTGAAGGACATTTATTTCGATGGGCGCGGTTATACACACCAACCAACCTATTGAGGACACCCACCGGATGAGGACACACACCCTAAGATGAGGACACACACCCTAAGATGAGGACACCCACACGAAAATCTCAAAAATACCCCTCTCATTTCAAACCCTATTTAAATCCTTTTTTTTTTTTTTTTTTTTACGGTCAAAAGTAAATATTTTATCATTCATGAATTGAAGGCATATGCCTTACATCGTTTTGAGCTACAGTAATACAACCATGGGGAATAGCCTCCATCCAAATCTGTTCAGAATTAGGCTCTAACACAATATGGGCCACTTCATGGGCGAGGGAGTTAGCCTCTCTCCTAACAGCAGTAAAAACCGTGCTATTACAAAAATTAGCTAGACATCTGATGTCATCAATGATAACCTCCGAATGTGGGTCTGGGCTATCTCCCTTCTCAAGAGCTTTGATAAGAATTTCGGAATCCGATTCAATTTCCAAACCGTGAAAACCTGCATCGATGGCGCAACGGAGAGCAAATCGAAGCGCAAGGGCCTCCAAGAGTGTGCTATTACCCGCTGCCAGTTCCCGCCGAGCCCCCGACACCAAAATATCTCCTCTGTCATTTCGGATAGCAAACCCAAAACCCACTTGATCACCAGAAAAGCTTGCAGCATCCGAGTTCAGCTTGAGGCCTCCTGTGAGGGGGGGTTTCCACTTTTGATTCCGATGGCCAGCCTCAATTTTTCTCTCTAAAGGCATCTCGCTGGACGATCTAAAGTCTTGGAATAGGAGGAGAGCTTTCCGCACAGATGCAGCTGGGTCAGGGGGGGTGTTATCAAACATTGCAGCATTTCTGGCCTTCCAAATGTGCCATAAGATGGTGGAGAAGAGAGAGTGTCCCTCCCGGGGTAGGGAGTCGAGCATGGATGCACAGAACTCGCGGAAGGTGGGTGGCAAGGGCTGCAGAGGGATGCGAATCGGGCTTCGCTGCCAAGTTTGGATCGCGGAAGGGCAACGGAAGAGAATGTGAGCCGTAGACTCCTCCTCCTCTCCACATCTAGGGCAAATGGTCTCCAAGTTCATTCCCCTTTTAGCTAAGTTAACTCTCGAGGGCAATGTATCCGAGCAAGCCCTCCAAAAGAAATGGCGGATTGATGGTGGAACTTGAAGATTCCAGATTATTTTCCAGATTCTGTTTGGTTGGCTTGGCGAAGGGAGGCCACGAGCACACTGCGAGAAGTTTTTGGTTGCCAGGAAATAGGCGGACCTTACTGTAAATTTTCCATCCTTGGAAGCTTTCCAAAACAGTCTATCTCTCGGCATTCTGTGGCTAAGGGGCATTCCAAGAATGAGAGAGACGTCATCAACAGTGAAGCATTGATCCAACCTCTCTCTAATCCAAGTGCCATTATTATGGTCAATAAAATCGGCAACCCTCCCCAGATTACTAGGCCTATTTATCAGTTGGGATGGTTTCTTTGTCTCTTTGGAACCAATCCAGCAGTCCATGAAGCTGTCAATACTAGTCCCATTACCCACCCTCCAAGCAGCTCCCAATTCCACCAAAGGACGCGCCTTCAAGAGGCTTCTCCAAAGAAAACTCGGTTGGTACCCCACCTTTGCGTCTCCAATATTGCTTCTAGGGAAATATCTAGCTTTCAAAACTTTCGAAATAATGGCATTGGGGTTCGAGAGCACACGCCAGTATTGCTTTGCCACCATCGCGAGGTTAAAGAAGGTCATTTCCCGAAAACCAAGGCCACCATCAATCTTCGAACGAGAGATACGATCCCAACTAGCCCAATGAATTTTCCTCTCTTCCCCTTGGGCTCCCCAATAGAATCGAGCAATGGCTTTTTCCATATCCTCACAAAGTGATTTTGGGAAGATGAAGCAACTCATAGCATAGGTAGGGATTGCTTGAATAACACTCTTAAGAAGGATTTCTCTTCCCGCCTTCGAGAGGGCTTTTTCTTTCCACCCTTTAAGCCGTTGTACAACACGATCAAAGATAACTTGGAAAACTTGCCTTTTAGACCTTCCAATGAGGGTGGGGAGGCCCAGGTACTTCGAGTACGAGCCCACAGAACGGGCCCCAAGCTGCTGGCTCATGTCCTCCTTCACACTGTCCGAAATGCACCCACTAGCAAAGAGTTCGGACTTCTCAAGGTTGATCCTTTGGCCCGAGGCTGCTTCGTAGGTAGCTATGATACCCTTGATCCTGTTGACTTCATTCTGGGTGGCTCTGAAGAACAAGATACTATCGTCTGCAAAAAATAGATGCGAGATCGGGGGGGCCTGACGGGCCACTTTGATGCCCGTGATCTCTCCTCTATTCTCCGCCTGCTGAAGGAGGGAGGAGAAGCCTTCTGCACACAAAAGGAAAAGATAAGGAGAAATGGGGTCCCCTTGACGGAGACCCCTTTGGGGGAGAAAACGATCAGAGGGCTTTCCATTAACCAAGATAGAGTACGAGACAGAGGTAACACATCGCATCACCAAATTAACCCAACTTTCACAAAAACCAAGTTTTAAACACACGCTTCTAAGAAACTCCCATTCCACCCTATCATAAGCTTTACTCATGTCAAGTTTGAGGGCAAGGAAGCCTTTTTTGCCTGTTTTCTTTTTTCTCATGTAGTGAAAGGTTTCAAAAGCAATCATGGCATTATCAGTAATGAGACGGGTTGGGATAAAGGCACTTTGGGTTGGGGACACCACTTGATTAAGGAGTGCTTTAAGCCTATTTGCAATGACTTTCGAGATGACTCTGAAAATGACATTACAGAGGCTTATGGGTCTAAAATCTTTTGGGTGTTCAGGGGATTTGACTTTCGGGATGAGAGTTATGAAAGTGTGGTTGAGAGGGGTAGGGTCAGCACAATTATTCAAGATATCAAGACAGACAGATAAAAAGGAAGACTCAACAATATTCCAATAATTCTGAAAAAAAAGAGGAGGCATACCATCGGGTCCTGGTGACTTTGTGGGGTGCATCTGCTTGAGTGCTCTTTTGATCTCTTCAATCGTGTATGGTTGTGTGAGGGTCTCGTTCATATCACCTGTAACTCTAGACTCAACAGACTCGATGACTCGGTGTACGTCACTAGTGCCCTCGGATGTAAACAGATCAGCGAAGAAATCCCGAAGAATAACCCCCACTTCCTTTTCACTCTTTGTCCAGGTTCCATCAGATTTTTTCAGCTTTGAAATTGTATTTTTCTCCCTCCTCTGTGCTGCCCGTCTGTGGAAGAACGAGGTGTTTCTGTCTGTGCTTTTAAATCCTTATCTTCCCCATTTCTCACATTTTCACACTTAGGTACACCCACCTCCCCCTCCCACCCAATCAGCGCCGCCGCCGCCCACCTCCATTCCCTCCAGTCCGCGCTGCTGCCCGCCCCCGCCCTCCTCCCAACGGCGCGCCGTTCGCACCCCTCTTCTGTACTCCCTCCCAATCGGCGCCGCCGCCCACCTCCACTCCCTCCTAACGCCCGACCCCGCCCCCACGACGCCCTCCCCTCCCTCCAGTCGTCGCCCTCCTCCCAACGGTGCGTCGTTCGCACCCCTCTTCCGTCCTCTCCTCTCCACCGCCATCTCCCTCCCGTCGCCGCCGACGCCGCCGCTTCAGGTAAGGTTAGGTTTCTTAAATTTTCGAAATTAGGATTTTTTCAGTTTGTGATATTATTTTCGAACAACTGGTGTTTGTTCATGAAAAAATTTCGAACAATTTGTATATGTTGGGGAAAAAATTTTGAACAAGATGTCCGATCTTTTTTATTTTTTTTTCGGACAAATGAAAATTGTTCATGATTTGTTTTCGGACATATTGAGTTTGCTGGGTAAAAAATTTCGAACACCTTAAAAAATAAATTATTTTTATTTTTGTTGAAATTTTGTGTTTTTATGAGTTTTTTTGTTGGAGTATGTTGTTTGTGTTTGGTGGTGACGGTGGAGATGATTCTGTAGTGAAATGGAATGAGTGGGTGTACTCATCTTCGTTTTTTTTTTAAATTTGACACGAGGGGTAAATGTGACATTTTACATGTCTTGGAAGCTGAAAAAAATGTTTGGTGGGTGTACTCAATAAGTTGGTGTGTGTATAACCGCGCCCAGAAAGCCCATTTCGAATTTGACCCGGGAAACTAATAGGCCATACCTGTTTGGGGCTTCTGGGCCTCTAATAAAACGGTACACAGGGCCCAAATATTAGTGCCAGGCTACATACCCTCCACACTTTACACCCACCTCATTTATTAATTTAATAATCATGTAAAATATTTAAACTATCTTTATACTAAAATGACCTGATAAATACACTTTCCTCCCCTTTTTAATCCTAAATCCTAACCCTGATTTAAGAAACAACCGCCGCCACCGTATCATCATAAATATAAAAAAAAAATTAGATTTCTTTTAAAAATACATTTTTCAACAATGATTTATCGACGAAAACACTTTTGTCGACAAATTTTATCAAAAAAAAATCGACAACTTATGGTCGAAAATATACACTATCGATAGTGTATACAGTAAAACCTCTATAAATTAATAAATTCTCCCTGGACCTTTGTAAAAAATCATCAAATTCGATAAGATAATAATTTTTCTGGAAAAATTCCTTTATAAATATTAGGTCTCATTAAAACTCTAAATTAATCATTCATAAATATTAGTACAATTATAAATATTATGGTATGATCTCTCTTATAAATCTTTTTCATCAACCCACTCTTGTAAATCTTTTTGAGAGCATGTGGGATGGTCTTGATTATAAATCTTTTTCATCAACCCACTCTTGTAAATCTTTTTGAGAGCATATGGGATGATCTTGATTATAAATCTTTTTCATCAACCCACTCTTGTAAATCTTTTTGAGAGCATGTGGGATGGTCTTGATTATTCATGGATGATTTTGCGATGCCTTTTAGATGACTCACATAGAGCTCAGCTCGGCTCGACTCGTTAACGAGTCTAAAGAGCCTATCGAGTCGAGCCTAACAAATCTAATAAAATTTTCTTAAAAAAGTTAGATATCAAGTCTAGCAAGTCGAGTTCAAGCCGACTCGTTAGTAAATCGAATATCTAACGAGCTCGAGCTCGGCTGACTCGACTCGGTTCGAATAACAACCCTATAGATGAAAAGACATGGCTGGGAGTTATGAATTATTTTATTTTCATATTGAGATTTATATAATACTCCAATAATTAATGTATTTAATTGATTATAACAGATGAGAAGACATGGCTCGGCTCGTCCGAATAACATAATTATTTTGTTTCATTGAATATATTTAATTGATTATAATAGTTGTTTAAGTGCAACAAATTAATATAAACATATATATTTAATTAATTTCAATTAATTGATGCATGCATTCATGAATATAATAGTTTAAATGAATGTAAACATATATATTTAATTAATTTCAATGAATTGATGCATGCATTCATGAATATAATAGTTAATTGTATACAAAGAATTGATTACATGAATATATTTAATTAGTTACGAATATAATAGTTAATTGCATACAAAGAATTGATTACATGAATATTTTAAAAAGTCTCTATTTTAATTAATAAAATATTAATTTATTGATAAATTAATATCTTTCTAAATTAATAAAATTTCATGGTCACTCTAAATTAATAAAATATCTAATCTACTATTAATGAAACTCTAACAAAATTTCATGGGCCTTCTGAAACATCTCTTCCATTATGGGCCCTTAACAAAACGGTCCACGGCCCAGAAGGCCCAAATATTACTCTCGGCAGATCTTCAAAAGAAATTAGTATAGGCGCCACTGGCCATCGACTGCTAAAACCCTCCACTTCTGCCGAATTCGCTCTCGCATTTTTCTTGCTTGCACATAACCCTAGTTTCCGGCGACTTCCCCTCGCCACGATGAAGCTCGTAAGGTTTGTTCGTAATTCTCTTGCTTCATTTTATTCGTCATATTCTCTTATTACCGTTCAATTTATGCGTTTACAGTCTAATACAGTTTAATTAAGCTTATTCTTGTTATACGAACAGGTTTTTGATGAAATTGAACAATGAGACTGTGTCAATTGAGCTGAAAAATGGAACCGTTGTGAACGGCACCATTACCGGTTGGTCTCTCTCAGTCCCTACCTCGAATTTTGATTTTTTACTTTTAGCGAGTTTCATGTGTTATTGTTATTATTTGGATTATATTCTCGTTATCGTTGAAATCGGCTAATTGTTTAGCCGCGAACTGTCAATGGTGGTGATTCACTAAGTGATGGAGATTAAGATGTATTATATGTTGAAGAATAATTACATGAAAGTTGTAATAGGAGGGTTATTTTTATGTTCTGAGAAATTCATAATAGGGCTTTCTTTGTGTAGTAGTTTTGTTAGTTGGTTTCTAGTTAGTTGGTTATTTCCTTTGGCAGCCAAATTGTAATGTTGAGGAGTGAGTGTTTATACTCCTCAAGTGACATTGTTGAAAGTTGGTTGATATTGAAATTGAGAAGTTGCTTCGGTTAGTTAGTGTTCTTGTTCTTTGAATTCTTGAACGTTATAAAGAAAGGGTTTGGTTATAGTAGGGTTGGAAATATGAAGGTATAGGCGCCTTTTTTATGTTTCGACTGGGTGATTGAATCAGTTTTATTTAGGCATTCAGCATTCCCTTAAGTTAAGGTAGAAGTTGGACATTATGATTTCCTGCTACATTATGAATCTTGTTGAACTATATCATTAGCTTCTGAGTATTGAGCAATATTGTTGCAGTTTGGTTGAAACATGTTGATTTTGAATCTTGGGAATTCGTATAAGATTCTTATCAATTTCGATGAAGGGGAAGATAGAGAATGATAACGTTGATGTCTTTGGGTGTTGAGGTGAGCATGTGGTAGACTCATATAAGATTCTTATAAACTTCGATGAAGGGGGAGAATCGGGAGATAGAGAATGATAAAGTTGATGTCTTGGGTGTTGAAGTGAGCATGTGGTTTTAGACTCATCGTTTTATATAGTGAAATTTCGTTGAATAAGTCTCACATAAAAATTGATTTCTGAAAATTCAGCATTATGAAAAGAAGCTGAGTTTTGCCCTAATATTTTAGTTTTGTAGCATACCAAGCAATAATCTCAACAGGGCCCCTCGTTTCACACTTGCTTTCCTGTTAATAATATGCTTGTAATACATTCAATTCCTTTAAAATCTGATATACAAAGTTGCTGGCATGTATTTCTTGGAAAACATCCTGATTATTCGATAATGGAAACTAGAGTAGCAGTTGTAGGATAAGTAATCTCAAGAGGTTAATAGTTCCATCTTTTTGTACTGTTGCACCTCAAAATTTGCTGCCTGTATAAGCTTAGTCATATTTGAAATGCATGACTGAACTTATAATTGGTCATATTTGAAATGCATTTACCATTTCATGAAAATATTTATTCTCAGGTATTTGTGTGGAGAGTGTGAGCTATTTATATTTTCACTTTAGTGAGACCAATCTGTCCTGCAACTAACAATTACGGAGTATATAGCAAAAATGTTATTTGAACTGAAATAATTTAGCATTACATGTTCAAATTGTGCAGTCGTGAACTTCAATTTCTGACTCTCGTTTCTGGTAGGTGTTGATATCAGTATGAATACACATTTGAAGACTGTAAAGCTTACACTAAAGGGAAAGAATCCTGTGACAATGGATCACTTGAGTGTAAGGGGTAACAATATTCGTTATTACATACTTCCAGACAGCTTGAATCTCGAGACATTGCTAGTGGAAGAGACGCCTAGAGTCAAGCCCAAAAAGCCAACTGCAGGTATGTTTTGTTTTCCTTAATTTCCCCATCCAGATATGAGACGTTACATAACCGTCTTGTTCTAGATTGGAATTTAAAATCCTTCAAAACTCAACCCACATTCACACCTAAAAATAGATACTAACTCTTACACAATTGATTTGACCTAAAGTTTCTTCTACAATAATATAATAATACTACATCACCACTTTTATACATTTGTCATTTGATTTGACATGAAGTTTCTCCAACAATAATACTAATATAACAATACCACATCATCCACTCTTACACACTTGATTTAACATTAAGTTACATTCAACCCTACTCAAAATCTCAAAACAAATGCATACTATCACTATTAATCAGTATTTTGAAATTTCTAGATTTCACCCTCCATCATTATCCCCAAACAAACATAGCCCTATACTTTCAGTACTCTAATCTCTTATTCTCCATGAATTCAGGGGGAAGAGCTGTTGGGCGTGGCAGGGGCCGTGGTCGTGGTCGTGGACGTGGTAGAGGCCGCTAAACACTGCTCCCATTATCAAAATCTTTGTGGCATTTTGTTATGTAAAACATGTGTATCAAGAACCGGACTAGTTAGAGGCTTGAGTTTGATCTGTGCAATGCTAACTGGTAACGATTATCGTTTTAATTTATATGACCTGTCCCAGGTTCGTCTTAATTCAAGTTATGCTACGTCTTTCTTTTGTATGTCTTGTGGTTTCATTTATGAAACTTGTGATGGTCATGGCTTTATCATAGTTTACACGTTTTGGTGTATATTTCCTAGATATCCAAGGTTGTAGCTGGATTTAGCCATTTGAAATGCAAGAATTGAATTACAATAAAGTTCAGGCATTGACCTCTCCAAATAGAGGAGGTGGCCCGGGTCTTCACAATGGAATCCGTGGCCTGATTCGCTTCCCTGAATATGTGAGTGAAGCGGACAATCATGTTCCCCAACCAAGGATGAAAATATTCGGAAATATCCCCGATATATCCTCGATATATCCATTTTTTGGGGTCACCGATATCGATATTGGGAAGAACCGATATTTCTACGATATTTGTAAAAAAATTGAAAATATCGGTAGACAATAACAATATCGAGCATAATATCGAGAAAATATTGAAAAAATGTCGATAAATTTCGAAAAATATCGATAAATGCCATACGAAATAACATTGTATATTATATTTTATATACATTTATCATTGATATAAAATGTATTCAAATTATGTTGTTGATTTTATGTACTAAAGGATTGTTATTAAATTTTTACAATTTTTAAAATTTACCGATATCGATATTCGATATCGATATATCCGTCGATATTTTCATAAATTTAAGGTCTCGATATTTCCACTGATACCGATATTTCCATCCTTGCAAATTTTGGGAATAAGATTCAATTATTTTTATTAAATAAGATTCATCTCATGACTTGTTTCACACAACATTATAGTATCAAGACAAATTATATGCTAGTATTATAATAGGGTGTTCAAATTGGTGAAAAATGTGAGTGCAGTAAACTGCATGCATTTAAACTCTTTTATTTATATATTTTTAAACTAGCTCGTTCTGACTATTACACGAGGACGAAATTTATTGTCATCGTCTCTTTGAAAGTGTTATATGACATGTTTTACATGTGGTTGCATAATAATTTGGATTGAGTTTACATGTATAAATCGGGTTTTAGATTTTTAGATTCTACACTGACTTTAGTTCAGAATTTAAAAATTAATTTAAAAAAAACCACCCCTATTAAACCTATTTATTAATTTAACATAAAATTAAATCATCTCAAATGCAAAAACCTAAAAAAAAAAATCACATATATTATTATTCATTAAAATTTTAAAAAATCATAATTAAAAAAACCATTTTCAAAACCACTCAAAATAAAATACATATATTATCATTCATCAAAATTTAAAAAAAATAAACCACTCAAAATAAATATCATATGTCCCCAACTTACAACCAATTGCAAAATAGTACTCGTGTTGATATAGAATTTATGGATCGAATTAAAGATGGGCGATCCTTAAAAAGCTGGATAAGGCTTGACTTTCTCCTATATCACCATCACAAATCTTAGAAAGAAAAATGGAAAAAAGAAAAGAAAAGAGAGACGTGTTTAATTGATCCTCTGTGCCTGTATTTAATAACACATGTTTATATAGTAAAATGTTACAGTATGTATTGCTTACAGATAACTACTAATTTGCCGACATATTTCCTATATCTGAATTTCAAATGTAGCCATTTCAATTTTTTTTAATAAGAACTTTGATTTCATGTATTTCCATGGTAAACCTAGCCTTTTCTTTGTTGTATCAAATGCTATATGAAGCTTTTTATGTACTCCCTCCGTCCAATTTTATTATGTCCACTTATTCAGCACGAGTTTTAATGAATATTGATTAATTTATTTCTAAAGTAGATAATTTGAGGGTATGATAAGATATTACGGGTTCCATTTGTAAATAAATGATTGTTTATTAATAAAGTGAATGACAAAGTGGGTAAATAAGTGATGGTAGGAGGGTGGAGATAAAGTAGTATGAATAGTATTATTTTCAAAAAGGGTACGGGCATAATGAAATTGGACAACCAAAAAAAGAAAGTGGAAATAATGAAATTGGACGGAGGGAGTATTTTTTATTCGAAATCAATCACAAACTTGATTATACACCCATTTGAGCTAATATAGCGTAGCTAGTGTTGTTAAATGAATCGAAATGTTTGTGAGCTCAATGAGTCAAACTCGTTAAAAACTCAATTTATTAACGAGTTAATTCGAGCTCGACTCGTTAGGCTCGATATCTAATTTTTTTTCCTTTTAATTTCATTAGGCTTGTTATGTTCCACTTGGCTCGTTAGACACGTTAATAAGTTGAGGTGAGCTCGTTTTTTAGCTCATTCATGTTATCGAGTCGAGCTCAACTCGATAAAAGCTCGAGTCAAGTTCAAACTTTAAGTACTCGACTCGAATAATAGCTCTAAGTATAGCAAACTCCATACCTAATTTCAAAGAAAATATCAATGCAAAAATATAAAAAAAGAAAGGAAGCAAGCAATCGGCTGCAGCAAGCAAGGGCAACAAAATAAGACACATTTTCCCTTTAATTTGGGTAATTCATGACCACCGCATAACGATTAATCGTCATCGTAAATCTCGTCCATGGCCCCACACAATTTATTCTAGAAGCTTACGTGCCAAGATAAGACCTGAAATGCCCATCATTTAACTATTCTTGCCCACCAAATTCAAACTTTGAGCTTCAATTCAAATATCCCAACAATCAATTCGGGCCCGGACAAACTTAAACATCTTTTGCACAAAAAATTAATGGAAATTTAGAGAAGCGACATCCGTGACAATCTTTTTCCCCATCTATATAGTACTAGTAGTACATTCTTCTTCACAAGTTTCCTCTCTGTGGAAAAAGGGGATTAAGGGTTTAGGGTTTCAATCCCTCTTCATTTTACTATTTGAGGTATCCCTTTGCTTTCATTTCCCCTTTTTCGTGTATTTTCTTGATTTCTTGCTTGTTTTATGCATTTCTGTTTTGTGGGTTGTCTGTATTGCTCTTGATTGTGGTATTGAGTTCTGTTTCTTTTTTCGGCATTGTTCAAATTGCTTGTGAAATGGCCTGATTTCTGGGTAATTGAATGTCTTTTGGTGAATTGGGCTTAATTTATGTCGGTGGTAGCATGTTTGATTTGCAATTATCCAAAATGTGCTTTGTAAGGACTGTTTACTAGATAAAGATGTAGGATTGTGATAAGGTGGAGTGGAGTGAAGAACTTTTAGCATTTTAAATGACAAAAACTTCTATGAACTTGATTCCCCGAAATTTTATGGTGAACTCTGTAATACGAAGTACTTTTAGTTTGGATCTTCTGGAGGATAATGGATCATTTGTTTACCATGATTTTATCAATAAGGGAGGGAGATTCTAGCACAACTTCCTAAAACGTATTTTGTTACCGTGCAAAGTGAATGTTAATGCACAACTGGTGTGGACATCAGTCAAGTTGTATGCCTTAATCTTGTTAGATAGCTAAATTTTTTAAAGGAGAGTGTATGATACTCTGAGTAAGCACAGGGCCAGAACTGATGGTAGTTCATGTGCAATTGGAAAAAAAATATATTGATGTTCAAAGGTTTCTTATTTTATGCTAGAATTTAACTGTTCTAAACACTTGCTCCCAACACTCTATTAGGTAGCAGCGCGTTAACGGATTTATAATCTGTCAACTGTCTTTCTTAGGTTACAGCTTTACTGATAATTATAGTGTTTGGATTGAAGGATTTTACTATGAATTTATAATGTATAGTGAGCCTGGACTGCTAAGCCTTGTTAGAAAATTCAAAATAGTGATGAATTAATGAAATAGAACTGGGCAATATAAAAGTAAGGGGACGATTGGTTCAAATTCTTCAACGAGAATGGTAATGGGAATCATTTAATAGTGAATTACAATGAGATTGATGATTGTGTTGCTAGTGTTTTGCTCTAATTTCGGAATAATTGGGGACAAAAAACGATTGCTTGGTTTAGGAATAGTTAAACTAATTGGGTTGGCTGCATGAACCAATTATAAAATCAGGTTGGATCGTGTGCATGAAGAGTGCCCCAACGAGATTCAATAATTGGCTCATGACATGGTAATGTGACAAAGTTTTACGCTGGCTGTCACAAGCCTACAACAATCCTCCTCTACTAACAACTTTCTGAATCACTTTTTCTCGAAAGCTGTGAGAAGTAGCTTTTGAAAAAAAATGATTCTGCCTAACTATGTAGAGTTTGCAACCATCACCATAGTGCTCGTTCAGAACATATTAGCATTGCATATGTTATTATTGTATAGTGTAAATTATACCTTCTATTGGCTTCTGTGTTCCTAATCCCAAGTTGTTTTGCCTTTATCGATAATTTACTTCTCCTGTTTCAGATGGTAAGAGACCTTTAAGTATGTCGGTTTCATCAGTTGGGAGTATGTCGTCATTAAGCAGTGATCTTTGCTACGACATACTTAGACGTCTTGACGGTGCTACTTTAGCAAGTGCGGCCTGTGCTTGCGAATCCTTCTGCTCGATTTCAAAAGAAGAGAGACTCTGGGAAAACGTATGTTCCTCAATGTGGCCTTCAACTAGCACCGACGATATCAAAAACTTGATCTCGTCAATCGGTGGGTTCAGAAAATTTTATGCTGACTGTTTTCCCCTCATAGTAAACAAGGAAGTCCCTGAATTTCATTATAACGACAACTACGATTACCCTCAAGAGTTGACAGAAGCCGAGTATTACGGCGACATTGACGAAGTTGAAAACAGCTCGCCCTCCGATTTCGTCTCGATTGTTGATATCCGATATAAAGATAAAACAATTTGTTCGAAAGTCATATGGGGTATTCCGAACGCAAACGGTTCCGACGGTTGGTTTTACAATTGCCCGTTCCGTATCGATCTTCTCGCGTATTCTTCGAGAGACGACGACCAAGTTTTGCTTTCAGTATGCGACGGGTTGGCCCCGATTTGGTCGATGGAACGAGAGAGGAAAGACGGGAAGCTCTGGAACGAGCTCCGAGATGGGATCAGGCTTAGCTGGATTTTAGTTAACCGTAAAACTAAAAAAGCTGCCAACTTATCGAGTTGGGGCCCGATAGGAGGACAGAGGCATTGGCCTACGGATAAGGATTTCTTGATACGATTCGGTTCAGTCCTAACCGCGAAAGATATTCTTCCGTGTGGAGTGGTCGAATGCATTCTTATCATGAAGTTTAAAGTTGTGCTTACGGAGGATGAAAGCACGCATACGACTATCAAGTTGTCGGAACTGAGCATGCAACTCGGAGACATGGAAGGCTCTCACGTGAACGGGAGAAACAGTTTACTCGTTTTGAAAGAGGCGCTGAGCTGTCCAAAGAGCAAGAATTACAGCGAGGCACTTGAGTCGTGTCAGTTGTACTCGAAAGTGCAAAGCGAGCTCAAGGAGGAGAAAATGAGATATGAAAACAGGTTAGATACACTATGGATTTTAGGGAGTATTGCAGCTTGTGTTACTTTTTGTTTGTACTGTTTGTGAAATATGTCCTAGGTTTTTTGTTGTTTTTTTCATAAATATGTGTATCTCGGTTTTGTTTACACAAGAAGTAATATATAGTTTTAGCAAGTCTCTTACTTTGGTTTGTATATTAGAGTAGACGAGAGGAGAAACCTCACGGAGTTGGCCTGGTGGTGTGGCTCTCCTCTCTAGATCGTAGTTTCGAAACTTACTAGAAATGGTGTTGCCAGGTTAACTTACAAGGTTTGATTTGATGCAGTCTCAAATATTTTATTTGGGCGAAAACTTGTATAAATCAGAGCTGTATCATTTGCAATATTATATGATTCATCGACTTTATAAGCTCCGGGCCTCCAACTGAATCATGTTTTAAACGAAAGTATGATTCAAATAAACGAAAGTGTAATAATTAAAGTGTGGAAAGTTAATTTTGTGAACTTTTATATATTTTATATATAAAGTAACTATATTATTATATAAAAGTCAATATTTATAAAGTATATTATTATATAATAATTTAAATAACAATATTCATATTTTCAACAATTAATATATTAATAAAATTTAATAGTATACCATTTATTTTCTATAATTTCAAATTTTATTATATAATTAATTATTTTAAATAATTTATTAAATTATAATTACTGATAAAAAAATTATACTAATTTAAGTGTTTTTATATGAATTAGGTAGTTCTTTAAATAATTTTAAAAAATATTGATTAATTAAATTAATATACTTTACAAAATATTTAGATATATTTTTGGGTAAAAATAATACTTATAAAGAAAGTGAATTTAAAATAATATTAATTGATTTTAATTTAATTTTAGAAATAACTTTTCATTTTAATATCAATGACTCATATGTTTTATAACCAATAGTAAATATACACATCAAAGTTTCTTAAAAAATAAACTCAACTTAATTATGACACATGTAATACAATTAATCTCCATAAAACACATCATCAAATTTAATTACATCTTGACACATGACAAACTTAAACTCTCTATTAATATATAGGGGAATTGAATTGAGTGTATGATGGCATCAAAAGTAATGACATGAATGATAAATACGTGTATATTGTGAGAGTGTGTATTGTGATAATTGTTTAAGTAGGAAACCTTTTAAGGGATGAAGGGAGTATATTTCGCAGTGTTTTCATAACCGAACCGGTGATCAAACCGGACAGGCCAGCGGTTCACGGTCCAACCGGTAAAATAATTTTATATGTATTTTTTAATATTCTTTGTTACATTTAAAAAAATACATGCATTTATAAAAATTATATTAAAATAACAAATATTAAATTAAATATTAATATCTCTAGTAAAAGAAAAATGAGAGGAAGCAAACAAATATATAAAATTTTCATCCCACATCGAATAAGTAGTATAAGAAATATGTGAAAAAAACATTATAAAATTAATAGTGTAACCAATCCCATGAACTTCATTATGTCCTAGTGTTAGAAATAACTAAATATATAAACTTTATTGTGACCCACATTGAAAAAGAAGAAAAAATATGAGAGAAAAGTTTTATAAAACTAATAGGGTTAGAAATAGCTAAATATATATGAACTTCATTATGTCCCACATCGAAAAAGTAGAAGAACTATGAGAATTTTTTCTTATAAAAGTAGTTTTGTTATAGTAATAAACAAATTTAAAAGTTTTATGTCCCACATCGAATAAGGTAGAAAAAGTATAAATAAAGTAGTTTTGTTATAATGACAAACAAACTTAAAAGTTTTTGTCCCAAATCGAATAAAGGTGGATGAAATATGAATAGAAAACATTATAAAAGGGGTTGAATGTGCACCTAATTTTTTATTAAAAAGAAAAAAAAAAGAAGAAAACGGTTGGACCGATTTTTTCCGGTTTACCAGTTTTGGGCGGTCAAACCGGTTTTGACAGGTTGAACCACCAGAACGGGTTTTTGCCATTGATCGGACCGGATCCGTGACCGGTTCACGGTTGGACCGGTCCGGTCCGGTTTGAAAATCTTTGATATTTCGTACAAGTTTTTGTGAAATTGATAGGGTCTCCTTAGAAAACGTCTCATAAACAATATTCTAGACAAAAACACGCATAACGCTGTGATTTTTTTTTTTTCAAACACTTTTATGCACCAATTGTCTGCGTAACTTAATTAATTTTTTATTTTTTATTTTTTAATGATGATATTAGTTGTTTTGCTACAAAATATTTCTCCCTCTATTTTTGGCGTTTTACAACAATTTTTAAGATTATAAATTTATGTCCAATTTTGGAATAACTATGGAATAATTAATTTTGATATAAAAAATTTGTTTAATAAAGAATTTAGCTAAGAATATAGCCAATATTTATAAATCAAATTATTTTTGGTATAAATAATATTTATAATTTTTGCAAACTATTTGTGATAAATAAAGGTAAAATAGTCAAATTTAAAGAAAAAAAATTCAGAATGACATGTATTTTAAAAATAGTTTGAAAGTTAAAATGACATATACTAAAGAAAATCGAGGAAGTAATTGATTAGTATTTATTTCACTTAACAATATTAATTACTTTTATTAAAAAATATTAATTGCACATTATTTTACCTATTTTTAAAAAAATATTCATGCAAGACTTTTCAAATATCTTCTCCATAGTCAATATTATAAATAAATAAATAAACAATAGGGTTAGATGGGCGTGATCCAATCGAAGCAGTTGATGCATTAATATTGATTAAGTATTTATAATGAATGAGGCTTCGTATAATTATATGATAAGCGTCGGTGGAATTATCAAAAAATAATGTAAACTTGGATCTGATTTGATATTTTTCTAATAAAAAAAAAAAAAAAAGAATGTATGCAGTGTATGAAATTATTGTATTTAATTTGTACTAAAATATTTTAGCCTTCAATCTGGTTGGTATGACGTTAAATCAACCCACTTTCTTTAAAGTGGAATAAACAATTAAAGGTGGAATTCCAAATTCAGATAATCATTATAATCAAATCTATTCAGATGTCCATGACCGAAAAAGATAAATGGAGTCCACCCCAACTAAATTTTTTAATAGATATGAGAACAAAATTGAAACTTAAAAAAATAAATTAAAAAAACATCTTTATATATTTTCCCACTAAATAGAGATGATACACATCCTGGGTGTTTTATGATAGGGTTGGGGTATATACCCCTCCAGCTTTGTTTAATACACTTCCCCTTCATTTTTATTAATTAAATATTCATGTAAAATGTCTGTTTTGCCCTTTTAATAAAATAGAAAAATATACCTACACTCCCCCATAAATGAAACTAACTCTAACCCTAATTTTAATCCTAACCTTAATTTGAGAGGTATTAGCCCTTGCTGAACGCCGCCGCCTCCCCCAAAAACTCGAAAATTATGTTGAACAAATGCCCAAAATTTCAGAATACTCAGAAATTACATACATACACCAAATGTCCAAATACATACATACAACAATTAAAAACTCAGAAATTAACAAAACATAACATAAAAAGTAGAAAAAAAAAGAAATCGACAAACCAGAGTCGACCAAAATTTCCTCCGTCGACACTAGTTTGTCGACCAAAAACACTCCGATCGACTCTGATTTGTCGACCAAAAACACTCTGGTCGACTCTAATTTGTCGACCAAAAACACTCTGGTCGACTCTAACCCTTTATGTGTATTTTATGGGAGTGCGTGTATCGGGGGAGTGTATTAAACAAAGCTGGAGGGGTATATACCCCAACCCTTTATGATAAATTTGCTCCGATATATTAGTTCCAAAGCCCCGCCATACTCAATCCATTGATACTCCTCCTCACACTAATTTTATGTACACCTTCGTTTTTAATAAATAATATTCTTATAAAATTTATTAAAATTAAAAAAAATATATATTAATAAGTATACCATTAAATAATAATAAATAAATATATATATATATATATATATATTCATACAAAGACGGAGGGAGGAATGCCCGGGCACTGGCCCCTCCCATTTTACAATTTAAAAAAAATATTATTTAATGAAATATATAAGAAAACTAAAAAATGTTAGAGAGAGAGTGTGGCCGGGGAGAGAGAGTCTAAGAGTGTGGCCGGGGAGAGACTATCCGCCGTTCGATGGCCACCATACCCATAGGATACGCCATACCCCAGCCCAACCCCAGCCTATCCATCCTACCGTTTTGAACCGTTATGCACCAAAAAACCCTGTACCTTTTCACCATAACCCTTTATATTCCAAACCAAATCAGCCATATCTAAACCATAACCATGTTCTTAATGAAATCGAAAACCTACCTCAGGGGAGAGCTTACTATCGGCATAAACTCAAAAGATTCTCAAAAGTGTTTGTATCGAACTTTCCAGAAGACTGGAGGGAGAGAGATGTGTTTGAATGGTTGAGAAGATACGTCTGAGTGATAAATGTGTTTATATAGGTTAAGAGGACAAGAATCGGGAGAAGATTTGCCTTCGTCAAATTTGTTGAAGCCACTTTAGTTGATAGTCACATTCACAGATCGACGCCGATAAAGGGAGGTTTTAGAGATGATAAAAGGTTCATTGAGGTTACTAAGATGAAGAGGAATATGGTATCCAACCCTCTATCGAGTCAGAGTATGGATATACTAAAGGGGACGTCGAGAGTAGAAGATAAAGCATGGGCAACAAAATGTGTTGCTGGGTCAGTGATCAATGAGACCATCCTCAAGACCATTAAGGAGGATTTGAAAGTAGAAGGCTATTATTTCCAGTCAATCATCTCGCTGGGGGGCTTAAACGTATTACTCAATCCAGACAATATCTCCAAGGAGATGGATATCCTAAACGAGAATGTACAATGGATATCATCTCGCTTTTCATCGTTGAGAAAATGGCAACCAAATGATGTGGTGCGAGTGAGACAAGTCTGGATCAACATTTTTGGTGTTCCATTTCACGCTTGGAATGAAGAATCTTTTAGGGATATCAGAGAACATTTTGGTAAGGTGATGTTAATTGATCCAAGGACGTTGATGAAATCGGACTTAACCAAAGGAAAGGTATGCATATCCACAAACTACTGGATTTCGATTAATGTTAATATTTAAATCAAGGTGGACAACTGTTTGTTCGATGTCTGGGCCGTGGAGGCAGCGGGGGGTGATGTCCATCAGCAGAGAGAACCTGGCCGTGATGATCTAGATTCGAAGGTGGAGTCATCAACATTATGGAGTGATACTACGGATTATTCCAGTTTGGAGGGGGAATCAGAGTAAAATCATTCCATCATCGACGGTGGAAAGATCGACCAAGGGCGGAGCTAAGAGTCCTTTGCATGGCATGAATAATAATTCCGGAGTCCTAGAAAAAGTGGTGGGCGTGGAGGTCGAGAATACTGCCTTAGTATCCAATCAAGCAAGTGGTTCATTTAATGTCAAGATTCACGCATGCAATTCAGAAAGCCCAGATATTTCCTTGGAAATCCAGCCCTTTTTAAAAAGTAGTGGGCCTTTATGCCTCTCTTCGGAGGCCCAAATTGATCAATTACCCATTGGTGGGTTCTCGAGAGAAGAAATGAAAGAGGGCCAGGAGAATATGTTGGGCTCAGACCCGTTTGGTTTTGGCCCACTAGTTGAGGAGGCTTTTAAATCGGAGTTCATTAAGCCCAAATCTCCAAGCAAGCCCAATTCACCAAGTAAGATGAAAAGTAAGAAGGACAGTACCAAAGAAAACCCTAGACCCTGGTCTGATTTCATAGGGGATATCGATTCAAACAAGAAAGTTGAGAGGGTGAAGACGACTATCGCGAAATTTAAGAAAAAGAAAGCATCAAGAAGAAAAGGAAAAGGCAGGAATACTCAGAACTCTAATAGAGTTAACCCATCTTCGTCGAAGGAACGCAAAGTGGAAATACCACCAATCGATGTTGAAGCTTCTCAAATATTGGAGGTATGCCATTTATTGGGGTTTTGCAAAGATAAGGATGCTAGTATCCCGTCTCAGAGATTTATGGAATTCAAGAAAAGTGATAGAGAAGCCCTTGCTTCTCGATCATAAATCGCAGTGTATCAAGGTGTTTGGGATGATTGTGAAATTTTATGATAATTGTTAGTATAAATTGCAGAGGTTTAGACAGTTCTCTAAAGAAGAAGTGCATTACATATCTGATTTTTAAGGAGAATGTGGAGATGATTTGCATTCAAGAAACCAAAATGGATTATGTGGAGGTAACAACTTGTGAATCGATTTGGCCAGACAAAGATTTCGATTGGTATAGTAAAGGGGCGTAGGTAATTCGGGGGGTATTCTGAGCATTTGGAGAAAATCCTTATTCACAACCTAGAACACTTGGGATGAGGAGGGGGCCATATGTATTTGTGGAGTTTGGAGAAAGGATAAAATTAAATTGTCAATTGTGAATGTATATGCCTCTTGTGAGAAAAGAAGAAGCGACGTGTGGAATAGATTAGAGGATAGAATGACAAATTGTTAAGATGCAAGTTGGTGTCTCTGTGGAGACTTAAACTCGATCATGCAAAACTCAGAAAGAAGAGGATCGAACGCGAATTCGTCATTAAAATTTGATACAGCCCTGAAAGCCTTTGTTCTTGATACAAAATTGGTTGACCTACCTCTCCTTAGAAGAAAATTCACGTGGTATAAGGACAATGGTTCGTGTTGTAGTAGATTATATCGTTTCTTGATTTCGGAAAGTTGGTTGGAAACGTGGCCTCAAACCACTCAGATAGGCTTAGTAAGATCCTTCTCCGACCACGCCCCGATCAAACTCAGCATGAAGGAGACTCTTGATTGGGGTCCAAAGCCTTTCAAGATGATTAATTGGTGGATGAAGGAAGACAAATTCTCAAATCTTGTTTCTGATACTTGGAACCAAAATGATATTGAAGGCAGGGGTTCGTATGTCATAACGGAAAAGTTGAAACTGATGAAAGAGGCTATCAAACAGTGGAAAGGCTCAAATGAAAATGATCTAAGTAAACAGATTCAGGATATGGAGAGGCAAATGCATGAGCTCGATATCAACATGGAAAAAAGAAGCTGGACGAATATTGAGGAGGAATCGAGAAAAGACCTAAGAGCAAATTTGGATCACCCGAGATTGAAGAATCATCGATTAGCATTTCAAAAATCAAGATTGAAGTGGCTTCAGGAAGGCGATGCAAATACGAAATTCTTCCATGACGCTATAAGAAAAAGATTGAAAGTTAATGAAGTTAGAGGTCTCCACATTCAAGATACCTGGATTGAAGGTGTACAGAAGGTCAGAGATGGAATTTTCAATTTTTACAAAAAGGCCTTCACTAAAGATACTTGGTGTAGGACTTCAGTAACTGGCATCGAATGCAAAAGAATTGATGAATCCTCAAATAGAGTGTTGGGTAGCCAATTTACTTCGGAAGAGATTAGAAGAGCAGTTTGGGATTGTGGGAGCAACAAAAGCTCGGGACCAAATGATTTTAATTTCAATTTCATTAAAACTTTCTAGGAAGTTTTAGAGAAGAATTTCAACACTGCTGTAGTGGAATTCCACCAACATGCTAAATTGGTTAGATGCATTAATTCGGCTTTCATCACTTTGATCCCCAAGATACGTAATCCGATTTCTATCTCGGAATATAGGCCCATCTCTCTGGTTGGTTGTCTGTACAAAATCATCTCAAAGATTCTAGCAAATAGATTTGAATCAATAGGCATTTATTGGTAAAAGAAATATTTTGGATAGCGTCGTGGTGGATAATGAGATTATAAGGGAATCAAAATCTGATAATAGTAGTATCTTCCTTCTGAAATTGGATTTTGAAAAGGCATACGACTCGGTCGATCACTAGTTCATGTTGGACATGCTCGATCTTATGGGATACAGTAAGAAGTGGCAACGATGGATAAAGGAATGTATCACAACAACCTACTCGTCTGTGCTTATTAACGACAGTCCAACAAAGGAATTCTTATTAGAAAAAGGGTTTCGTCAAGGGGATCCCATTTCTCATTTTCTATTCACAGTGGTGGGAGAATGCTTAAGCATTATGATGACAAAGGTTGTAAACGACGGACTATTTATCCCTGCGAAGGTGGGAAAAGTAACGAGAAAGATCTCACACCAAATTCGCGGACGATACTCTCTTCTTTAGAGCTGCCTGCTATAGGAATATAGTGGTTTTGAAAAGTATTCTTCGGATGTTTGAGTTATGGTCTAGGTTGAAAATCAACTTCTTTAAGAGTACTGTAACAGGTATCAATGTGGCGGATGAAGATCTATCAATGTGGGCTGCAATGTTAAATTGCAAATATGTAAACTTGCCAATCAAATATATGGGTCTCTCTATTGGTGCTAATTTGAGAAAGGAGGAAAACTGGGATGGAATCACAAATACTTTGAAGAAACGTTTGTCATTATGGGATAGCAAAGCTCTCTCGTTTGGTGGTAAAGTAGTCCTTATTAAACTGTTCCCTCTAACCTTCCAACCTATTCTCTTTCCCTTAACCGAGCCCCAACCAAAATCCTGAAATCCATTATATATATATCCAAAGACGTTTTCTATGGAGCTATGGTGACTTGAAAGCGAGGAGAATCTCCTGGGTGAGTTGGGATACAAATTGTCGGGATAAATTGAGGGGGGCTTAAGTATTAAGGATATCAATTTATTTAATTTGGCACTTTTGGGTAAATGGGGCTGGTCACTTTTAAAAGGTAGAAAGAGTCTTTGTGAAAATGTGTTGGTGTCTAAATATGGGTCGTTTAGAGAATGTGTAGAATATTATAGAGTCAAAAGGAAAGGGCAGAAACATTGGTCGAGTTGGTGGACGAATTTGATTAAGGATAATGGGTTGAGTGACTGGTTTTTTACAAATTGTAGATTGGTTGTATGCAGTGGTAAGAAGACTAGCTTCTGGGATGATATATGGGTTGGGGGAAACAATCTGAGGAAGTTATTCCTCAGATTATACAACATTGAGATTGACAAAAAGTGTAAGGTTCCGGAGAGGGTAAAATGGGTTGAAGGAAATTGAGTTTTCTATTGGAAATGGCGCAGAAAACTTTTTGAAAGAGAAGAGGTTATGTTTCACGATTTTTGTGCTCTTATTGACAGGAACATCAAATTCTCAAATGCGGAGGACTATTGGCTTTGGAGCTTGGAGGAGGACGGAATGTACTCGGTAAAATCTGCATACAAATTTGTGTTGGAAAAACAATCTCAAACCAGCACGCAGGTAGACGAAATGGGCTGCATATGGTCAAAAGCTGTTCCATTCAAGACTCTATCTTTCTCGTGGAAAATGGTTATGAATAAAATTCCGACCATTCTCAACTTAAAAAAGAGAGGAGCGTACAATGTGAATTTTTCGACACTTTGCAAGGTATGTAATATCAAAGAAGAGGACACTCACATTTTCTTTCGATGTTCAAGCTCAGTAACAATTTGGAACAGAATATTAAGCTGGTTTGGAATGGAGAGGGACAGTGTTCTGGTACGTCTAGAACATTTCAAGCATTATGGAGAAAAAGTTGAAGGAAAAAAGAAAATAACATGGATGGCAGTGTGGCATAGCACAATATGGAATATTTGGATCGGTAGAAACAATACGGTGTTTAGAGGTATGATTTTTTTATAAGAATAGAATAGAGGAAAACATCAAATTTCCTGTGTTTGGATGACTCAAAGCTAAAGATATGTTGAATTTTTGGCATTCTTAAAAGGATTGGGATAGGGAACCCACATTATGTGTGAGGTAGATTTTATTACTGTTATATATTTTGTTTTAATTCTGTAATTTTGTAAGTTTGGGTACCTCTTATATCCATCAATATATTTGCCGTTTAAATTTTTTTTTATATATATATATATATAAGAAAAACTTATTATAATTAAAATAATTTTTTTTAGATGATTGAATGATAAAGATAAAATAAAATTTTTCGTAAAATGTATATAAATAAATTTGATGGACAGTCTAATAAAAAACTGAGAATAAAATTAGTGAACATGAAAAGTGTAAAATAAAATTTTGATTTTTGATTTTTATTTTTAACAATGTAGATGGCCATAAATATAGTGTCCATCTATGACTTATATACTCACCTAATACTAAATTCCAATAAAGTTTTGATTGTAATAGATTATTATTTACGATTACATTATTTTTAAAGGGAATTTTAAAAAATGAAATATTGAAATTAACTCACAATGTAAAATATCACATAATTAATTATACACTAAAAAAAGCTGCTGGCCAAAAAGACCAAAGCAATGCCAATAAAACATAAACAAAAAAAAAAGAGTCCAAGTAACTTATTATAGAATTAACCTGATAATATATATAAATAATAAAATATATAACTCGACAATATACCTTCCATCCATCCGTCCTTCATTAAATTATAAATTTTCTCTATTATGTTACTTATTTACATTTGTGCCCCTCTATCCGCCTTCTTCTATTCTCTATCTCTTTTTATCTTTTTTTTTTTTACATTTTCTCTTCAAGGTATATATATATATATATATATATGGTTTTGATATGAGTTTTTTTTAGAGAACTCATTACACGCATAAAATACTTGTATATATTAAAATGTACAAGTGATTTATACGTGGGGTCTAAATATTACTACTTTCGTTCAACACAATTGTTTGCACATTTACCTTATTTGTCAGTCCCATAATTGTTTGCTCATCCTTAAAAAAAAAAATTCTATAAACTCCACACTCATAAAATTCACATATTTATACAAAATGACATTACTTTTTCATTCATTTTAACCACTATTTTTATATTATCTCTGTAAGTATAAAATTATCACTCAACACTTCAAAAAAAAAAAAGTTCATTTTATAATGTAAGACTTATATAAAATTATCACTCAACACTTTAAAAAAAATGTATTTATTTTATAATGCAAACACTTTTAAAAAACGTGTTTATTTTATAATGCAAACACTTAAGAGGAGAGTAACTCTAATATATTCCAAATAAGAGAGAAGGAATATCCCTCTCACTAGGGAGGTTGGACTTTTTATTCGAGGTGAAATTAAAATGGGTATCTATGTTAGAACTTGAATCTCTCTCTCTCTTTTTTAAAAGAATTTTGATAATAATAATCTAGAAATTCACGTGTTACACAAGTCAAGTCACGTGATCTGATCGGTCCACCCGGCAAATATTCAGGTTCGACCCAAACCCGAAGCCCCACAATTCTCCCACTTTTTGTAACTAACCACCACCTTATGTTAGTGTTCCAAATCCATGTAAAACATTCTGCTATTTAATTTCTCAAACATTTAATTAAATATATATGGATTTGGAAAATCTGCAATTTAATTTCAAACATTCAATTAAATATATATGGATTTGGATTTACGACAAACGACATGTACTATACTAATAATTTATTCCAATTTCATAAAACAGGAATTCGTTTTATAAATGTTTTACCTACTTCTACTAAAGTCTGGTAATATTGACTACAATTAATTTAATGTCGTTTTAATTATTCATAAAAACAGTAAATTGCATTTATGTGTATTTCACCGTTCCAAACAGTTCAAAAATAGATGAAGTAATAAATACGAAAATACCAGTATCAGTGATTACTTATTGATTGACCCATGAACTCAGGGTTAAATGTATTTGCAACTTAAGTTGTACCCATTTTAATTTTTAATTTTAAAATTAGATTTTTATTTTATGTTTATAAATGTTAAATACAATAAAAGGTACATCATATAAAAGAAAAGAAAACCTAATACCATAAACTCACAGGTTGAGCCAGAGTCCGGAGTATCTTTAAAACCTTATCTGAGAAACCCCTTTAGAAATAAAACTCAGGTCAAGAAAAAAGGTACACTCCTCTAAAAGTCAATGTCTATAGAAAGCGGAATATAAATCATTATGCAGAAATGAGAGTAAAAAGTTCAGGGGTAGCCTCTCCAGATACAATCAAGGTCAGTCTTAGCCACAACACCCGCCGTCTGGTTGGTCTCTCTGAAGACGTGTGAGTATTTGATGTGCATGTCATGCGTAAGAGGGTGGATCTGGCTCCAAAGGCCTTGCAAACGCCAAGGAATAGAGGGATTGGTTCTAATAAAAGTGTCAATCGTAAGTGTCGAGTCCGACTCAATCCAAAGGAAGTGCCATCACTGATCATGTGCATACTTGATGGCCATAAGTACCACTGCCAACTTAGCCTCAAGAGGGAGACCCCAACCCACCTTAATAGCGACCGCAGCCACGAAGAAACCCCTGAAGGTCCTGAAGACCGCCCCCGCATGCAGACTACCCGGGAAGAAGAGGCACTACCGTCCGTGTTAACCTTGTACCAATCCGGATCAAGCGGCAACCAAATCACAGATGAATTGTGTCTCGTTAGCCTGTATCTACTCGAAACACCAAGAGCCCTAGCAATCAGTAGATCCCGTCCGAATATCCTCTAGCTATGTTGTTGGCCTCCCTGATGTCTGAAATGATCTGAGCCATACATCTTGTAACAGAGGGCGAAACCCCATCGAATATCACTTTGTTCCGCAGAGTCCAAACGACCCAAATAACAGTGACGAAGCCTACCCTCCACAACTCCAAAGACTGCGGACCCAACCGAACTCTAGTGGCCTGAAAGAAGATGTCTAGGAAACTGACACCTGTGTGAATCGTGACCCCAAACATGTGAGTCAAGTTGCGTAGAATCTCCAATGTGAACGGATAATGAACAAGCAGATGGTCCAGCGACTCAGAATTCCCGCGGCATAGCACACAAATCGACGGACCCTGAATCCCAAAAGTCGAGAGCCAATCCGCCGTGGACAGCTTGCCCCCAAACCGTTCTCCAAATCACAGTGGAGCAACACATGGGCATAAAGGTGCCCCAAATCCATGATGCCCAACCAAGCCTGGGCAGGGGTGACCTGAGCAAATCATATGCCATGCTGGAGGAGAGTTCCCCAAAAAGAGAGCCCTCCCAAATACGTTTGTCAGGTCCCCTAAGCACCGTGATTTGTAGGATATCTCTTACAATCTCAGTAAATCTCATGATAAAGCATCTCGGGAAGTGCCAACAATCATCATAAAAGATATCCCCAACCGTGGAAGTGAGGGTAGAAGTGAACCAGTTAGGCTGACCCATCCTCTCAAAGATAGTATAATCGAGCCAATTGTCGTGCCAAAAACTGACACGGGATTCACTGCCGATCAGCCACCTCGAGCCATCTCTAAGTCTTTATTACTTGCAATTAAATGTAAACATCATGTAATTAATTATCTATAAATTGTTGACTTCGTAGTTTATTTGCACATCAAGCCTTAAATTACGTATCTACAAATCAACCTCCAAATTGTGTTTGTACAAATCAAGCTCCAATATCGTTTGTTTAGTTGTTTTCAATGTCGAGTGCAAGATTAGTACAATGTTACTTTGTTTTATGTTGATGCCAAAAAAAATCGACCGAGAAAATAAAAATTTTAGATTCGAATCCACAATATAAGATTTTTTTGTTGGTGTCCAAAATTCGTGAATTGACAAAGAAATTAGGGTGAAATAAAGTTCAAATAATTAAAGTTAACTTTGTCTAGTTCAAAAATACAATTTCACATTTTAAAATGAAAAATCACATTGTTAATTTTGTTTTTTCCTTTAAAAAGTGAGAAATAAAAGTGTGAGGGAATTCCATTTGTCAAGTGAGTGTAAGTACAAAAGTGACCCTATTGAATTTTAAACACAGGTAACTTTTAATATAATACATTTCAATAAATTCAATAGTGTAAATGAATTACCAAATTTGAACATAAAGTAAAAAAGAAATGTTGATCCAAGATTCAAAACAGTTATTATAAAATAATCAAACTTAGTTTCAAATAAAAAAAAGTGGATAACAGAAAATCGAGAGTGGTGTGTGTGGGGTGCGTGTGGGGGAGTGTGAATGCGCAAAACCGCATTGCCATGAATGTTTGTCTTTGTTGCACAGGCCCCTCATCTCCCTTTCGTCTTTCTTGTTCTTTCTCTCTCTCTCTCTCTCTCTCTCCATAGTGGGCCTCTCTCTCGCTCTACTGTTGGATGTAAAGTGTGAGTATGAACGCATTCCTTTTATTTAATTAACCACCATCGATTCCTTCCACACTGCCGCACTTGGTCCACAATCATTTCTTCCCACTCTCTCTCTCTCCTCATCATAATCTTCTTGTTTGAAATCTTGAACTGCTTCTGTTCCTGTGTGTGTGGTCACAAATCTTGGGATGAGAGAGAGGAAGTTTTGACAAGAATGACCCACTTGGATTTTCTCAAGAAGTTTAAGCTCTTCAAGTTACACGACCCTAATCCCGGCGTTCTCGGATGCTTCTTCTTTAGTCTCTCCTTAATCTGCTGTTTATTTCTCTTGGATTACAGAGTGGTTGTGAGGGATTTACATGGGCAGTCTCTGTTAAGCACTTGGTTCAAGTCCAATGACTCTTCACTCGAATCTGTGAAGGTGGGATATCTCGATGTTGACGATGGTGATTGTGATATATTTCATGGGAATTGGGCGTGGGATGAGAGTTATCCTCTTTACCAATCGCGGGATTGTATGTTCATAGATGAGGGCTTTCGTTGCACTGAAAATGGGAGGCCGGATGTGTTCTACACAAAGTGGCGTTGGCAGCCTAAGGATTGCAACTTGCCCAGGTTTCCCTCTCGTTAATTTTGTTTATAGTGATTGCTTGTTAATATTAATTTAATTGTGGGTGTGTGTGAAAATGTTTGAAAGTACGGATCCATGAAGAATGCGTTTCTTGCTGTCGTGCTGAATTGACTTTTCTTGCTTGTTTCTGACGTGTTTATTGATTGAATGAGGTGGGGTTGGGGGCATATTTCTTGCGTGAAACAGTGGATTTAGCACCAGAATTTTGTTTTACTGGGAATTTATTGTTATTGTCGAATTGTGGTGGTGTTTTTCTTGTGATTAAAGCTATTGTCGAATCCGTAGTTAAATAGATTGAATTGGGTTTGAGGGTATGGATTGATTGCACGAATCTTAAGTCCGTACAAATTTGCACACAAGTTTTTTGTGATATTTAAGATATGGACGTTTAACCAAAACTTAATCAGCACCTGTATGGAATGATGATTTTATTTTCCGGATTTGGTTTTTGTTAGGCTATTGGCCTTACCTTCCACTTCACATGCTAAAATGTGAAAATCTTTCACGAATTCGGGGTAGCCATAACTCGTTTTGGGGCAAGATATCTCTCAAATTTGAGTTTGTATGTATGTATATTACTTTGAAATATATTATATCTGAAGACAACTCAGTTTGATTGTTTAGTTAATTCTTAGTGTCACTTTTGTATATGAGTTAAGATATTGTTGCCATATTTCTTGTTTGGGTTTTGTTGAAAAATTCCTCTTATGCATGTTGAGAAAACAGCTCTTTAAGAGTATCTGATTTGTTGCTTGTTGTGTGGATCAGATTTGATGCAAAAACCATGCTGGAAAAACTGCGAGATAGACGATTAGCGTTTGTAGGCGATTCTATTGGAAGAAACCAATGGGAGTCCC
Organism: Galeopsis tetrahit; assembly: GCA_963675135.1. Lineage (NCBI taxonomy): Eukaryota > Viridiplantae > Streptophyta > Magnoliopsida > Lamiales > Lamiaceae > Galeopsis > Galeopsis tetrahit. The sequence continues at coordinate 8,826,877 of OY776122.1, read as the reverse complement.
TTCTCTGCATGCTATCTTCTGCCATTCCTAATAAAACTTCAATATATGAAGTGAATGGGAACCCGATCACAAAGCACTCAGGCTCGTTAATTTTTAAATTTAGCGATTTTAACTGCACCATTGAGTACTACAGAGCTCCATTTCTAGTGCTGCAGAGTCGAGCACCTAAGCAGGCTCCCAAATACGTGAAAATGACAATAAAGTTAGATCAAATGGATTGGAGCTCTGTACAGTGGAAGGATGCCGATTTGCTGATTTTCAATACGGGGCACTGGTGGAATTATGAGAAAACAATCAGAGGGTACATTTTTATTTCTCCTCAATGCTATTTGAATTGTTTCGTATTTTTGTATTGTTATGGTCTCTCAAAGAACAAATTATACTCATCACATACAAAAACTGAATTATGAGAAGAAATGCAAACCTTTTAAATCGTTCCTTGCATAATTGCATCACACCTCATTTCTTGATAGCATATATTTTGTGTGCTTATAAGATCAAAGGTAAATGTTTTTTTTTTCTTTTTTTGTCCCATAATTTACACCTAATTTGATTATAGAACATTTTCGGCTTTTAAATTCATCCCTTAATTTTACCGAAGTCAACTTTTTGCTCCTTTTACCTGCTGTAATGGGTAAACTTTCCAGTAATCGCTGACGTGGCAATTACCAACATTTTCCACATCAGTGATTACCGAAGTGTACCTGTTACAGCCAGTACAAGGAACAACAAAATTTGAATTTGATAAACCTAAGGGACGAATTTTAAAATCGAAAAAGTTATAGGATTAAAATCAAAATGGGTGCAAGTTAAAGGACTGGAAAAACATTTACCCTAAGATCAAATATACATAAACACTTTTGAAATCTCCAAAAATCTTGGCCATGTAACAGGGGATGTTACTTCCAAGAGGGGATGGAGATTAAAATGGGGATGAGTGTTGAACATGCCTTTCAGAGGTCAATTAAGACCTTAACGGACTGGATAAGTCGTGAAGTAAATTTGTCGAGGACTCGTTTAATCTTCCGAGGTTACGCACCTGTACATTTCAGGTATCCTCGCTCTCTCATTCTCCACTTAAAATGTCCATAATGTTCAAATCAGCAGCACCTCGAGTTGTGCAATAAGTTAACTGGTGTGTATTTTTAAACGGTATTAATTGTTTTATTAAAAATTAGTATTAGTTTATTCAAAAGTATTAGTTGTGCACCATCCAAGTATTATTACTTATGCAATAAATCTGTGTTCTACAGAGGTGGGGATTGGAAGACTGGGGGTAGCTGTCACCTTGAAACAATACCCGATTTGAACACATTGCCCGTGTCTTCTGAAAAATATATCGAATACAAAACTGTGGCTGATGGCTTATCAGAACATCTGAGAAGAGGAAACGTAGAATTATTGAATGCCACTGTTTTGACATCTCGTAGAAAAGATGGCCATTCTTCCGTTTATTATTTAGGGGCGACAGCTGGACCGGCTCCTCTCCACCGCCAAGACTGTAGTCATTGGTGCCTTCCCGGTGTCCCTGATTCTTGGAACGAACTCCTCTACGCCATGTTCCTCAAACGAGACATTTCTCGTCAAGACGTTTGACTAAATCAAGCTGTAGCTTCCTCAAGAAAATGCTATATCCATCGATTTTTATTTGGTTCGGGACGAATGGCGGACCAGGTCGTTTATTTCGAAACTGGGTATCGTTTTTTTGTTTCGGCCATTGAATTGTATGTAGAAAATCTCCTTCAACACCATACTGATGCAGGTGTGTATTGGGATTTTAGAATGAATACAGGATTGGGACTAGAGATGAGATATATATAGTTTTAGAATAGAGAATCTCGTCCGAGTCTAAGTTAGTTGTATAGATTGGACACCATTTTGATTAGCAGGAAATACACAAGTTTAAATTTTCTCTACTTTTTTGTTTATAAATTGTGTTTCTGATTGTATTGAATTTGATTCTTACAATCTGTCTAAAAGTTGGATGAAATGAAATGAAGTTTTTGAATTTTGATACCCTTGTTTATTATTCACATTTGTATTATTTATTTTTGTAATGTTTTAATGTGGAATATTTAAAACAGAGTGGACGGTGGATGGATGAATGAATGATGTGACTTTAAATTTTAAACTTAATTAATAATTTTGACCAATTCCATTTTTTCTAATGAGGTAGGTGGGTGTCTGCATATTGGAGATGCTCATATTAAAATTCAGTTAAATGCCAATTTTAATGCAAATGTGTTTACAAATTTCTAACTTGTCAAATTTAATGCAAATAATACTCAATTCGTTCATGCACCCTACAACATCCCACCGTAAAAGTGGGCATAATAAAATTAAACGGATGGAGTACTAAAAAAATGCTACTAATGGTTCACCTTCATTTTTTACCCAAATCAATAAAACATGGAGTATTTATTATGTTTAAAATTCTAAATTTATTTATAAACTTCCAAATATAATATAAGCATTTATTAAATATTAATAAGGATATTTTAAGTATTTTACACACCTTGAAAAAAAACCATAGACAAACAAATAAAAAATAGAGAAATATTATTTTGGCAAATAAAGACATACTCCTATATTTTAAGAAGAAAAAGAAAAAAGTCATAAAATCATAATTCGAACCAGTCGGGGTGTCATTAAAACCTTGTCCGAAAAAATTTTCCATTAGCAACAAAATCCGAATTAAGAGGAAAAGGTACAGCCATCTAAATCAACCAACACGAAAAAACTAACCATACCTAAAATGACCAAACAAGAATGAACCTCGACTTCGAGAGGATCATGACGAATCAAAAGTATCGCCGCATAATCCTGTATACATACAGGGTGATAAAATGTCAATAAATACAGGGTGATAAAATGCATTTTATTGACAAAGTCTATCAATGAATTAACAATGAAGATTTCAGAAGCCATAACGTTTAACTCATCGATATGGTGGCGGATGTGATCAAATAAAATTAAACTACTAGATTTAAGATACTTAAATTCCATTGGATATAGTGTAATCATTTAAATAACATGGCGGACAAAAACACATAAATACATAATCATTTTTATTTCTTTTAATAAAAATCGTAGACACAACATAATAAAATAGATATCATAAAATTAATCATCAAATGGGTACTGCTCATATCTAAGGGTACAATCATACAGCAGGGAGCGTCCCCCAATCCGGCCATCGCAGCTCCCAAGCAGGGCGGTTTTTGCGGCGGCGAGGCAGGTGGCGCAGTCGGAAGTCGTCAGAGTTTGGTTGCAGGCGGCGTGGCCATAGGCAAGGGCATTTGGGTATGGAGAAATGTTGTGGAAATCATAGCCATGGCGAGTAGGAGTGACGCTCTCCAGTTCAGCCAGAACATAGCTTAAGCTGATGGTAAAAGGGTCCCCTTCTGAGTATGTGGCGCCATTGCATAGCACACTTTGCACGGCGGTGTTTGGTTTACAGTTTGAGATATGGAAGTGGGAGAGAAGTAGGATAAGGATTGACGATAATTTTGCTAGATTTTGAGGGGGAAAAGTAGAAACCATTCTTGTGTTTCTAGGTCTTGTGATGAAGATAAGGTGTTTGTTTAAATGACTGCATCAATTTATTGGATGCTTCGCCCCTTTGTTGACTCGGTTTATGTTTGCTTTTGCCGGCCTTGGTTTGTCCCTCGACTCCCTCCTAGTAAAATAAGATCAATGCTAAGGCCATCTCCAATCCTTGATTCAAATTGCCATCAAAATCATCAATTTGCCATCAAATTTGAGTCAAAAAAAGTAAAATCATCTCCAATCATCAAACACAAAAAAATGTGATATATTTAATATAAAAAAATATAAAAAAAATCAATGAAACAAAACACCAAATTCAATTGAATAAAATATAAAGGGTAACACTTGTGTGCATCCGTATGCACCATACCCCCTAATTTTAATTTTAATTTTTTATTTATATTTTACCTATACCCACTAATTAAATAAGTTCACCCTTAAATCATATTTTTATTACAGTTATCTGCACCCACTCATTTTATGAATTCACCCATCAAATCATTTTTTTACAACTACACTCGCTCATTTTATGAGTTCACCCCCAAATTATTTTTTTACCACAATTATCTGCACCCACTCATTTTATGAGTTCACCCCCATATTATATTTATATTACAGTTATCTGCACCCACTCACTTTATGAGTCCACCCCAAATTATCTACACCCACTCATTTTATGAGTTCACCCCCAAATATTTTTTAAAAAAATAATTACATTTAAAAAACTATATTATCTTTTTATTAATTTACACAAAATATAATAAAATCAACCCTAATTTATATATTTACAATTTGCAGCCGAGTTACCGTCTATTCACCACTAAATCACCCATGTTTTTTAAAATAAAATCCTAAAAATATATATAAAAAATCCTATCGAAATTAGTCTCAAATCTCAATTTTTTTTCTTTTTAATTTTTTTTCTTTCCATTTTTCAGTTTTTATTCTAAACTTTTTATTTCTTCATTTTTTTTCCAGCTTTTTTTTTTTCTTTAGTATATTTCAAAATTTAAATATAAAATAATATTATATGTATGATTTTATTATCGTTGCTAATACAATAAGTAATAATCAGTAATACAATAAACAATAATACCATTAACAATAATTAATAATATCTTATACATTAACAAATAATTGCACACATCTAATTATATTCAATAATACCAAAACCTATTATTAGTAATACCACGAACAGTAATCGGTAATACCATTAATATTAATCAGTAAAATTTTATACAACAACAAATAATTTCACACATCTAATTATATAAAGTAATACCAAAAAATAATTATCAGTAATACTATGAAGGCATGAACAGTAATTAGTAATACCATGAACATTGATCATTAATATCTTATACAATAACAAATAATTTCACAAATCAAATTATATTCAGTAATACCATAAACAATAATATATAATACCATAAATAATAATAATAATAATAAGTAATGCCTTAAGCAATAAAAATAATTCCACACAATTAGTAATACCACAAACAATAATCAATAATACCACAATTAATAATCAATAATACCGTAATCAATAATCATTAATATTAATTCAATAGTATATTAATAGTAATACCACAATCAATAAATAATAATACCAATAACAATAATATCATAAAAAGTGGAGGGAGTGCAGATCGGGGTGTACTGAAGAATATAGGGGGTGCACATTACCAAGCCCAATTGAAGAGAACCCTAGCCAAATAGAAGGGCACCCTAGGTCAGCAGTCGACGCCTGAGATTTCATCGACAAGGTCACCGGCCCCGAGTGCTGGCCGATCAGAGATCCATCGACAACATACTCACAGTCCTCCGTCGGACCGTCGTCAACCGGAGGAAGAAGCTGTGCAGGAGCATGGTGAAGAAGACGAAGCAATGTAGCTTCGATTTGGACAAAGATGAACAACGAGAGCGATGCGGCATCGACCTGAGTGTTGCAGGCGAGCGCCATTGATGTCGGAGAAGCTCCTGGATCGCAAACACAAAAGAGATTGATCGAAGCAGTCGCGTCAGTGGTTGAAATGAGTAGAGGTTTTCGGCCGCCATGGATCGTGGCCGAGATGGAAGATGATGTCGATTGTCATGAAATTAAAGAATCGCGATTGCGATTTGAGAAGGGGTCTTGGGCTTCAGCGTTCGGGACGGAAGCGTCGTCGTCGCCGTGGAAGGGGTGGTAGGGTCACCCACCGACCGACATGAATTTTCGACAGGTCCTTTACTCATTAAATTAAAATTGAAATTCAGGTGCCTCGCCGATCGACTATAATAAAATCATACCTATAATATTATTTTGTATTAAGATTAAAAAAATATACATGAAAAAAATGAAAAAGAAAGACAGGGAAAAAAAAACGAAGAAATAAAAAATTTGGAAAAAAAAATGAAAATGGGAAGAAAAAAGGAAAAGATGATGGGAAAAAATTTAAAAGAAAAAAATCGAGATGACTTGGTGGTGAATCGACGTTAACTCAACAATAACTCGTCTGCATATTGTAAATATATAAATTAGAGTTTATTTTATTATATTTTGTGTAAATTAATAAAAAGATAATATAATTTTTTTAAATGTGATTATTTTTTAAAAAATATTTTGGGGTGAACTCATAAAATGAGCGGGTGCAGATAATCGTGATAAAACAATAATTTAGGAGTGAACTCATAAAATGGTGGGTGCAGATAACCGTGGTAAAAAAATGATTTGGGGGTAAACTCATAAAATGTGCGAGTACAAATAACGTGGTAAAAAAAGATTTGGGGGTGAACTCATTAAATGTACAAGTGCAGATAATTATAGTAAAAAATGATTTGAAAGGTGAACTAATTAAATGAATGGGTGCAAATAATTTGAAAGTGAGGTATGCACCATGCATGCGAGTGCATACAAGTATTTGGCAAATATAAATTACATCACAATTTGAGTGGTTTCTGAAAATCTCTCCACCTAATTTGGACAATATTTTGGTAATATTTGAGAGTTTGGAAGTAGTCTATCCAATATTATTAAAATTCGTAGTATTTATATTTAAGTTGTATTTCATTTGCTTATTTTTGTTTACGTATGTTGTATTAAATTTAGTTAATTTTCTACTGTATTTTGTAATTTAAATTTGTAGTATATATATTTTTATCCTATTGTATTTTGTAATTTAAATTTGTAATATGTATTTTTGTTTTCTATTGTATTTTATAATTTAAATTATTGACGTTGTCTTACAATTAAATTATATGCTTTCAAATTTTAAATATTTCATAATTATTAATCATAAAATTTAAAATTGTTTCATAAAAAAATATAAACGAGAGGGTAAATTGACAACAAACAGCAAATTAATAAATTAAGTAGACAAAAAAAATTTGAGTAGAGATTTGAGTTGGTGGGAAATTTGCCACAAAAAAGGAAATGGTGGCAAATTGCCACCAACATTGAGTATGCGTTGGAGTTGTTCTTTTACTTTAATTTGCCTATTAGAGGCAGCGTTGGAGATGCCCTAAATAAATACCCGATTCTATTGTACAACTTCAATTACTATACACACTCCGTATAAAATAATTTTATTTTAAAAAAATTTAATTCTCACACCTCAATTTTAGACAATTATAAGTCAATTCTAAAAAAATAAAAAATTACGAAAAAACCATTCTCCACTACCGAACAGGAAGAAACGCAATGAAATAAGAAAAAGAAAAAAACAAGTGAGTTCAAGTCCAACCATACATATTTGACATTCAGAGTTTTCTACAAAATGAATAAATTTGATACACTTAATCTCCATTTCTTACGCAATTTCATTAGTTTTTATCAAAATTTAGAATTTCAATTTTTGTGATTTTTTTTTAATGAATTTTTTAAGTATCTTGTATTCAATTTTTTATTTTTCTTGATTCACCATGTAGAGTGGAAGGATTTTTTTGTGACATTTTTTTGGTATAATTATTTAAAATTGGGATGCAGGTAAAAATTTAAAAATTAAATATTTTATATGGGGTGTGTACAGTAAAACCGGTGATGTGTTTTGCCGAGGCCATAAAATAATGAAGTAAAAACAAAAAGGTCATAACTAAACAAACCCACAATTCTACTATACACACCCACATAATTTTATTTTAAAAAAAAATTAATATTCACACCTCAATTTTTGATAATTAGAACAAATTAAAAAAAAAAACAAAATAAATTATTCTTTACTTGATGAAACAAAAGAAATGTGGTGAAATAAGAAGAAAAAAAATGAGTTCAAGTTTAAAACAAGGAATTTTAACCTTATATATTTAAAACTTTCTACCGAAAAAATGAGTAAATTTGCTCTTATCGGTCTTGGTTTGTCCCTCCTAATAAAATAATGAGTAAAAAAAAAAAGTGGGAGGATTACTTTATGTCTCAATATATATTCAAATCCTAGTCAATGTATATATATTCAAAATCAAATAAAAGTATATTAATTTTAGAAATTCCCGTGTGTTTGATTGAGGGGATTTAATTTGAGGATACATTTCAAATTAATGTATTTTAAAATACATGAATTTGTTTTTTTGAGTGTCTCTCAATTTTAACTAAAAGAGTTGGTCTCTTGTGCATTAGTGTGCACGTGCATAGGTCAACTCTCTATATATTAATAAAGGTGAATACATAGAATTAAGTAATTGATGTTCGAGTGGTTATAGACACCCTTAGTAAGCATGAGGTCACAGGTTTGAATCCTGTGACTTTCATGACAGTTACCATTCACAGAAGAAAAAAAAAACTCGCGTCACTTTCTCTCTCTATTTCTCGCAGAAAAGGAAGGGTGTAAGAAAAGAGAAAGAAGAAAGCGGTTAAAAAAAGTCGTGTGCACCAAACTAATTAAGTTTGGTGCACACTGTGCATTTAAGATTTTCTTTAACTAGAGTTGGTCTCCTGTGCATAGGGTGCACGTGCACCCTATGCGACCAGTGACCAACTATAAGACACTAAAACTCAAATTTTCAACAACAAAGTAACCGCTGGACTGGCGGTTATGATACTTAGAAACGGATATAAGGTCACAGGTTCAAAAACTGTGTCAGTTAAAATATCCACCACTTTTCAGTTAAAATATCCACCACTTTTAAGTTAAAATATCCACCACTTTTCAATAATAAAAATTACACTTTTCAGTTAAAATATCCACCACTTTTCAATAATAAATTTTCCACTTTTCAGTTAAAATATCCACCACTTTTCAATAGAGATGTTTATCCGGGCCGGGCTAACCGGGCTAGCCCGTTTAACCCTGAAAAATACAGGGTTAGGGTTCATGAATTATAGGCCCGTTTAAAACCGGGCTTTTTTGACCCGGACCGGTTAGCCCGTGGGCTAAACCGGGCCAGCCCGCTAGCCCGAGTTGTTACTTTTTTTTCTTTTTTTTTAATAAATAACCTAAGAACAAATTTTGGGTCATTTGACCAATAACTATAATTATAAGCATTAAGAAGCCCATTACCATCCATCAGTCATTATTACTATTTTTTTATTAGATTATGATATTTGTTTAGCTTTATTTGGTCATATTAAGGATCAATGAGTTCTAAAATTGTGTTTAAATTATACTTTTTTTTTTCTCATTTACTGATCATTAACTAATTATGTATTTTTCTATTTTATTTGCTTGTTGGACGTGCCAATTGAGACATTTAATTTTAAAAGAAAAAAATTTATTGTAGCCCGTTAGTGGCCCGTTTAGCCCTTGGCCCACTAGGGTTAGGGTTAGGTCCCAACAATTGTAGGCCCGTTAAATATGAACCGGTTAAGGCCCTAACCCGTTTAGCCCGTAACCCTGTAGGGCTGGCCCTATAGGGCCAGCCCGATAGACATCTCTACTTTTCAATAATAAAAATTACACTTTTCAGTTAAAATATCCACCACTTTTCAATAATAAATTTTCCACTTTTCAGTTAAAATATCCACCACTTTTCAATAATAAAAATTACACTTTTCAGTTAAAATATCCACCACTTTTCAATAATAAAAATTCCACTTTTCAGTTAAAATATCCACCACTTTTCAATAATAAAAATTACACTTTTCAGTTAAAATATCCACCACTTTTCAATAATAAATTTTCCACTTTTCAGTTAAAATATCCACCACTTTTCAATAATAAATTTTCCACTTTTCAGTTAAAATATCCACCACTTTTCAATAATAAAAATTACACTTTTCAGTTAAAATATCACCACTTTTCAATAATAAAAATTACACTTTTCAGTTAAAATATTCACCACTTTTCAATAATAAAAATTACACTTTTCAGTTAAAATATCCACAACTTTTCAATAATAAATTTTCCACTTTTCAATAATAAATCAAAACTAACAAAATTACCAAAAATTACAATCTTCTTCTTCAGCCTCCTAACACCAAACACCACCACCGATGTCTTCCACTACTGTTCAGCTTCGCGGCGATATCCATTGTCATCTCCGGCGAAATCCATTGTCATCTCCATATTCTCCCTCGCTCTAGCCGGAAAACACTCTACCGTGCGGCGATATCCATCGTCTCCTCCGGCGAAATCCATCGTCTTCTCCGGCGAAATTTTTAGTTAAATTGCGGTGGTTACAGATGTAGAAAAAAAAAAAAAAGAGAGAGAAAGAAAGATGAAAGGAGAGAAAAGACGTGGGAGAGAGAGAAAGAAAGATGAAACTAAAGAAAAGGCGTGGGAGAGAGAGAAAGAAGGAGAAAGGAGAAGAGTTACAGGAGAGAGAAAGAAGGAGAAGAGTTATAGGAGAGAGAAAGAAGGAGAAAGAAAAGGAGTAGAAAAAAAGCGGTTAAAAAAAAAAGCAGGTGCACAGGGTGCATATGAAAATTTCTCTTTTTTTTTTTTTTTTTTTTTATAGATACAAGGTACCAGTATACTTCTTAAATTTAAAAAATTTAACTGATAACTTTCTTCTTTTTTCTTTTCCTCTCATCTAGCGGCAGTACTTTCTCCCTTCTTTTATTTTTTCTTTTATAATTGAGCAGGAAGGATACAAACTTTTGAACACTAATAATAAAATAATACTAACATTTAATATAATATTGTAATATTTATATATAATAATTTAAATATTATTTTATTATTATAAATCTATATATATATAATAATAGCATAGTAGCTTCTGGAGGAAGTTGCCGCCAAAACACTGTATTATTAAAATATTATTCTGTGAGTTAACAATTGAGGGTTTTCTTATAATATTTGTTTCTTCTCTCTCTTTCTACTAATATTTTCTATTCTTCACACATAAATAATAAGAGTCCAACGCCGCTTGAAGTCTCAAAACACCACCACTCCTTGGGTCGCCGCTCACGCCTCACCTGAAACCAGCGCCTTCCCTTCTGCTAAAATCACGCCTCCACGGCGGTTGATCCACCGCAACCAGAAGCTGCCCGCCATGGCCGTTTGGTCGCCCACCTCGCCTAAAGCTGTTTTGACCGTCGCCGTACATGAGCCGCAAAACCGCCACCGCTGAACTACGGGCCGTCGTCGTCTCCCTGCTGTCGCCCAAAAAAATCCCATCGTCAAACCTCCACAGCTGAGCCGCAAATCCCACAGTCTCCGATCGTTTGCCGTCGAGTCACGCACACGACTGAGTAAAAATGGTTCTGCGATTTCTTTCTTTCGAAATCTTCCACTCTTCATCAAATGGTTGCCTCTTCTTTTAGATTTATTTTTTGGATTATATTATTGACTTGGATTAATTTGTTTTGAGATTTATTTTTTTGATTTGGATTTCTTTCAGTGTTCTTTGATCTGGTGGATTGATGTTCTTGGATGTTGTTTTGCTGTCAATTTTTTATCAATAAATTTTTAATGTATGCTTAATTCAGATAAAAGTGTATGGTTAAAGTTGTAAATAACATTGTTTTATTTATCAAATTTTCAGAATCGGTGGAGGGATTAAAGTTAGCAAGCATCCCCTAAAGTGGGCATCTGCAGAATCATCCTGCCTAGACGAACGACCTGAAAACTCCCAATGGTACGTGCGGCACTCAAGGGACAATGGCACTCCTCTATTTATCTTGCTGAAATGACTACTTGGGTTGAATTGATATTTTTTTTTCCATTTGATAATTTCAGTGATTAGAAATTTGTTAGAACTTTTCTTTAATTTGGATCTTTTGGATTGGATTTGGATACTATTTTTATGTTCTTTAATCAAATGTGCTATGTAAATTATGTATATTTGAGTCCAGCATTGAAATTTTGAAATGTTATTTCTTAATCCTTATAGGTGAAATATCTTACGAGTATCTAACTTTAATGCATAGTTGGGAGAAAATTGTGTGTTTATGTACTCGAATCATGGAAAGGTATACTATATATCTTTCTCACAGTAAACCCTCTTCTATGATTCTCAAGTTATATAGTGGTTTAACTAATATTGCTTTATAGAGTATCTTCTTGAAGTGTTTGGTTATCATTTTCTGATGTAGTGGAATTATTTGGCTTTATGATGATCAGGCTCGAGCTTTGCTAGAATGGCATACCACATCACGTTTATGTGGATACTGCGGAGGTAAGACAGTTGTTGCAGTGGCTGGTAGGCGAAAACAGTGCTCGAATGAATTGTGCAAAAAGAGAATTTACCATCGGGTTGATTTGGTATGTGATGCCTAATTTTTTTCCTTGGTGAATATCAGCAAGCTTCGTGCTAACTTTCTTTCATTGGTGTATCGGAGGTTGTTATCATGATGGTTATAGATAAAGAAAATGACCGTGCAGTGTTAGGTAGGCAGTTGAGATTTGTCCCTCGCATTTGGAGTTGTCTTGCTGGATTTATAGAGGTTTGTTTCTGTCATAGTTCCCTGTTCTAAATTCATCATTTGTCATAGATTGCCCTAATGTTTCCCACCCCCTCAATCCAGGATTGTCAAAATTAGCCTGGAGAAAGTTTAGAAGAGGCAGTAAGGAGAGAAACGTGGGAGGAGATTGACATTGAAGTTGGTGAAGTTGTCTATCACAGTTCTCAGCCATGGCCTGGTATAGTATAGTCTCCTTTTATGCTTCAGTGCCCCCCCCAACTTTAATTGACATAAACTCAATTCAAGTAATTATCTTAGGTCTTGCTACTTTCCCTGCTTGTACGTGTTCAGGTTAGCAGTGCTCAAAGTATATGCACATCTTAATAACAATATGCACATTGCTTATATGGTTAATGACTATTCAATCATGGACAGATTCTGCAAGCATTTAAGTAGCTTTGTATATATACACATCTTAATAGCATTATAAATTGTGAACTCCTGTTTTATACATCTTTAAATAGATTATTCATCCCCCTTCTCCCCTTATAAAAAAAAAAGCAACAAATTTTATGATGTTTCAAAGGATTCATATAGATGGGAAATTACTATCCTAGACACAGAGACGTGAGCCAAAATGTTGGCATGATCCTCTGTAAGGATTGTTGCCTGTAGAGCGAAAAATATTGGAACATTAGGTGCACATATGTTGTGTAGTATATCTTAGTACAAAGATTGTGAATGTAAACATAAAAGATAAAGGAGAAGAACAATGCTTCTCCTGTCAGGGTTAAAGAAAAATTTCATAGCATTTTCCGGCATTTATTGAAGATTTAACAGCTTTGTCTGGATTATCCATTCAACAATGGAGGCTTCATCTTTGGGAGTTTCCATTCGGTATTTGTACATTTCTCTTGCGATTTATCTTGCTGAAATGACTACTTGGGTTCGATTGATATTTTTTTTTTCCATTTGATAATTTTAGTGATTAGAAAATTGTTAGAAGTTTTCTTGAATTTGGATCTTTTGGATTGGATTTGGATACTATTTTTATGTTCTTTAATCAAATGTGCTATGTAAATTATGTATATTTGAGTCCTGCATTGAAAATTTGAAATGTTATTTTCTTAATCCTTATAGGTGAAATATCTTACGAGTATCTAACTTTGATGCATAGTTGGAGAAAATTGTGTGTTTATGTACTCGAATCATGAAAAGGAATACTATCTTTCTCATAGTAAACCCTCTTCTCTGATTCTCAAATTTTTGTTTATGTGGTTACAACTGTAAATTTTGCATATTCCAAACTCAATAGATATGAAGTGTTAAATTTGAAAGATTTCATTTCGATTATATTTTAGTTTACATAGTTTTAACTTTTTTTTTCTTTTTTATATTTTAAATTTGAATCGTCTTCAGAGTTTAATGCCATTGGTGGGGATGCGTTGAGTGTTCTTTTGGAACAAAAACTAAGAATTGAGTTCTAGAGTTGAGTTTTCCCAAAAGGACATGTCAGAATCAGGTTCTTTGTTTAGTTCTGCCAACAACTATGGAAACATGGGTACTTCTATGAATTTAACAACGTCCCTTCCCCCAGAAAATGACATATGCAAAAGTAAACTGGAAATCCAGAAGGCCTCTGATTGTGCTTCGGTTGAAAAAGATAACAAGGTCCTTTATCTTTCTATAGCATGTCCTTTTGCAAACCTCTTTTTATGCAGCCTTACCTGTGTGACAGTGTTTTTAGTTTTAGTCTTTTTCTGAGTAAACAATAATAAAAATGTGAACTTGGGTCAGGAACTTTGAAGATAGGTGAACTAATATTTCAATTTTGAAGGAACTTGATGCCCTTTGATGTAACTGAATGCTTTCCTCGAATTATTGATTATTTTATTTGTCAACTAATTGTCACTTTTACTTCATAAAGTTCTTGCTGAAATCTGGGGGTGGAGCTAAAACTACTTTACCAATTGTTCCCAAACTAAAAGAATTGAGGTTTTATATTCAAAGGTTGAATGAACACAGAAGTTATTTTTAATTTTTCAATTGCAAATTAGGTAGAAAAATGTTATCACTTCACATAATTACCTACACAATTTTATAGCTTTCCAAACATAATTTTGTTTTGCATTCCAATATATATTAAATACTCCACTCTGCATTATTATAATCAGTAGTTCACGTAATTAATACTACTCTTTTCACACAATGAAAAGTAATCATTTTCATGAAATTACTTTGTCCGGCCAACTGGCCAAGTACGAAGTCTTTGTCTCAAAAAAAAAAAAAAAGTTGCACAAATGAGCTGAAGTATGCATATATGTCACCTTTGGCACACCAAGTAGCTAGAATAATATTCTTTGATTCATTAAGAGAAAATAGAGAGTTCTGCGGCAATTAATGTTCGGGTTAGAAAACAAAATTTTAATTGCATAAAAATACATGGAATCTGTAGATTCGTTGTCTTTGGCGCAATGGATGATTGAAAGATTTTTCACCTGAAGGCAAATAAAATACTCCGGTATTCTAAAATTTATACAAATTTTACGAAGTCAGTAGAGAGAAAGTATATGTTGGATTCAAATGTTCATCAAGATTTCCAAAAAAAATAATAAATCATTTTGTTTGTTTCCAAATTAAATACTCCGTATTTCTTAAAATTTTTATAATTGACTTCTAATTGTAGACAAGAATCATATATATATTTTTCAAATCATAGTTTCACTTAGGCTGTCTCAATTGCTATTCTTTTAACTTTGAGATTTATCTACGAAGTCTTTGTCTCAAAAAAAAAAAAAAAGTTGCACAAATGAGCTGAAGTATACATATATGTCACATTTGGCACACCAAGTAGCTAGAATAATATTCTTTGATTCATGGAGAGAAAATAGAGAGTTCTGCGGCAATTAATGTTCGGGTTAGAAAACAAAATTTTAATTGCATAAAAATACATGGAATCTGTAGATTCGTTGTCTTTGGCGCAATGGATGATTGAAAGATTTTTCACCTGAAGGCAAATAAAATACTCCGGTATTCTAAAATTTATACAAATTTTACGAAGTCAGTAGAGAGAAAGTATATGTTGGATTCAAATGTTCATCAAGATTTCCAAAAAAAATAATAAATCATTTTGTTTGTTTCCAAATTAAATACTCCGTATTTCTTAAAATTTTTATAATTATGTACTATCTGATTTATAAAAAATATATCATTCCGTGCATCGCACGGGTGAAATACTAGTATAAATAGTAGGAGATATTAAATGAAAAATGAATTAAATAGGAAATTATATATTATAAATAGTAGGAGATATTAAATGAAAAATGAATTAAATAGGAAATTATATATTATTCAACTGGTTAAATGAAACTCTTAAAACCCTCGATATTTTTTTAAATATTATAAAATTATTTTAAAATTCTATAACTATAATTAATATTCTAGAGCGTTCTACATTTAAAAAAAAAAAAATATAAAACATCATGTTAAATATATTATGAAATATAAATAAAATCATTAAATTTAATTATAATCATTAAAATGGTTAAATATATAATAGTTAAAAATATTTTTCGTCTCCTAACTTTTGCTTTTCTGAAAAAGAATCCAAGATAGTTAAAAACATTCAATTTAGATCCATATATTTTTATATTGGGTTAATTGTAAATTAAATCATCAAATTTTTTTGAATTTTAATTTATTCTAAATTTTTGAATAATTACAAATAAAATCACTATATTTAAATATTGTTGTTCCTGCCAACTGCTTAAATCTAATGTGGCTAGTTAATGTGACACCTCCTTAATGAAATATTATTGTTTTTTATTTCGATTTAATTTCCAAACGTCAAACAATATTGCTCAAATCTAATGTGGCTAGTTAATGTGACACCTCCTTAATGAAATATTATTGTTTTTTATTTCGATCTAATCTCCAAACTGTAAACAATATTTAAATGTGATGATTTTATTTACAATTATTGGGTTAATTCTACATAAATACACCCCGTATCAATTTAATCACGATTTTTACGATTATTATATAAAAAAACCTCAACCTTCGATATACATTTTTTTTCTAGACAACCATTAATGACGTGGCTTGTCGAAACTCTCCACATCAGATTACACATATTATTATTTTTTTCCACATCAAATTACACTTTATTAGAAAAAAAAAACTTTATAAAATAAAACTCCCCTTCATCTATGCAATGAGGTCCAAGGGTTCCCGCCATGATACAATGTTCACCATATTTCTTTTAAATATTTCTGACGCACCACATCGTAAGAAAATTTCACTTTGGAGTTCTCATAGGTAGTGATTGGTGCGGAGCTAACTATAGTGTAAAGTCGTATCTTTTTGGTTAATAAGATCCAAAAGGTTTATCGATCCCGGGGTGCAGATTCATAATAGGCATATAGAAATTATTGTACGTCAAACATCAAAAGTCTTGGTTTCAGAAGATGGAATGTCTAATGTTTTTTTGCCGGGAGAACTAATTGGATTGGTGCGTGCGGATTTACAAACTCCACTCTACTTTCAAACAATTGGGACCACAATTTCTTAGGAATTTGATTTTTTTTTTTTTTGAATTAGGGTTCTATTCCTTATGATTTTGATTTTTAGACTTAGAAGAAAAAGAACTTTAAATTGAGAAGTGAGAAGAGAAGAACTTGAAGTGAGAAGAGAAGAACTTGATTGAGGTTGAGGAGCGGAGAAAAGTGAGTTTTTTTTTTTTTTTTTATAAAGTGTAATTTGATGTGGAAAAAAAAAAAAAATATGTGTAATCTGACGTGCCGAGCTCCGGCGGCGGAAGCGCAAGCGTGGTGACCGGCCAAGGCAATTTTCTGCTTTCGTAGCTAAACGCAAGTGTGGCGACCGACTCGACTGTCTAAACACTGCCCAACTCCATAGCCGATTTTCTGTACCGATTTGCCCTAATCGCACTTATGTGTACAACCCAAAACGAAAAACTTATGTGGACAACTCAAAATAAAAAATAAGAACATTTTATATGGATGTAGAAAGTACATAAAAGCTCTCACCACTCTTTTCATAAATATTGTGTCCAATATTCTCCGCAGACTTTCGTGAAATAGAGGGAGTATAATATTTTCCTCATATTCCACAAAATCAAATGAGATAATAGTAATGTATATTTTTATTTATCTTCCAAATATACAAAATTTAGCTTCTCAAAATATGTTGAATCATACTTGCAATACTTTTGTTGGTCGGAAATTTGCAACTTCACCCAATTCTTCCACTTTTTTAGCCAATCCTTCAACCTTTTCCACAATCTCCAACAACAAGAAATTGAAGCTCGAAATTACAAGATTCTCATCACTTTCAACAACTTCTACCATCTTGAACTGAGGGCTTAATTGTAATTTCACTGACTGTAATTTTGGATTTATTGAACTCTTTGTTTGGCACATTTCCATTTTCCCAATACTTTCTCCAAGCTCTTTTAATGTCCATCCAATTGATAACATAAATTTTTCACAAGGCTCCTTTAGTATTTGTCTTTTCATTGCTGGTGGCTGAAAATAATATAAATATTAATTATATATTTTAAATAAAATAAAATGATAATATTTTACTTATATTTATATTTTTTGTCACCTGTTTTGGAGATTGAAGACACCCTTTTAGTGAAAGAATTATTGTAGCAAGTTCTCTTAAGTGCTCTCCAATTTCTAAGTATTTGTCCCAAGGGTATTGTAGTCCAAATTTTCCATGCCAAGGTTCCCATTTTGCGAAATTTGCCTGCAAAATCAATTTTATTTTAAAAAACGTTTTTTAATAAGTTTGTTGAGTTTTATATTCTCTTTCAATGTTAATAATAAGAGTACGTTTCATATGAAATAAGCCCACGTCAATTCTCTTCTTCAAAGTATCACATTTTAGTATATGGAGTATCACCATTCAAAGCAGTATATAAATTCGATCTTATATAAATAAAAGGACCCTAAGAGCTATAAAAATTACAGTCCATTTAAGAGATTGGAGCCCAGTTAAAAACCTTACTAGTGGAAAACTCTTGAAAAAAATGAATACACTTGTAATAAGCGAAATTTTACAAAAGCATTATAATAAGACAATTAATGTAAAATCTTATCATTTACTATCTTCATTAATTAATTTTAATTTTAATTTTAATTAGTGGAGTTTTTGTGATAACTTTTGGTATTAGTTTATTCTTAATTATATTAATTTCAGTTTGGCCCCGCACACAATATTTCTGATTGGGTCACTGTTGTGCACCGACTTTTTGGAAGCGAAATACCAAAAAATTAGTGTTACACTATGCATTACATATTTAAAAACCATCTTAAACTAACAAATACACAAAACCGGTTTTTCCCTCCACTTATCAAAATTGATCCAAGCATAAAGCATATGTTTACAAAATTAAACAGGTAGGCTATATATGATGAGACATAGAGTTTATTAATCATAATAATTGAAAGAAAAGAAGAGAAAATTCACCAAAGATGAAGAGTGAAGTAGCAATGATAAGTGGCTTTGCAATCCCTCCAACTTGAGCTGCTAAAATAGCAGCCACACACCCTGTCCCTCCTCCTAATAAAGTCCCTACTCCACGGTTTACACCTTTGCTCAATGTAGCACCTACATTCAAATTCGTTCATCGTTAAGTTATCTATTTTTTTCATTTTAGGCATCCTGATTAAGTTACTTCAGCTTAGACATGTGCAGACGGTTTAAACCAGTGATTTCGGTTTTAACTCTTTTTTAATATACATTACTTAGAAAATAAAAATATTACCAATAACTTTACAAGTTACAACTTAGAAAATAACTTTACAGCCGGTTTAGAAAAACTGAAACATCATTTTAAGGTTTCAATTCAGTTTTCGAACTGAAACCAACCTGTTTGACCGGTTTCAATTTGCGCATGTCTACTTCAGCTACATATTAAATTTAATATTTTTTAAAATCAGTGCGCATGCAAAGAGTAAATGAATAACCTGCATAGAACTCGAACATGACGACAACGGTCATGATAGCCCACATGGCATTTTCTCTGACTTGTTCAAACATGGGATTTACCAAATAGAGAAGGGACACAAGAACCAACGCAATTCCAACCTTGATGCTATGAATGATTCTCCTCGTATCCCTTTTATTACATGAAAATAAACTCTTTATGCAAAATGATATTCCATTTGCAAAACCCATCATTCTCTCTATACGTAATCACAAACAAAATTAAACTTGGAATATATATTTTTTTGCCTCTTTTTCCAAACATTCAGCTTAATTGATGGACGTACATTTGGAGTCATAGTTTCCACCATTATATAGTACTTTGGGGGGTGGGGTGTTGTCTTTTCATTACAATAGGTTTTGATTAATTAATTAATTAATTAAACACGAACTTAGGTAGGTATATTTGTGGTTTTGTCTTTAGTAATTTGTGGGTGGATTTCCATTTTTCTTGTTAAACTAGTTATTTTTAAAATAATAGATGAAATATAGTACTCGATTCGATTTTTCTGTTCCACTTTCATATTTTACTGATATTTTACTCTATTAATTTTTTAACATGTGTGGACCCAATATTATAGAACGTTGATTATTTTTTGAAATGACACATGTCAACCATTCATATAGTGAAATAAAACGTGGAACAGACACGAAAATTGAAACAGATGATCTCATTCGACAATTACTTGCACACTTTACTTATTGAAACATCTCAAGATTACTTGCACGCTCGAAATAACCGACAAAATTAATACTCTCATAATATCATTTTTTTAAAATTGTCCCTAATTTTTTGTTCATATTTTACTTTACACGTCATCAAATCACTCAAAACATTCCTCCTTTATTTTACCTCACACATCACTATATCTTTTTTTCTTGAAAACTATGTCGTTCAAACAGTGCAAGTAATTTCGGGAGTTTAGATAGATGAATTTGTGGTGGGCAATTGGTAATGGTGACTCTAGTGGAACACGTTTGCCTAGCACGACTGCCTATGAGAATCATTTTTCCTAATTAATTAGGTAGAAAATATCATGTAACGTACGATGAGAGACTCCAGTTTTTACTTTTAATTTATTTGGGGAGGGTTAGTAATAAAATTTGTGTTTTTTAGTGCTATATATGTGTGTGTCATTTAGTGGAGGAAATTTTATTTTTAGTCCTATAAATTTGAGATATTTCAAAATAAATCCTTTAAGTTTCAACTTTACAAAATACGTCTTTTACCTTTCAATTTTAATCCTTTTTTACATCATTTTTAATCTTTTATGTTTTAATCCTTTACAAAATGCCACATATCATGCCACATCACTCTCTTCTCATGCCACATCACTCTCTTCTCTATATAGTATATTAAAAAAAAAGATAATAATACCCCCAAAATACTCTATACACACCTCATAATTTTAATACAAAAATAGATTCATTTAAATGACTAAGAAACTCTTACATAAATAAATATAAATAAATAGTAAAATAATTTTTAAAAAATGGTTGCAGTTATAAATGATCAATGTGAATCTTATTTTTCTCTATTAATTGAATAAAAAATAAAAATATAATTTAAAATTCAACCAAATCATTAAAACTATATATAATAATTTTAAAATTAATTAAAAAATTGAAACATAGCAAATTGTTAATTTTTCCTTTTTTTTTTTAAAAAGGCCTAAACGAAAAATTACAATATTGACAAATTTTTCTTTGCAATTGGATGTATGGACATATTTTAATTAAAAAATTTAATTTACATAATTTTATCTTTAATTAATATTTAACGCAATTCATTATAGTTCAATTTCAATTGTATATACAGGTGCAATAAATTGCTTCTAAACATCACTCAACAATATTATCCGGGATCAAAATGAGATATAATCGACTCAGAACGACAATATTACCTGTTTATATTACCAGTTATGTGTTTGACAATATATATACATTATGTAAGAATTAATACAATATAAAACAATTGATTTAATTTTTTTTTTAAGTATAAGACATGTAAAATTACATTATAGCGTAACACTCAAATAAATACTACGACTATAAAAATAAACAAATAATATTAATATCGTCTATCATTCAGTTGTGACTCGCATGTTTTTTTAATACTACTAGTACTTATTTTTTGCTTTAAGAAAAATTAAATATACTAATGATTCAATTTTTAAAATAACTAAATAAAATAAAAAATGAAAGAAAAATCAACCCAATCAAAAATAAATATTAAGAAATTTAAATAAAAAATGAAATCTTACTTTTTTATTGATTTTTTTTTTAATTTACTTTTTTTTTACGTTTTATTGAATTTTTTCATTATTTTTAATTTTGTTTTGATGATTTATTTTTTAATTTCAGATTCTATTTAATTTTTTAAGATTCTTTAAAAAAAATTAATTAATTCATGTAAATTATTTATTTTTAAAGATTTAGTTAATTTTTTAAAATACTTTTAAATTTTAATTACATTTTTTAAAAGATTTTTTCAAGTTATTTTTTTTAAAATTGTTTTAATCTCTATTTGTATAAGGGCCGGTTGCT
This sequence comes from Galeopsis tetrahit, assembly GCA_963675135.1. NCBI lineage: Eukaryota > Viridiplantae > Streptophyta > Magnoliopsida > Lamiales > Lamiaceae > Galeopsis > Galeopsis tetrahit. The sequence continues at coordinate 8,805,006 of OY776122.1, read as the reverse complement.
TAGTTATTTTATATACCTATAAAATATTTTGGGGTTTATTAGTTTTACATTTTTTTTAATATATATATATATATATATATAGGAGAGAGTGATGTGGCATGATATATGGCATTTATATATAATGGGTTAAAACATAAAAGATTAAAATTGATGTAAAAAAGGATTAAAATTGAAAGGTAAAGGATGTATTTTGTAAAGTTGAAACTTAAAGGATTTATTTTGGAATGTTTTAAACTTATAGGACTAAAAATAAAATTTCCTCCATTTAGTGCAATTCGACTTTTCTATTTATTTTGTTGAGTTGGTTTAGGTGAAACAATACTTTAATTTACTGTGCACATTCATGTTTTCCTACTAATATTTAATACATTTTAATGAAAAAATTAAACTACAAATCAGTTTCACGTACGGTAAATTATGTATGAATTTATTTAGATTAAATTAACCTTCCATAATAGTATATTTTGATGAATTGTAAAAAGTTATGTATGTATCAAATCGTATTTTATTTATCAATATATATTAATAATTAAGCACCAACAATATTTAAAAAAAAAACTAGGAAATCCGTAATCGAAATTTAAAATAATAATAACACTTTGTCACAAAATCTTAATTGCATCATTTTTACTTTCTGACTTAAAAAAATTGATGTTCACTTGACTTAGCTTATATATTAAATAAGGCTATGTAGCTCTTTCGTAAGAATATTATTGATGTTGATGATGATACTTTGAAAGTTTTTAAAGTACTACTTCTATTTGAAATATAGTACGTAGTAGTGTAGTAATTCCTCCAATAGTATGCACACTTTTGTGCACATGTTTAAAAAAAAAAAAAATGAAAGTAGATTATGTGAATTAAATATATATGATAAGGGTGTTGTAGAAATGTTATGAATTAAGTTTGAGAAATAATTTGAGTAATTAAGTGATGGTTGAAAGATGAATAAAAGTTATGATTTTCAGAAAATGAATGTATATACTTTTGATAGATGGAGAAATAAGGCCTGCAGTGAGTATAATTTTGATGGTCATAGAGAGTGGTATTTACTATTTTAGATTTTTAGTATTTTTATTTTTATTTTACTCACTTCAATTGATTATTTAACCCCATTAAGAAACATATTTATCTCTTTAAATGTAAAGAAATAATTTGTACATTAAAATTTGTGTAAACAATAAATGTAAAGTTAGAGAAGGAAGGTAGGAAAATGGAATACTGTTTTAAGAGTATTATATATAACTGTATAAAAATATTATCATTATACTAGCTATAAAATGATATTACACATATTTTTCTCATATTCATATCATAATATGATTATAAAAGAATTAATATTAATATTTTTGAGAAACTTGATAATTAATATTAATGTTTTTAATGTAAATATTATAATTATACATATATTGTGTTTTAGATCATTAATTTTTTTCGCACCCTTCACCCTAGCTAACATCGAATTCTGAATTTGCCCCTTCGCATGTTAAATCGGTTTGATTATTTTACTCGGTTCACATATTGATTGAGTTTTTCTTCAATGGTTCCCTAAGGACATGTTTGTTTTGGGAACTATCACGTCCGGACGGGGTACGTAACATTCCCCGTCCTATTCTAGTACGAGATTTCACATTCGGATTTCACCATCCAACTTCATGCACCCTTAAAAATATAATATATTATACTATTATAATAATACAGGATCATACGTTCTTATACAATTGATTTGACATAAAATTACATTTTATAATACAACACCATACACTCTTACACAATTGATTTGACATAAAGTTACATCTTATCCCCTTTAACATTCCAAAACAAACATACACAAACACTATTCATTAGGATTTCTCCATCCACATATCCCCCATCCTACCTAATTTCAAAACAAACACCCCCAAGAGTAAAAACACTAGAATATTTGTCTATACATTTTCAACTATTCCCTATTACATTGTGTTTCGACATTTTTCCTTAATACAAATTTCTCAAACATTCGTGTCACACATGTATTTATTCAAATGTTTTAAGTTTCACAAAAAAGTATACAGTGTAGTTAATAGACATATAATGAGTAAGAAGATGAATATTTCTCATAGAAATCGGTAGATACAATTTAACTTTATTTTATTACGGAGTACAACTTAAATTTGAAAAGGGTTGTATCCATATTCATGTAAGTGTATTATGGAAAATACTATTGTGTCTTCCTTATCTTGAAATAATCATATTTTTTCGGAAAAGATACATATATAATTAAATATATATAGATAACCATAGTCCATATATGCCTAATCTAGAACCCCCACTAAATTATAAGAAAACAAATTTGTTAAAACATTTGAAATTTTAAAAGGAAACTCATCACTAACTACAAATAAACAAAATTTATCTTCTATAATTAAATTATTCTCCACTAAACTAAACTAAACTAATCAATATTGATAAGACAACTATAGATAAAAAGTATCTCCAACACTACATATTAATTATTATTGGTATTCAATGAAGTTTTTAATAAAGTATATGCTTTTATTTACGCAAAATTATTTATATTGGAAAAATGTCTGGAAATTGATTGCGAGATTGAATTTGAAGCCCTACAAGCTTAATTTTTAATGTGATTTTTGGTTCGATAATGATGAAATATAATTGAAATGGTATTAGATTTTTTGAGAAAGATATGTTTGGGAAAAAAAGACAAAATGTACTTTGAATTTGACATTGGCGCACTATATATAACAAATGGAAACTATCAATCTGTCACAAATGAAAAAGTTCCCCCAATGAAATTAGTAAATATAATGAATGTGATTTAGTCAATAGAGCAATTAAAATAATTATAATGGTTTAAATGTTAATCATGATAGATAAGGGCATGTGTTGTTTAATTAATCGTTGATCGCTTTCATCAAATCCTTTAAATTCCAAGTATTGAGGATATGATTTATTTATTTAAAAAAAATATGAGTGAATTAATTTTATAACTTTCTATAAATTTTAACTTTTGGATGAGATAAAATGATTTCAGGATTAATTTTACATCTCTCTACAAGTTCAGACTTTTAATAATATCCGAGTCATAGGCTCACACTTATGTCTTGGGTTCAAATCTAGCTAAAAGTATATAAACTTCACTCATATTAAATTGGTTACTCGATGAGCTTTCTTTTCAGCATGTAGAAGCAATGATTTGGTCCACGGATAAGAGAGAATTTGTTGGGATATGAATCCTATAAACAATGTTCTAATTGATGAAAGTATGTTTTGATGGCCAAAAGCAACTTAAAGTTAGTGATATATGTGGTTCTAAGTCATCTTAACTAAGTCATCTGAATATAAGCTTACTAATCTGATGAGAATCTTAAATTGAGATTACTGATCTTAATGCTAACTGAAATAAGTTTACTGATCTTATTTAGTAATATTGAGTAAAATTACTGATCTTAACTAAGTCATATGGAATAAGATTACTGATCTGAGTATGGAAACTGAGAATAATTTTAGTGATCTTATATGAGATATTTGAAATCTGAGTTACTGATCTGATATACTTACTGATCTTATATGCTTACTGGTCTTATATGTAAGTTACTGATCTTAAGTGTTTACTGATCTTAGTATTTACTGATCTTATATAAGAGTTATTGAACTTACATGAGTTACTGATCTTATTGGTTACTGATCTGATATATGAACTGTTAGGAACTAAGCTGATGTTTTGTATTGTATAGACAGCTTATAGTATAGGATTTTGATATACTCATCTGTATATAGTTCAGTTGATGTATATATAGGTTTTATATTTGTAAAGTTGTATTTTATTGTAATCAGCAATGCAAAAGTTCAGAACAGTAGATTAGAACTAGATTAGAAGAAGATCAGAAGACTAATGAAGACTCAGAGGACTACTTCAGAATAAGAAGACTTCAAGAAGAGTTGAAGATAAGCTTAGAAGAAATCTGGAGAAGTTTTGAACAATTTTTGGTTACTGTGCCGATTGAATCAGAAGAGTAAAAATCAGCAGAGTAAAATTCGAAGAGTAAAAATCAGAACAGTAAGTTACTGTGCTGATTTGGTGAAATTGAAGAATAAGTTTGGAAAGCTTATTTAAGGTGTAACTGAAGATTTATTGAAGAAGTGCTGACTTGGAAGGAAGTTACAAAATCGGTTACAAGAAGAAGTTACAAAAACAGTTTTAGAGTTAGTTGAGAGTTAGTTCACAAACTGCTAACTATCATACTAAGTTCTATAAATAACTGTGTAATCTCCTACTGCTGAAGACTACTGAGAAATTACTGATCTTAAAGCGTTCACAAGCAATCTAAGTCTACAGAGCACAAGAAGAACTCACAGAGTTGAAGGAGATTAAAGAAGAAGAAGAGTCACTGAATTGAAGAGAAGAATCAAAGGCTATTCAAAGAGAAGTTTTACTTTTCAAAGTTTAAGTTTGTATTTTGTAAAACAAGTGTGCTAGTTACTTGGAGAATTACTAGTAGATCGAAGATATACCTGGTGGTATAATCGAAAAGATCAAAGTCTTAGTCTTGGGACTCTAAGCCACAAGAAGCTCAAGAAGAGTAATAAAACTTCACAACTGGAGTTGTGAGAGTGGATGTAGACATTTGTCGAACCACTATAAAATTCTGTGTTCTTTACATTTTCTGTTTGATATTTGTTTGAATTGTTTAACTAAAAACATTAAGAATTAACAAAGATAAAGATCTAAAGAAAAGTTGAGTATAAACTAGTAAGGCCCATATTATTCTGAAAATACTGATCTGAGCTGAGTAAGCACAGTACAGTACATAAGAAGACTAAATTCCGCATTGCATATTCTGATATTTTGAAAGATTTTTGAAAGTCTATTCACCCCTCCCCTCTAGACTTTCTTAGCTTACTCAATCTTAACTCAACTTTGGGACCAACAGAATTAATATTAGAGAATTGAGTTACACTTATGTGCATTCAATCGTATTGTGCAATTGAACTACAATTTTAGTTTGTTTCTATTGTAAAGATTAAAATTTTAATTGGACAATATATTACTTAAAAGTTTTTAAATAATAATGAGAGACTTAACTTCTTCACCTATCAATTAATCATCCACTAGGAGAAGGACGAAACGATTGAGTGAGATTAGAAAAATACATGATATACCTAGCTTTTCCACCATGCATATTATCTTATATTGATATTGATTATTTTACATTAATTTTTATATATATTTTTTAAATTTTATTATACTGATGATGAAAGGTTATGTTGTTACATCCTAATTGCCTCCATGAACACGTATACGTACTCATCGATTATGTATGTATTTTACTATTACGTACGTGTTAATTTCTTATGAACACATTGTGAAGTCAAACTTTATTTAAATAATTAATTATGGCCTAATTGATTCTATTATATTATACTCATGATAACTCACTCATCCTTAAACACTACTTTTCATCTCCTTTTCCTACAAAATCATTTAAATTTTAAACCATACTCAATAAATTATTTACCATTATTAATATATATTTCTATATTTCTATATATATATATATATATATATATTGAATTAGAAAACTGCACTTTACATGTATTTTTATAAAATAAAAGTTTTAAAATATAAATTTGGCTTTTCAAATTATTTGAGTGAAAAAAGCTTGTATGAATCTCATACGATACCATTTAAGATAATTTACTATATTACTAAGATTCACAGATTTTTCGAGCTCCAATTCAATCGTATTATACACTAAAATATGACACCATTGAACACATAATTTTGTTAATTAATGAATTTTACTAGCATTACTCGTCTAGCTAGTTTAATTAATATTATTCATCATTTGGGAGGTGGGGGGGGGGTGTTGTTTTAAAATTTATAAAATATAGTAGTATTTAGAATCGTATATTTTCAATTAAAAACATCAAATCACGCACATAGTCTTTGAATATAGGTGTAGATCGATCATTAAAAAAGAAAGATAATACAGTTATCATTGTGTTTAATGAGAGGTCATGTTTTTATTAGGATATACTAGGATAAGGGTATTTGTTTTGTTACTTTTGTATGTCACATCGGCTTCTAATTAACCTCAATGAGATATCTTGTACAATAATAAAAAACTTATATGCAATATTGCACATTTCAGTTATTCACACACATATTCTTTATAAATACACCCACAAGTTTAATTCACACACATTTTTTTATAAATACACCCACAAGTTTAATTCACACACATTTTTTTATAAATACACCCACAAACTTAATTCACACATACATTTTTTATAAATACACCCACTGACAACTCAATTCATACCCATATTTTTTATAAATGCACTCACTGACAGAAATTGAAAATGGTCATCTTCTCCGAGCAGTTTTCAATCACCTCAGGCCGCGGTCGGACGATGCAATTTACGATGACCTTAATCCTTAAATATTCTTTAATACTAATCATTATGGGTCAATGTTATTTTGTATTACATGCAATAATATATCTTACTACATGCAATAATATATGTTACTATATATTATAATATGGGTTACTTAATCAATAAAAAAAATATAAAAATATAAAAGAATCAATATTACTATATAAAATTGTGTTATTACTACATAAAAAATTATATGTTACTACATACTACAGTTTGAATTACTACATTGAATAGACGTTTGTTACTATATGTAACTTTATCCAATGATCTAATATTTCTCGCATCATCCTACAATAAAATATTTTGTATTACAACATGATTATTGTATTTACTACATTCGATAATATATGTTACTACATATTATAATGTGAGTTACTACATCAATAAAAACACTAGAAAAAACGTGTTACTAAATAAAAGAATTTTTATTATTATATAAATAGTTTGTGTTATTACTACATAAAATAATGTGTATTACTACATATTACAATTTGAATTACTACATTTAATATCCCGCGTTCGACAATAAAATAAAAGATAAAAAAATCACATAAACGAGTAAAATAAACGGATTAAAAATTTCGAATTAAGCTGACAGTGGGTGTATTTATAAAAAATGTGTGTGTGAATTAAGTTTGTTGGTGTATTTATAAAAAATGTGTGTATGAATTAAACTTGTGGGTGTATTTATAAAGAACATGTGTGTGAATGACTGAAATTCATATATGCAATATTTCATACAAGACTAGCCCTTTTATTTTAACATTCTGTATAGGCTAACTATAGCCATAAACGGCTAAAGTTACAATTTTTTTTTTCTAATCCTCACAATCACTAAAATACTTTAAAATTTGGTCAGTAATACTGCAATAAATTCTTCCAATCAAACTCAAAATAGCCACTCGACAGGCGTTCCACTTGACTAGCTCTCATCGTCCATACCTCAACAAGTGTTAGTTTGCGGGGTAACGGAACACTCCGTCCATTGGTGTCCCGTATTTACATGTGCTCCGGCATCATCAAACCCACCATCTTGGTCGTCCTACTCTAACATGTTGGTTCACACGACTGTCTCCACTCCGACTCCCTCAAGTTGAATTCTAGATTTTGGAGTATTTTATCACATAATAACTGTTCTGGCCAATCTCTATTTCTCTCTCCTTATCGTTAGTGATTGTAAACCTCTTGATATTATGCATATAGTAATACTTTTGTTCTCACGTGTCCCGTAACCTAATCTGAATATTCCACCTATGTACCACTAATGATGTGTTGGTTATTTTCTCTGGTCCTAAATTTAAGAGGTAAATTAAGGATCGACGAACGAGGGACAATCGCCTACGCGACCTTCATGTTAATGGGCTCTATGCTTGGACGGTTGACACCCCGTCAAAGCCTTATAAGTTGAAAATAAAACAAAATGCAAAATTACCATTTTATTTTTAATATTATCTATAGTTTTTTTTTTCTTTAAATAATTATCACATCTAAAAATTCGAATTTATTATGTTATGTGAAATTAAATAATGAATATTATTATTATTATTAAAAAATTAATTTTACGCACCACTTCAAACTTTCTAATGGGTTGATTTTTTATATTAATTTCTTAACCTATTTAAAAAAAAAAAACTTATATGAAATATTTCATAAATAAAATATAGATAATTAAAGTAAATTTGGGACAGAAATTCGGCGAGTGAACATAAATCAAACTTAATTAAAATATTTTTTTTTCATTTTTAAGTATTATTTTACTAAATGATCAAAACTATGTTACTAAATTATTAAAATATTATCAGTATAGTACAAGTCCAAAAATATTATATACCCATCTAATTTTTTTGGGAAATTCTCTAAAATATTTTTAACATGTAGCAGTACATTTTTTATCTGGTAGAATAATACTCGATTTTAACCTTGTAGTAACAATATATAGATCATGTAGTAAACTATCTGCTTGCTATCCGTAAATTTTTTAGACGACCTGAATCCAGATTTTTGACATATAATTTAAAAAAAAAAAAAATCTTAATTAACATTTGCTCCATATTTTATTATTGAGGTAATTCGTCATTTTGTGACAATTCTCGTTTTACGAGACCAATTCAAATATTACAAAAATATCGACTTAATTAAGGTCGTTAAATGATATCTTAATTAGTATTGACAAAGATGTGTTTCAGCGACAGGTGTAGAATGAAAGATCAAATTAATTAATATAAAAATTTGCATAAAAAATAAAATTAAAATTATGAGAATATCTAATGATCATATATATCATGAGTGAGCTGTTGTCCAGACTCATTAATAAAATAAAATTTATCCACGGGGTGGCAGGATCAAAAGTTCAATTCTTAATTTAATATTATCTCCGAAAAATGAATTAATAATATATTATATCTAAAATATTGATAAATATATATATATATATTTTTAATCTTGTCATGTTATCACATTACGTGATATTGGATGACTCAACATTCACTACATAATTTTCTCTTTGCTATTTATATATCGATCACATATTTTATTTCAGTAAATATATTTTTTTAAAGTATTTCATCATATAAATATAATACGTAGATACAGATGGTGAAGTCTCTCGTTAGTCGATTAATTGATTTGATAATAAGTTGATAAATTAATTAATATATTCATAATAATTTGAAATATTGGAATATGAAAATTTTTATTGCGTAATTTTATTAAGAGTTTATATACGTAAATTTTTGTTGATACGCGTTGAGGTGAATAAGATTTTTGTTTATAATTGGAATTCATTTAAAATGATTCTAAATTAAATAGTTTATTTTTATTGGATGATTTAAGAAGATTGAAATATAAAAAAGACATGGAAGAAATAGTATAATACACATGGCCTGTGTAATATAGGCATATAGCAATTACATAAACAAACAATAAGTTAAAAGAGCCGAAGAGAAATTTATATTTGTGCAATATTGAACGTGCAATATTAACACAAATTAGAAAGCTAAGGTATAAAATTTCACAGTTCTAATTAATGCTGGTCGAACTGGCTCAAATATTGTTATACATATTTGACTTTATAATAACACATATACTAGGTATTAAAATTTGTGTTATTATATAAATACAAATATTTTACTTTATGAAGAGAAAATGTGTTATTGGTAAGAACAAAAATTAGTAAAAATGTTAAAAAAAATCAGAAGATATATTAAATTTTAATATTCAAAACCTTAATCCATCAAATTGAAACGTAAATTTAACAAGTAAAAGGGAAGAAGAAAAAGAAAAAAAAGTAAGTAACCCATATTTTTTTTAATACATCATATATATATATATATAATATAATTGAATTTATATAACATTGCATATAATTTTTTTGTCAAAAAGCTACCTCCCAACCTAAAAAATATGGGTACGCGTAATGGACACGGTAGTTTTTTTTTTTGTCTATTTAGTGTTTAATTTCCGAAGAAAAATATGGGTACGCGTAATGGACACGGTAGTTTTTTTTTTTGTCTATTTAGTGTTTAATTTCCGAAGAAAATTAAATCATCTCTAAAGACTATATGTATATTATATAATATTAATTAAGTTGTTGGCCACAAGTGTTATGATTTATGACTTTTTGTGATGTAATTTGCATGCTTTTTTACTATTCCACCATATGATGATTTGATGAAATCAGTGGAGGCTTATAATATATACCTTCTTGATTTTGATTGAAACCTGCTTACTAACATCATCAAATTTGTTCCACCAAAAACCCTATTTATAGCAACTTCGTCGAGAATATAATTAGGTTACTTTTATGTATGATGTCATACCTCTTAAATATTTTCTCCGTTCGATTATAAGTTTCTCTTTAAATTTTGAACACGTGAATTAATTAGAAAAATAATTAAAAAAGAGAGAATACTCCCTTTGTCCATCTATAAAAAATTTATTTTATCATTTTAGTCCATCCGTCTATAAATTTCTCATACATTTTTTAACAAATACGAAATATCTTTTAATTTTTTTATCCTTTCACTTCACTTTATATTTTACTTTTCTCTCTATATCTTTCTCTGTCTCAATCACATCACTTGTATTATATCTATTATTTAATTATTTTTCTTAATCTGTATGCCAAAAAGTAACAGAAAACTTATAGACGGACGAAAGGAGTACGTATAAATTGAAGTGTAAGAATAAAAAAAAAAAATCACTACAAGAAAATTGATTTTTAGTGACAGAAATCTCGTCATTATAGTTTTTCTAACTAAAAACATTTAATGACAAAAATTGACTTTTAGTGACAGGTCCTATCATCAATTCTCAATTTCATGTGTCAATGTAGACTTTTAGTTAGATAAGCAACAAAGAGAGAATTTTGTTACTAAAAATCAGTTTTCTTATAGTGATTTGACAAAAAAATATGAGAGATTTATAAACAAACGAACCAAAATTATAAAATAAAAGGCTCATAGGCAGGCAAAGAGTATCTAATTAACATTTTTAATTTTTTTCACCTATATATATTATACCTTTAAATTTGACTTTAAGAAAGTAACTATTCGTCTCCTAAAATGATTTTGTAAGTCATTCTCACTAAATGAGTTTTGCAAAACGGTCTCACATAAATCATGGTGTTAAAGAAAATTATCCCTATATGTCAACGGGAGAAATACCAAATTAAATAATAGTATAACATATTAATATGAGAACTACCAATTTTTACAATATGCCAGGTTAAGCTTTTTATTTTATTTTTTCCTTTTGCAAAAAAGAGGTATTTTTATAGGTAAAAGAATTACTGAACGAGTTTGGATCGAAGCCAAGAAAAAATGTACTCCCTCCGTCCCGGTATAAGTTTCTCATTTCTTTTGGGTGTTTTGATTAAGAAATATAATAAAATAATAGATGTAGTACAAGTGATGTGATGGAGAGAGAAAAAATAATAGATTAGTATGAGATGAAGTATGATAAAATAATAGATAAAGTGTAAGTGATGTGATTGGGAGAGAGAAAATAATTTACCAAAAATGGAATGAAAAACTTATTGTGGGACATCCAAAAAAGGAAAGTGGGAAACTTATAGTGGGACGGAGGGAGTATTAAAAACTCATTTTTTTCTCACATAGAGTTAAATGATACTTGGGTGTTCACAATTTTTTATCTTTAATTATTGAATGTTCACAATTTTTTATCTTTAATTGTTGAATGTTCACAATTTTTACAATATGTCAAATTAAGCGCGTTTAGACTCATTTAAGCAAAAAAAGAGAAATTGTGAACATTCAACAATTAAGCACGAGCTTGACTTGATAATAAAAACTGTGACAAGGCCTAACTCTACACTTAAAACCAAGGTGTTAAGTGAGAGGATTGTCCAGACTTATAATTAAGCCCACTCAAGACCATCTCTCTATCCGATGTGGGATACCTTAATAAAAACAACTCGATTAAATATATGCATAGCTATTCGATCAACTCAAACACTCTAAGGTTCGATTCAACTCGATTACATATATGCCTACCTATTCAACTCAAGTGCATCACTCGAGTGGTCAAGTGCTTCTATATATAACACCAAATTTGCTCCAAAATGCTCCAACATCCTTAAAATGCACAAACAACCTTTATCCCAAAACAAGTGATATATCAAGCATATATGTGCATGCCAGGATTAATTTAGACATGAATGAGACCAAATACATGAACATATTTGAAACAAATATTAATATTGACCCACCACAATTTAAACTTATATCTTTATTTTGTCTTCTTTTTTTCCTTGTTGTGAAGTTTAGGTTTCATTATTTTTACCCTTCATTAAAGAAATACATATTTGAGTCTTTTGAGATAAATTCTTCATATTAATTTAAAGTGTAAAGTATATTATTAATTCTTATTATATATATGAATAATTAATTATAGTGTAAAAAAATGTTGCACTGGGTAATAAAATAAATATATAATTACTTATTTATGATTGGTAATTATTTCGTTGGTTGATTGAATTATTATTGTATATCTTGAAAATGATATTTTTCAAAGAGTTAGTATTTAGGAAACTATCATGCAGAGTTTCCGAAACGATCATGTTTGTTCATGTTAAGCAATTACGTAGTCCCCTTAATTCAGATTTAACTAACAACAATTCAAATTTTTAACAAAATTAATAAATTTAATCTTCACAAAAAAAATTTATACTCCGTATGTGATTTGTTCATGTTAAGCAATTATGTAGTCCCCTTAAGTATTTCATATATAGTATCATAGTCGACTATGTTTCAGACGTTAGTTGAAAACAATTTCGCTCATATTAAATTGTCTACTCGACAGACCTTTCTGCGATAATTTAAAGTATGAACTTTTAAATAAAATATAATTCTTTTAAGAAATATTAAATCAGGTTTAGAAGGGTCGATGAAAGTGTGTAAGAACTTTAAAATTGTGACACCTAAAAATAAATCCATGTAATTAAATATGACCTAATTAAATAGGTGATTAGTGGAATAAAGAGGTGGTAATTAGGAGATTCCAAGGGTATGGTAATGGGGCACATCAATTGTACGATTATACTTTATCCGTAGCACGGATCCACTTCATAATTAATAGTGGAAGAAACGCATTCTTATTGCTTTAATTTTGCACGCCAACTTTCTTTTTCTTCTTATGACTTATGACTCGTTTAATTGGTTAATTTTATTATTTTTACTTTTGATTTTATATAGATTGATTATTTTTATTCACTTTTTAAAATAATGATAATCACACTATTTTATATATAAACTAATCAATATTTATTAAATTTGTGCGAAGAAATGAACATTATAAATTTGGACGAAGGGAATATTATTTTGTTTTATATAAAAACAAAAATCTACAACGTGTTTAAATGTTTTTTAATGTCAATATGCAACTTGTAATTTTTGTTTCAACTTATTGCAACCTTTACATTTTTTTATTCAATTGCAACTTGTAATATATTATAAATTTGATCGAATAAACTTTTTTATTGCCCAAAAAATATCGAAAAACAATAAAAATTATAGAGTTTAGGTTGCATTTAAATAAATAAATAAAAAACTATACAAATTACAAGTTAAAAAATTATATAGTAGATTGCATTTTTTCATATTGTAGTTTAAGTTTATACACTATTTGATGATTTGGTGATGTAAAAATTGAATTTATACTTAACTTATGTAATAATCTATCAATTACATAAAATGGGTAAATCACACGTACAAGTTCTTGTCACGAACTCAGAACTCAACCAAAAAAACCCATAAATTTGACTAGTTTAATTGAATTTTTATAGTCAGGAGTGTTTAAATTCATGAACTTTGATCTAAATTTATTGAATTCGATTAAAACTCATGAATTTAAATTTCAATTGCCTATGTTTGCATGGTTAAGTTTGGATGAATAAAATTTTGAGATGTTGCTTATTTAGTGAAAATGAAAATGATAATTATTGAATAATGAATTTCAATGAAAATGATAATGATAAGTACATTAATTGTTGGACTATTCTGATGTCGATTGAGCATGTTGTTTGGACACTCATTGTTCAACTTATGATTACTCTATTTTCTTAGGCTCTAATCTCGTCTCGCTGAGTGCTAGGAAGCAGTTAATTGTTTCTGATTCAAGTTGTGAATTCGTGTATAAGGATATGTCGACCAATGTTGCATCTGAAGTTGTTTGGGTGACACTTCTACTTCGTGAACTTAATGTGCTATTGTCCACAACGCCCACCTTACTTTGTGATAATAGAAGTGCTTTGTTTCTCATCCAAAATTCGGTGACACATAAATGTGCTAAACATATTGATTATCATTTTATTTGAATACTTGTTTCTGCTAAGTGCCTTCACACTTGGTTAATTTGTTTCATCCAATTGGCAGGTAACAGACATCTTTGCAAAGATTATTCCATGATCATGGTTTGATTTCTCTTCTGATCCAAGCTACGCGTTTGTCCACCTCCGCTTTGCTTGAGAGGGGGTGCTAGGAATAAATCAAATGGAGATATGAATTGATTTATTCCATTTGTAAAATATCTCTTGTAGAATAAAAGGGTGAAAAAAAATAGTGAATTTTATCAAATAATGTAAACATTATGTTAGAACTGATAAAAAGGAAAGTGCAGACATTAAAGAGGGAGTATATTTTACGATCCTTTCAAATAACTTGTTAATTTGTAGCTATTTTTCCTTAATTTTAATTAGTTAATGAATTTTGATTGTTGACAAGAGAGTTAATGCCCTTATTTTTTTTATGAGTTTCAACAAGGGCTGGATTATAGGTAGGTGGAGTCTCCACTAATTTGTCATCTAGTTGAAAGATAGAAAGATTGCAATTTCACCACCTTTGCTTGCTCCATTCCACTATCTTCTAGACTTCTAGATATGAATAGCCTATCATTATTTTTGATGTATCATTTGCATAATATACAACTGATATAATTAATACGGAGTATTATTCAGTGAAAATAATAAAATATTATCAAAACAACTTAAGTAAGAGTCACAGTGTGCACTCAATTGTATGGAACAATTAAGTCTTTTTTTTTTTGTCCACCAAATATAGTCTCATACACTTTATGGAAACTATCACCCTTTAACTATCACTTAATTACTCAATTTGTCATTAACTTTATTCACAAACATTACTTTATTAACAATGCACCCCACAATACTCTTACTTTATCTACTTTTTCCTTAAAACTTGTGTCCCACTTCAATGAAACTACATTTGGTGGATGGAGAGAGTATAAGTTAAAAATTCAATTGAATAATTAATAATATATTTAAATCACTTAAAATCAGTTTTTACAAATAAAAAAAATGGGAACAATTAATGCATCACTGTGCAATTATAGGGCCCGCTCTTTTTCAGTAATAGTTGGGCCGACTGTATTTGAAAATAGGGTGCGGCTAAAGACACACACGAATCCTATGAGGACACCCACCAAAATTTTTTTTTATCACTAGGGGTATGCAAAATATCGTATGTACCCTTCTTGCATATTTTTTTAAAAATTGACGGATGAGTACACCCATCCATTCCATTTCACACCCGATTCATTATTTCACACTGAAATCACCACCAAAACAACCACCATAAGTTTGATAAAAAAAAATTCTAAAACCCAAAATTTCAACAACAAAAATAAAATCTTAATATGTTCGAAAATTTTACCCAAACAAGAGATGTCCGAAATTTTTTAACGAACAAACTCAATATGTTCGAAAAAAAATTCAAAACAACTTAAATTTGTCCGAAAAAAAAGATCGAACAACTTGTTCGAAATTTTTTCCAAAACAAACAGAGATTGTTCGAAAAAATTTCAAAACAAAGTCAATATGTTCGAAAAAAAATTCAAAACAAAGTCAATATGTTCGAAAATAATTTCTGAACTTGTAAAAATCCTAATTTCCAAAACAAAGTAAAAATTTCCTACCTTGTAACTGAAACGGGCAGCGATGGCGAACGGTGAACGCGCACACCTCCAGTGGCAGTGGCGAATGTGCACACCACCAGCGACGGCGGCGTTTGAGGGGTCGCGAAAGGCGAGGGAGGGGTCGCGACGGCGGCCGCGTCGCTTGGAGGAGGGGCGACGGCAGCCGCGTTGCTTGGTCTTCTCTTCAGCAGACGCCGCGGCGGCAGAAGCTTCAAACGGAGGGGTCGCGGCGGTGGCAGAAGCTTCTCGCGACGGCGGCCGCTTGGAGGGATGAGGAGGTGGGCCGCGGCCGCCTGAGAGTGGGAGAAAGGGAGGAGGCGGTGGGCCGCTGCCGCCTGAGAGTGGGAGGAAGGAAGGAGGCAATTGAGAGAGAGAGAGAGGAGAAAAATTTGGTGGGTGTACCAAAATAAAAGAAAATTAGGGTTAAAAAGAAGAAGGAGGGTATTTTGGGGTTTTCCGCGTGGGTGTCCTCATCGCAGCGTTTGTGTCCTCATCGCGTAGGTGTCCTCATAGGATCTGTGTGTGCCTTTAGCCGCACCCTTGAAAATATTGTCCTGGCCCTCCTGGGTCTAATTATTTGTATTTGGTATATGTTTTATTGGACTTTAACCACTCTTTTATGATTGGGCTGGCTTGGTGATATTCTATGGATTACACTTACTTAATATGTATACTCACATGCATCCATATAGAAGTTATTGATGATATCAAAAACTAATATATTACAAAATCTCCTTCAATTATGACTCGAACCATTGGTAAAGGAGTTGCATTCTTGTGTACCAGTTACACACATGTAACTTGTTTCTATTTAATATTTGAACTAATACTATACAATACGTGAACTAATACTATACTATATTTGAACTAATACTATACTCTATTTGAACTAATATTATACTGTATTTGCCATAACTCATTAGTAACATTCACTTATTTAGAAAATTGTATTAAAAAGGAACAAGTTACATGTATGTAACTGGTACACACAAGTATTTGCCTTGGTAAAGAAGTCGCCCACAGGTTACGGGTCGGGGAACATAGATAGTTGAATCAGTCGCTAACAATATATAGCAGAATCAGCCTGTTGGACATCTGAATACTTTACAAACCCGTAACCTTTACACAGATCAGACTAAGGGTGTAGATCCGTCGGAAATCGATAGTCGGATGAATTTGTGATGGAGAATGAAGCTGCAATCGAAGAGTCATTTCTAATTTTCTACAACATATTTATTTAGTCAAATTAATCCATTTGAATCCTTTCAAATCCATTTAATTTACTGTCATTTAATTGTTTTGACTACTACTTTGTAAAATCCTTTAAATAGGATATATATCAGTGTGAAATGACATTGAAAAATATATTAAGAAAATCTTAAGGTTTCATCCCTAATCGATATTTTGTTTATCTGAATATTTCGTTATTGAAATTAACGGTCTTGACTTCAAATACGACGCTTCCCTGCATCAGTTATTGATGCACTGCCTAGCGCCTAGCATAGACGGACCTGGGGAGGTGGGGGTACAACTGTACCAAAAAAAAACCACTACCATATCTTATAGCACATGTTTGTGACAAAAATTACTATTGGGCCACTTAATTTTTATAATTGGGCTTCGTTTTCAATTTATATTTGATGTTCAGTGTTGAGTTTTTTTTTTCCCAAGTCTTATATATTAAAGCTATTTATTTGTTGTTATTTAATTATTTTAGGTAAATTCTTGTATACAATATAATTGAATTTTAAGTGATTAAATATATTATCAATTGTCCAATTGAATTTTTAACCCATCAAATTATAACCAAGTTAAAATTGTGACTCAATTGTATCAATTGTACCACGCAATTGAGTGTTGATTCTTTATTTAATTATCACTCTCTTCAATTTTATTATTCTCATTCCCTTTTGAAAATAATATTATTCAAATTATTTTAGTATTTTTTCTTCACTCTCAAACCTTCACTTATTTATTCCAATTATCATTATTTTTGTCCATAAACGTGTTCACATATATATTTTATCTTAAATTAATTGATATTTAAAATTCGCGTCGAAAGAAATTGACATAATGAATTTGAACAAAAAGGGTATATTTTTCTGTGAGTCAAATATAATTTAAGTATTTTTTTTACTCTCTTGTCTATAAATCTACTAATTTTTAATCATATATTTTATTTTTTAAACCTCCATGAATTTCTGACCTTTTCACAGTGTTTTATCATAACATGTTTTATATTTTTATTTAATTCCCACCAAGGAAGTAGGCGAGGGAAAAACCCTCGGAAATCCGTAGCAGTTCCGTAGCAGCGACTTTCCCTCGCCAATATTATCCAAATAAAAATTGAATTATCTGGGATTCGATCCGATCCCAGACATCGGTGGGCGTTGAACTCGAGACTGAGAATCATAACATGTTTTATATTTTTTTATCATAACATGTTTTATATTTTTATTTAATTCCCACCAAGGAAGTAGGCGAGGGAAAAACCCTCGGAAACCCGTAGCAGTCCCGTAGCAGCGACTTTCCCTCGCCAACATTATCCAAATAAAAATTGAATTATCTGGGATTCGATCCGATCCCAGACATCGGTGGTCGTTGAACTCGAGACCTCTCAGTCCTGAAGCATTTATGGGCGTCCCTATTGCCAATTAGGCTAGGAGATATTGTCATTATATTCTGAAATGCAATTAATATATATATATATATATATGTTATATGGAAAAAAAATTCTTCTTTAATTTAAATTTGATTGTTTATTTTAACATACATGTTAAATTTTTCAATACAAAAATTATAAAAATGTGTTATCAATAATTATGTTTAATTGTGTACACATGCTTTGTTATATATTAATTAACTTTTAATGTATTAAAATTGTTAGATTAATTGTACATAATATTTAATTGTTTTTTTTTTATATGGAAGTTAAATACCCATCTCTTTTTTCCCCTCCCCATGACTCGAACCCAAGTTTTTCCCCTCCCCATGACTCGAACCCACCTAAGGCCTAGGTAGTGGTGCTCTAACCACTTTGTCGTACATAATATTTGTATATTTATATATATATATATTCAACATTATCATAATCATATAAATATACGTTCAAGAAAATTTAAATTTCAAGTCTTCAACATAATTAAAATCAATTATCATCTTGTCCACCTATACAAACAAAACAACATTAAAAAACATAAATGTATCAATTCAATTTTCAATTCAAATTAAACAAAATAAAAAAACATAAGTCTATTAATCATCATCACCACTCTCCTACTCCTCATCATCCTCATCACCCTCGTCATCATCATAATCATCATTCCCACGTCCACCCTCAACGTTACCGGATCCCGACCCCGACCTACCACCACTTAGACCCTAAACCAAAAGCTGAAGTTGAGTTATTTTGTTAGTGAAGTCATCTCTCAAGGTGTTCTCCCTGGTCAACATCTCTTGGCGCAACTGGTTTCGTATCTCTGCACGCTCGTGGGAAATACGTTGATCCAACTCTTCTTGAGTGTATCACCCGAATGCTGTACCAGCTGAAGTCGAGCCACGGAGATGCATCTACTCTTCCCCAATTGACCAAGTCCTTTGATGCGTCCATGTGATTTTTTAACCTTTTTAAGGTACAACTCGGACATATCGGGAGTCGTTGTCTCGCCTGAAGCATCCCCTGAAGCTTGTTGGTTCAACTGGGTGGCCTCTCCTTCCACCTAATTCTGTTTGGGTTTGAAAATAATAAGTTAGTAAAAACAAGAAATACAATTAATCAAATATATGTAAATTGTAATCTATACTTACAATTATATCAGCGATGTGGTTATAGGTGAACAACCCATTCCCGTAACAATGATAGTACTCTACAATCTCCCACAATTGGGCGGGTCTTCCTGTTTTAAATTCCTACATTTGAAGAAACATAATATATATACTTAAAAACACATTTTGCTTAATATATAAAAATGTAACTTAATGAAAATGTTTGAATACTTATAATTTGTCGTGCAACCTCAGCGGCTCCACGAGAACCACCTTTGTGGCAAGAATAACCCGTACCCGGACCTCCTAGCTCTGAAAGTCTATTCTTCTTGCACTGCTCACTTTTTTTCTTCGTGTTGGATCGTTCCAGTGAGCAACTAACGAGTTCCACACATCGTCATCTCAAGTCAGCCGCTCATGTTTGATGAACCATTTTTTCTTAATTTCGTTCAACATATCCGTGTATCGAGAGGCTACTCTTTGACGAAATAGCCTGTACACCTGTTGGGAGTTCGTGACAGTCGGATCCCACCTTGTCTCATTCTGCAAAAAAATACATCATACGTCAAAACAATTAAATCATACGTAAAAAACAATTAAATCATACGTCAAAAACAATTAAATCATACGTAAAAACAATTAAATCATACCTGAAACGTCTCCCAATATCGTCGAAGTGTCGTATCATGGATTTGGGTGAACGTGTGTGCTCGAGGCTGCATGCTGTTATACATGCATGATACGTCGTATTTTCTTGGAAACTTTAGTAGAAGGCATCAATCTGTCACTGATTCAGGTGGAATTTACACGTTTTAGAGACACATGTGAAGTGTATTTTGAGGTGGATTTCATTGATTTATGCATGGAATATGATTGTTTAAGCCGAAATGAGAGAAAGGTTGTGTTTTGTCGATTTTGTAGGAAATACGATGAAATTTGGAGCAAAACACATACCACAAGTGATTGTATCGGAAGGAGGAGTGCACCATTGGATCCGTCTCGAAAAATGGAGTGGAATAGCAAAAAGAATCGAGTCAATTGGAGGTCGGAAGCTTAAGATACGGAGGGACGAAGTTGGAGGACGAAAATGAAGGACGGAGCCAAGACGAAACTTTGGCCCGGCCGGGCCACATTACCCGCCCGACCGGGCGGCCGAGCATCAATCTTTGGCCAAAGACGAAGTTTTGTCCCGGCCGGGCGATAAAATGCCAATTTAAAGGAGCCAAATACGAAGTTATGGCCCGGCCGGGCGGCACCACTCGCCCGACCGGGCGGCCAATCAAGCCAATATGCCCCCAACTTATGAAACTTTGGCCCGGCCGGGCCACATCACCCGCCCGGCCGGGCGAACTACCCCCTGTTTTTGTTTTGCTCGGCCAACACTCCCGCCCGGCCGGGCCAACCCATTTTCGGTGCCAAACTCATATTTTCTCCATTTTCAAGGGATCAACTTGCAATTCTTACACCTAAACCCTATCCCAACACTATAAATACCTTCATTCTTAAATTCAAAACCATCTTACCTCTCCTTCAAGCATTCTCACACACAATCATACACACTTGGAGGTTTTCATCATCTACTTCTTCAATTCTCCATCAATTCATGCAAGGAGACCACCATTAGCTTGGGAATTTGATTCCTCACCATACAATAGTCTAAGCTTTCTTTTCTCTTCACTTTTTATTGCTTTTACTTTAGTTTTCTTTGTAATTGGAGTATGTTGTTGATAGGCTAGAACACTTTTGGTTCTAGAGCCTTGTAAATACTCTTGTTGAAGTTTATGAATTAATGTTTTGCTTAATTGGTGTTTGTGTGGCTTAATTCTATTTGGATGCTTGATTTTCATTGCAAAGCATGTCATTAGTGTACAATGATGATGTGTTAATCCTAGTTAGTTGAATTAGGTTGAGAAATCTACTTTGATTAATTGATTGCAAGCATTTGACCTAATTTTATTGTGAGATTGAAAGATGAACAATGATTAGGAAGATGTGTGATGATCTTAGGAGCTTGATTGGGTTTTATTGTGCAATTTAGGTAGAGATACTAAGTTGTGTGATATCTCCTTTGGATTACTTGGATGGAAAGAACTTTTAATTCATTATTATGTGATCAATCTTATAGACAAAGCATGAACACCACTTAAGTAGATAATTAATCATAGATGGATACATTAGTATTGCATGTGCTTTAGAACGTACCTTCTCATCTTTGAGTTTTCATCTATTTTACTTCGTTTTCGTGATTGCATGTTGATGAGTCGGATTTATTGCATATTTTTGTGCTATAATTGATTATTCTTTGGATATTAAAGTGGTATTTCAGTGTATTCTCCTACTCATTATTTCGTTACTTCAATTATCTTGATATTTTTATTTTTTTATTTAATTCAGATAAAGTGGAGTATTTTGATAAAAGAATTAAAAGAGCTGGAACTTATGGAGTTGCTGGGCCGTGAATTAAAAAGAAAGCCAAAAAATAAGAATTAATTCCTTTAAACTGGGCCCATTGTTTGGCTGGGCCAAGTGAATTGAGAAAAGAATAGGCCCATTGGTTGGTTTGGGCCTTGGTATGCAGGAGGACAAGTTATAAACAAGGCTGGAGGCGTGAAAAAAAGGGGAGCGGCCGAATTCTGGGAAGCAAGCAGGAGCCAGCCGTAAGATTGGAGATTCGGGAAGCGGCCGTGAGCATTAGAGTAAAAACAATGATTTTTGTTTTATCTATTATTCTCTTAATTATGTTTCGTACTTAGATTATTTTTCTAGCCCGAGGATGTGAAACCTGGATTTAATTATGTCTTTTTAATTATGTGATTCACGTTTTATTTTAATCTCTATCTCAATTTCGTTATTATTTGATTTTATGCGAAGCATGTTTTGATTAATAGATTTATTAGGATTGGCCATCCGAGTTTATTTGTTATCAATTCTAGTTAATTCACAATATATGATCCGTAATTGTTATATTATTGTGGATAGCGTAGCAACTAAGGCAGAACACCTTAGGGGATAATAACGTCTAGGTTGTATGAAACGAGCGTCTCGTATTCATAGTCTAGTTTATTCTATTGTTTTAGTTCTTAATGCGTTTCTCGAGTTGAACCTTAAATACATGTTTTAGGGTTATTCGTAGGAATAGATTAATTGGGGGTCGTACCTTCTAGTTAATTAAACTTAAGAAACAATTCGAGTTAGTTTGGTCGTACCACTGGCTTAGGGATAAGATTTGAGATTAGATTGAGATTAACGGGTTCACTAATTAAATTGGTTAAATTATTCAAGGGGAAGCAATCCGAGGGCTAGATCGTTTTTTATATTTGATTTCTATTTATTTCTATTGCTTTTATTTTTCATGTTTTCTAGTAATTAGTTAGTCCACCAACCAAACTCCCCCCATTTTTACTGCTTTCATAACCCAATTTATTCAATTGAGTTTCACCATTCCCTGTGGGATCGACCCTTACTTCCCTACTGCATAGTGGTTAGTTAAGGTATTTATTTTTGGGTGCCGGCGACAGCACACCAAATTTTGGCGCCGTTGCCGGGGACTGGTTGTAAATTTGATTGAATTTTTTGTGTTTTTAATTTCTGTCAAAAAAATTCTAAAAAATCCAAAAAAACAAAAAATTCAGAAAAATTTAAAAAAAGAAAAAAAATTCACGTAGCTGCTGTTTTGTGCTATTCAGCAGATTTCTACTAACACTGACCCTCTCAGTGTCTCCTTGTTCAGGTTCTAAAAATTGTTTGCAGGTTTATTCTCTCCATTCTTTCTACTATGTATGATTTCAGGTATGGAGACTATCAAAGCACGTACTCGGTTCATGAGTCAAAGGATGATGCATTGGAGAAAATTGCAAGTATGATGCAAATGATGATGAAGGGAAAGACTCAAGAAATCCGACCATGCCGAATTTGCTCCACCACAGATCACACCACTGATGACTGTCAGATTTTAAATGATGCAATTGGACAGCAATACCATGATTATAGACCTCGACTATTCAGGAATTATGAGAGGACTTATGATAATGGTGGATGGATTGACTCTGAGCAAAAGTCTGAACGTGCATTGAAAGATATGGTGAAATCTTTGGCTTCTAGCATCCTGAGTTATCAAGAGAGTGTTCAATTGAAATTTAAGATCATGGCTGATGAACAAAAGAGTATGGAGTCTATGCAAAAGCGTATGGAGGTTCAATTGAGTCAAATGACAAATGTCATAAGCCAATTGCAAACACAGTTGATTGAAAAACTGGTGAAAGATGTTGCAGAGCTTAATCGAGTTGAAGTAGATGAACATCCTAAGGTGGCTAACGACCAGATTGAGGCACGAGATGAGTCGATTGAGACTGGAGAATTTTTACAGAAAAAACAGGATGCAATTTTCACTAACACTGACCCCCTTAGTGTCAGTGTACCAGAACAGAAAATCGAGGTAAAATATCATGAATTCAATCCTGTTATTACTAATGTAGTTCCCTTTCCCTCCAGGCTAAAAAAGGTCGAGAAAGATGTCAAGGAGCAACAACTAGTTAATGTCTTTCGAAGGGTTGAGATCAACATACCACTAGTTGAGCAAACAAAGCAAATTCCTAGATATGCTAAACTACTGAACGATATTTACACTGACAAGCAATGGCTATCTTGGAATGAAAAAATCTTGATTGGAGAGAACATTGTTTCTCAATGCAAAATGCCACTAACTAGAGAGGGCTATTCTATTCCAATTACGTGAAAGAGAAGTTGGTCGTCGAGCCAACGACGTTAAGAAAAGGCGCTTATTGGGAGGCAACCCAATGTTTGATTTATTTTGCTTTGCTTTTGTTTTGTTTTGATATATTTTTTTTTCTCATTCTTTTTTTTTTCTCCCTCTTACTGACCGTTTCCCTCATTGTTGTCTACATGGGCCATGTAATTAAAAAGGCACAGTCCCTTGAAGAAGCCCAACAAGCTCATCACAAACTCATCTTAAAGAGCCGACACCTGCCACCACCTTAAACTCGGGTACCCCCGTTCCACTCTATATTTCTTTTCTATATGGTGTTATATTTGGTTTTTGAATCTCTTGCTTTAGTGCTAAGGGACTAGCACCTATTTAAGTGTGGGGGAAAGTGATTTATATTGGTGAATTATATCGTGTGCTTGAGTGTTTGAAACTTGATGACATGAGTATTTGCATATGAATCTAGTGGCGGTAATTTGTTTCTTTTTGTTAAATACGCTGTGATTTTTGGTAGTTTGTCCCGATTGATGATTGGATTTGATATTCATGCTTGAGTGGTGGAATCGAGTTGATTTGTGGTTATTTTCGTGCTGAAGTAGTTCTAAATTTCTTGTACTTTGGGTAAATTTGTTTTGGTTCTCTTAAGAAGGAAAATCTGAGTTGGTGGACGAAGTCGAAAAATATTGAAATAATTGAGGATGGAGAAAAAAAAAAGGGAGTTGAGTTGAAAAGCATTGAAATGAAAAAAATAACGAGGGGCTGAAACAGCTACCTACTTGAGGGGGCTCATGTGCTTTGAATGAAAAATTAATAACACAAAAAAAGAGCTAAAACCCGAAAAGTAGAGAGGAGCTGCGGACCTCGTTTGAAAGTTGAAAAAAATTCCAATTCCTAGAATAAAGTCTCAAAAAAAAAAAAAAAGAGACGAAAAGAGGAGACGGACGCCACTCAGATTAGTACTTTGATAGAGGATTGAATCAAATGGACCGGAAACAAGGTTTTAAAGAACTACTGATGTACTTGGGATGATCTTTAATCGATGAGTTTCATGCTTAGGTGTGAGTAAAAGGTCTTAGTTGTACAAGAGGGACTAGTTACTTTTGATTATGGCTCAAAAAGCAAATTCAAATGCTAGAGTTGTGTGGAAGTATTTTTGTTAATCTTGTTCGAACATTTGAGCCGTTGGTGTTGGTTGTGTGATATGGTACTGTTTTCCCTTTTATTGTAATTATTGCTTGAGGACAAGCAATGGTTCAAGTGTGGGGGGGTTATTGCATGCTAGTTGATCGATTATTTATTACTCTTTATTACTTATTTGTGACAATTTGATAGGCAACTTTAGGGTAATTCACTATATTCACTTTATCGATCGCGTCTACTTAGAATTCCGTTAACAAACTACACTTTTACGCTATACCTCCTCGTGGGATCGACCTCGTGCTTATCACACTACAATAGACACCGTATACTTGCGGTCGTTTATTCTAGCGTTGTAGAATACGTGAATCAGTCACACAAAATTAATAATATAATTATTATAATATATGTGTGTTATAATTGATAATGAAAAATTAATAAAGATACTATACTTAAGTTCCATCATAGATGAAGATAAACAAGCGGGAGTCAAATCCATTCGCGCTAGACGACGTATCAGTAGATGATGTGCCAGCCGATGTCTGCCTCAGGGGGGAGACGGTCCATGTCTCAGTGGGGGAGACCGTGTCTGCATCAATGGGGGAGACTGTGTCTGCGTCAATGGGGGAGATGGTTCCTGCATCGATGGTGGAATCCCTGCATCGACGATAGGTATCCCTGCATCTGTGGGGGAAATCCCAGCGTGGACGGGGAAATCCCTGCGTGGATGAGGGAAATCCCTGACTCGGTGGAGTGTATCCCTCCATAGGTGGGATCATGAACATATCAGGTAAGTATACGTCATGAAGCTACGGTACAGGTACCGGTATATCCGGTGTTGTACTAGAAGTGGGTCGACTACTTCCTCCAGCACGACCCTTAGCTCGACCCTTATCTCGGCTACCGGACCCACTCATCTGTTATTGTACATTCCCAAATAATCAAAATCCTAGTGCATCCATTTTCAACTTGATTAAAATATAATCAAGTTAGAACGCACATTCTACAACACACAATCAACCACACCTCATCCCCTCGACTCCAATTAATCTTCCTAACAATAAATTTATAAATATTTCTAACAAAAAAATTATACTCCCTCCGTCCCACAAGTGTTTGCACCACAAATTGGGCACACTTTTTAAGAAAAAAGTGTAATGAGTGGAGTGTTGAGGGGTAATTTTGTAAAGTTATATGGATAAAGTAAAAAGGTGATTGGAAAGAGAGTAAAAGTAATGGCATTTTGTGTAAATACGTGAATATTGTGAGGGTGAGGTTTATGAGAATGTTTCCTTTTATGGGTGTGCAAACAATTGTGGGACGGACAAATAAGGCAAGTGTGCAAACAGTTGTGGGACGGAGGGAGTATATAATTTCATCCTAACAACAAAAATATATCAATTAATTTTAACAATAATTAAAATTATATCAACAATTAATCTAAAATTAACAAATTAGAAAAATAAACATACCTAGCCTATACTATATATATACGTACATGCATATTTATATGCTTCAAATTAACAAAAAAAAAAAACTATCAATTTGCATAACAATACATGTTTTAAATTAATAATATATGCTTCAACACCTATATATATATACCTACATACGTACATAACAATATATATACAAAAATTAAAAAAATTATATAACTTTAAATTTAATCGATCTTAAAACGAGAAAACTTATTGTAGAAATGACCACGTTGAAGCGTAGAACAAGAATCACGTGAAAGGGGCTTGATCTGTTGCGTCAGCGGCAGCAACCAGCTGGACGGCGGCCGAAAACCTTGAATATATATTTTTTTTACAGCGGCTTCTGTGATTTGGGGGAGGAGAAGACGTTTTTATATTGATGTTACCGAGGGATTTTAGCGAGGGCCCCCAATCCCTCGGTAAAATTTAATGACGTGGCCTCTTACCGAGGGCCATTCCCTCGCTAACATTAAATTAATGGGCCCCTCGCGAAGGCCCTCGTAAGTTGTTGAGGGATTTTATAAATCCCCTCGCCTATTTGCGAGTATTTTACACGCCCTCGCCTATTTACTCGCCAACTGCCCTCCTCGCCTACTCCCTCGGTAATTCTCGAGGGATTAAATGCTGTCGATAACTTCCCTCGCGAATTCGATTAAATTTTGTATTGTCCCCGTCTATGTATATTTGTATATCCTCTTAGTCGGGTCTGCCCTTCTTTTCGAATCCCAAAGCTTTAGTTATAAATGATATACATCAACAGGTAACACTTTAAATATTAAATACTAATATTTTAAAATATTATTTATCGTACCCCCAAATTTAAATTCCTGGGTCTGTTACTGGTGCCTAGGTCGTCTAATCACCAGACACACAGTCCTTGATAACATTAGCCATTACAATTTCACCAAATGTACAGAACAACTTGATCAAGCCATCATCCCCCACTCTAGGGGCAAATTGCAAATATATAAGTTTGTCTCATCGAATGGCTTTGTTTTAATCAGATTTTCCACCAAACCAGGTTGTGTGATGTTAGTCAGCTTGATCAAACCATCGTCACCCAGAGTGCGAGGCAATTTGCAAATATATAAGTTTGTCTCGTCGAATCCCTTTGGCCCAAGGATGAAAATATCACAAAATATTGTTGATAGGCAAATACTTAATTGTGTGTACTAGTTACATACATGTAACTTGATCCAATTTTTTTTAAATGGTTAAATAATATTCATAGATATGGACTGAGTTTTTAGATAATTGATAATTCATATACATATACGGTATAGTATTATTTTAGATATTGTATAATTTAACCTTGTCTAGTTTGTTCAAGCATATCAACAATTATTATTTATTCTTTTGATATTAGACTTAGTGGTATAATATTAGTTCATATACAATATAATATTAGTTTACGTGCAATAGTGTTTTAATTTATATACAATATAGTATTAATGCATATACGATATAGTATTAATGCATATACAATATAGTATTAGTTCATATATAGTATAATATTAGTTTACAAACAAACAAATTATTGTCTCTTGCATTCTTAGTGGTTGGAGGTGTGATTGGAAACAAAATTTAAATACTATATTATACGTGAATTAGTATTAAATTGCATGTGAACCAATATTATACATTTTTTTAGCTTAGATCTTATAACATATTATATATACTTCAAAATTGGAAGACATTGGAACTTATACATGTATAATACTATACCATAACACTTATCGATCGATATCATAACACTTACTGTATAATTTATGTTCATAAAAATATAAAATTAAATGGTTAAAGAAAATGGAGGTTCGGATGGAAAAAATAATTAAACTATGTACAATGAAGTAAAATTTAAGAGGTCCAAATGAAAAAATAATTAATTAAGGTAAAATGAAGTAAAACTTGAGAGGTTAAGGTGAAAAAAATCATTAAAGTAAAACAATACTAAGAGAAATTGAACACAAACTACAAATATAGAAGCAAAGCTCTAGCAGCTAAGTAGGGGTGTAAGTGAGTCGAGCCAAATCGCGAGCAACTCATGTTCGATTCGAAAAAAATATCGAAATTGACTCGAATTTAATCGAGTCGAGTCGAATTTTGAGCAACTCGAGTTCGAGTTCACAAATATTCGGCTCGAAAGCTCGCGAGCCTAATTGAACTTGGACAATATTTACTATTTTGCAATTAATTATATAATTTATATTTATATTTATATATAAATGATCGAGCTAAGCTAAGCTCAAATTTATTTTTCTTATACTTATATAAAAAAAAAATTACATTTTATTTTAAAATTATACGGGTAATCGTGTCTAGTTCAAATTTTTTATTAAAAATAATTTTAAAATTAATTAATAGTGAAGTATTATTTTTAAATGAAGAATAGAAAAAAAAATTAAGTAATACAGTATTATTTTTAAATGAAAAAAACTGAAAAAAAAAATCTTAATTGGAGAAAAATAAAAGCCAATGTCCATAAAAAATTGGAATTAAAAAAAAAAGGCGTACAAATAAAATTTAATTCCGCAAGAGTACCATTAATTATGGAGTATTAATGAGTTTGAGTTAAATTTACAAATTAAAACCAGTTACATACCTATAATTGGTACACAAGTGTGCAACCCTTGTTAATATATCACAAATTTAAATATTGCGATATGAATATTGGGGTTGAATGTATTTTTTCGAGTATCACGAATATATCGTAAAATATTAACATCGTTCAACTGCAGTGTAAAATTGGGGGGAGAATTTAGAAATATCGCGGATATATCCATGATATCGCACAATGTCGCCAAATCGAGAAAAAATCGCAAATTTAAGTATTCATTTTTTCAATTGACGTCCTAGAGTGTCCAATTTGTTTCTTTTTCGCCGATTTTTTAAAACTCATAGAAAATAGAGGAATAAATTGAGATTCTTGCCCGATGGTTCAATTTACGTCCTTTAAGTTTGAAAGCTAAAAAAAAATCTAAAAATCTCATAAAAAATTCTATAAATTCTAAAATGTATAAAATTAAAATTAAAAATTCTAAAAATTAAAAATTCTAAAAATTAAAAATTCTACAATTAAAATAATGTGTAAATTAAAAATTAAGAACTTCTAAAAAATCTCATTATCTCATTAAAAATTCTAAAAATATAATATCTCATTAAAAATATGTAAATGTGTAGATTAAAAAATCTAATAAGAATAATAATTTTTTTAATATATCATTAAAATCTCATCTGGTTATGATTCGTCCGCCATTAAAGTTTTGCTCAATCTCCAAAATATTTTGGGTCGTCCCACGAAGTTTCCTAACTCGCCTTCGAGGTCGAACTACACGCCTTGACCGACTGCGAAACTATCCCAAATTCATTCTAATGAAATTCTTAGAAATTTTAATTTTTCAGATTTTTAGATTTTTTTTTTTAATTTTAATGGAATTTTTAGAAATTTTTAATTTTCAAACTTAAAGGATATAAATTGGACCGTTTGGCCCGGAATCCAATTTGTTCCTCTATTTCCAACTTTTAAAAAAATTCCAACAAAAATGATGTAAACTGGACTACAAGGGACATAACCTATGACTTAAATTAAAAAAGTGAATATGTAACTAAAGAATATAAATTAAATTAGGCCTAACTTAATTATCGAGCTTAAAATGAAATTATCTTCCTGAAACACTAAAACTGACATATGTACACTCTCACACTAAAATATATATATATATATATGACCAACTCCCTGTGGCGCGTTGGCCCATGAAGGCTTGGAATGGGGATTAAATAATTGGAGAGGGGTGGTTGCATGGTAGGGTGGGATGGGTGTCGGGTCGGGTTCGGGCTTGGAATGGGGATTAAAGGCTTGGAAACAAATTTTTGCCTTGTGATACGGATTTAGAGACGACAAAACGTCGTTTCTAATTAAGAACGAAATTATAGACGGATTTTTGACCCGGATGTAAAACGGGTCGTTTATCGTTTAGATACGGATTTAGAGACGAAACGACATTTGAAACGGAATTTTGACCCGGATATAAAACGGGTCGTTCATCGTTTAGATACGAGAATATACGGTGTCAAAATCCGTCTCTCATTATAAACCGAAAAAAACGGTCTCAAATCCGTCTCTTATTAGAAACGGAATTTAGAAAACCGTTCCTAACATTAGATACCATGCGATTAGGAACAGATAGAAAATGGTTCCAAAATCCGTTTCTAACATGTTTAGATACAATGTTTATAGTATTTAATCCGTCTCTAAATCTCAGTTTTTTTGTAGTGTCAAATGATCCACGAAATTCAAAAAATTGAGTGTTTGATGTTGATAGTAAGTTTTATTTGTTACATTTAGGGCTATTATATTTATTATAGTTAGGTATCTCTAAACCCCAACTGCATGTTTGGTCCTTACCAACCAGTCAATTTCTCCTCACTCACTCTTCCAAATTTCTTTCTTTTTATTTAATTAATATACATCAAAATACTCTACTTCAAGATTCATTTTAGATCTCTCCCGGCCTCTAGCTACTACTACTTTTTTTTTTTTTTTTTTTTTTATCAAAGGAATTAAAAATTAATATTTTTTGGAGCTTCCACTTATTAGTTTTAATTTCCTTTTGTGGTGTTGCCCATTTTTTCTTGATTTTATATTTTGGTTGACATATATATTAAGGAGTTTTATATGATCTGGGTTTCTAGCTAGCATTATATATATATTTGATATATACATCTCACCACTTGATTTGAAAAGGGTTTTATTAGTTTTCTTTTTAATCACACTATAATTTCTTAGTTCGCATATATATATGTAGCAATATTAATTAGTAATTGTTTTCAAGTGTGAAAAATTAATTAAAATCAAGAACTTGAAATTAAAAGTCTTTTTTTTTTTTTTTTCATTAATTGAAGGTTTTAAAATGGGTGAGCCACCAAATAGCCCTCTTCATAATATGTTGCAAACGGCGGTTCAAAGCGTCAAGTGGACTTACAGCCTTTTCTGGCAACTCTCCCCTCAACAAGGGTACGTACGATTGATTTTGATACGAAACCAGCAGATAATGAATTTCTTATAGAATTTGTTGTCTGCATAAAATACTTGTACATACTAAACTGTACAAGTGATTTATGCAGATTGCATATAAGAAACTCACCATCGAGTTCTTCGACGTTAGTATTAATTGATGATATATATTGGGATGTACGTTGATGAAGTGAACTAGTATGGAGTGATGGTTATTACAATGGAGCAATAAAAACAAAAAAAACAATGCAACCAATAGAAGTGAGCACGGAGGAGGCGACACTGCAGAGGAGCCAACAGCTCCGGGAACTATACGACGCCCTCGCGTCCCCTTCTGACGTCCCCCACCGCCCCTCGGCTGCCGCCTTATCGCCGGAGGACTTGTCTGAATCCGAGTGGTTCTACTTAATATGTCTTTCATTCACTTTTCCTCCTGGACTCGGGTACGTAACTAATTTATGTATATATATATATATCAATCCGTCCGGCCACATGCATATTTTCATGAGATCTCTTACACATTTAAGTTTGGAGAGCTTTTAGAAGAGCTCTTCAAGTGGGAGCTCTCCAAACTAAATTGCACTTGGAGAGCTCTTAAGCTTGGACAGCTCCCACTTGAAGAGCTCTTTTCAAAGCTCTCCAAACTTAAATGTGTAGTAGCTCTATCTTCGCAAAACCTTTCGAGTTCGCGTGAATTCGAGTTCACTCATTTTTTTTCTACATTTTAATTTCTTTTTTGTTTTATTTTATCGATGCGCGCATGTCATGATCGATATGTATACGTGATGGAACCACGTGTATCATTAGGGCGTCATGGCCCATGGGCCTCTCGATCAATTTCTCCCAAAAATATTTATTCACTAGTTTTTACACTCAGATTAAAAAAATTAAAGTGATAAAATAAAAATATTGAACCTTTTAACTTTATGAAAGTATTAAAGTGAGTTTATTACAAAGTTGTTTCAAAAGAAATTTCTTTCGTCTACTTTTGATACTCATATATAAAAGTGATTAATTTGTATATATTTAATTGCAAAACTAATTTTAAAGAATTATATTTTACATGTTAATTTGAGACTATTATTAACAAAGCGAGGACCACTTTTGTATTATTTTAATATTTTTAAAATATGTTTGTAATTATCTAATGTAGTAGCTAGTATTATATAAATTTAAAAAAACTTAGCCCCATAAAAAATGGAGTCATGAAGAAAATATGAATGATAGTTTAATTTGTTTTTTTTTAATCATGTACATTAAAAAAAATATATATTCATTATTCAATAATTTGATCAGTGTTCATTTTTTCAATTATCAATACTAGATAACACAATGCTAACAACAATATATATATATATATTCTTGCAAATCAACATCATCATTTCTAATATATGTGTATTTGTATCAATTAGTTAGCCTAATATATTAAAGATATATTGATGTTTTTAAAAAACATAATAATTAATAAATATTATAATTATACCTATGTTAGTGTTTTGATTATTAAAAAAAATCGATTTCTTTAACTTTAAGTTCTGAGTCCGTCTCTATGTGGAACAAATGTATAAAAACAATTGTAAAAACTGATTTTGAATAAGTTAAAAAAAAAATATTCAACCCAAAATGGAAGAGCAATAAAGAAAAGGCAAAGCGTGCAAATGCATGCATTTACCTGTCGGGGCAATTGAGGTCCACAAATTAAATAAGTATGTAGCCTCTGTCAATCAAACTCCAATCAATTTAGTTAAAATTAGAATTTATATATTCTTTTTATATGTCATTACTTTTGAGTCCTCATTTATTTACTTTTTACATAAAAATTTACAAAATATCCTCCTAAAATTCTATTAATTATTACACTTTTTATAAAAATGTGTCTACTTACATGTAAAAGGTATTTCGGGAAGGAAAAAATATATACTCCCCCCATTCCGTGATTACTTGTACACTTTTCTTATTGGGACGTCTCAAGATTGTACATTCTTAATTTAGAAATACCCCATAAAACAACATCATTTTATTTTTAAATTTGTCACTCATTTTTTACATATATTTTATTTTACACTTCACAAAATTTACTCTACACCTCATTAAATCACTTAAAATACCCCTCATTTATCTTATATCACATACCATTAAATTCAATTTTCTTAAAATTTTGTGATTCAAATCATGCAAATCATCGTGGTTGGGAGAGAGTAGTAAAAAGCATTGATTAGGGGTTATGGTGCACAAATTAAAGCAAAACTAAATGTGGAAAATGAAAGTGAGAGAGTGAGTGTTGTCTGTGGAAAAGGGTTGTTGCGTAATAAAAAGCATGATGTGACAAGCTATGCATAAATTAACGTATTGTGAGTATATTCTCCTACCTCGAAAGCTACTCATGATTAAGAAATATTTTATTTTAAAAAAAAAATTGTAGTTTTAACTATTTTTATCATACTTTTATTAAATTACCCAATTTTTCATTTAATAATTAAAGCAGATTATTATTCAATTCCTTTTATATATTTTTCTTCATTGTCTTTTATTTTCTCCCATTTTTAATAATAATGAAGGGCAAATTTATATATAAAAAATGTTTCTTAATTCTATGCAAACAACAAAAATAACAATCATTTTAAAAACGAAGGGAGTGTAAAATTATATATGCGAAGTAGAGAAATATAAGAAAAAGAAAAGTAAGGGATAATAGAAAATAGAAAAAGTAAAGAGAGATAAAAAAGTGAAAAAATATAGAAAAATAATGAGTGTCGTTAAATAGGACACATTCAAAATGACAAAATAGTTTCCATATAGTTAGTTATTGTACGTATATATATTTGAATTTTTATTTCCATTTTTCTTCATACTCCCTCCGTCCGCCTATAAGCTTCTCATTTTACCATTTTGGTCCGTTCGCCTATAAGCTTCCCATACTTTTTTTGGTAAATACTTTTTCTTACACTTCACTTTATATCTTACTTTTTCTCTATATCTCTCTCCTCTTTCAATCACATCACTTGTATTATATTTATTATTTAATCACTTTCTTAATCTTTGTGCCAAAAAGTAATGTAACACTTATAGGCGGACGGAGGGAGTATATCATTAATGTAAATCATTTACACACTTGTTATATTTGAATGTCTCATATCAAGTTGTAAACTCTATAAAGAAAAATATATTTATAACTCTCACTCTCATGATATACACATATTTACTCATCTGTCATTATTTTTTTATACTCAATCTACTTTATTTATAAAAATTTACAAAATTACCCCTCAAAACATCACTCATTTGTAACTTTTTTTACATATTTTTTAAAATATGTATCATGTCAAGTTGCAAATTCCCTTAAAATAAAGAGAGTATTCATTTCCGCGTTGTACGTGGGTCTTGAAACAGTGAATATCATTTTAATGTAAAGTGTTGAAAAAAATAAAATAAATTACTAGTTTGTTTGGCTATTGAAGGTTACCTGGAAAAGCCTACTCAAAAAGGCAACATGTGTGGCTTACAAATGCAGATGATACCGACAGCAAATTCTTCCCAAGAGCAATTCTTGCTAAGGTATACATTCTTTTCTTTTCCTAGCTACTGAAATAATGTAACCTAAATTTTACATACATATATTTTGTACGGATATAAGGGCAGTATATATACACATTATAGTATGAAGATTGAAGATCCAAAAAGTATAATTCTTATACTCTAGCTATATGATACTATCATAATCACTATACCAGCTAGGTGTAGAAATTAATTAATTAAACACTCATTCATATTTAAAATAAGTGTCATTTTAATGCACTTATATTAAGAAAATAATTAATTTAAGTATTTAAATAATTTCAGGGATAAATTAGAAAAAAAAAAGCAATAAATATATATTAAAAAGTATAAAACGTCGTCTAATTTGCAAATTAAGAAAGTGAAAGATTAAAACGACACTTATTAAGATTACGAGATTAGAATATTGTATGGACAAAAAAGATGGAAAAGCTCAAAACTGATTGATGGTGTTGTTTCTTTTCCATTCATATCGAAAAACAATTGGTGTTGTGCAAGAGTGCTGGAATACAGGTAATTTCTCTTGAAAATCTTCTACATTTTGCCCAAACATAATGCACTTTTAAATTTTTAATAATAATAATGTTATGATTTTCAGACTGTGGTATGCATTCCTATGCTGGATGGTGTTGTTGAACTTGGAACAACTGAAATGGTATTTCTTAACCCCTATATACACTAATCAAATCAAATTGTTTTTGTTTTTTAAAAAAAATAAAAAAATCCATTGGTCTCGTTAAATATGTACGTACATTAATTTTATTAATATATATCTAAATGTATTTTGTGCGAGTAATTTTAACCTCAATACTTCCTTCATGCACCTAATTAAAATGACCTATGAAAAATAATTTTTTATATAATTAAAATTAAAAGTCAATAAGTTATGAACTTTTTGATACATTATGCCTTTAAAAAACATGTACTCGATCCATATATTTTTAAGTGGAGGTGGTTGTTATAGGTTGAAGAAGACATTGGATTAATCGAATGGATAGAAAGCTTCTTTAACGATTGTAAAAATCCTAATCCAATGCCTGTCCTGTCTGAGCACTCTACTTCTAATCCTCCACCACCTTCCGGTCGCGATTTTCATTTTCCGGCTACTTGTGCGCCGCCCCAACTAGTGGCGGTGGAGGAGGAGGAGGTGAAATCGGATTCTGAATTTTATTCAGAGAATCGGCTTCATATGCAGCTTGATGTGTCTGAAGATATCATGCTTGGATCCCTTGACAGCCCACTCCTCGTCGTGACTCAACGGGGCAACTCACCGGACCCCATGACCACCGTCTTTCAACCACCACATTCAGCAGGTGATCATAAGTTCATTTTATATTAATTCACCACCTTTAGAAATAATATTAATTTAATTATGATTTTCGAAATTCAATACTAAAATTGAAACATGTGATCTCAGATATTCCATCATTGGAAGAGGGCACCACCTATTCTCGAATTGTTTCAGACATCCTCCAAAACCAAGCCAATCTCTGGTCAAAGTATGCTTCCTCCTCCTCCTTCTCCCGATGGTCCTCCGCCCCTTCCACCACCAACCACCTCCTCGGCGCTGTCTCCCAATGGGCTCTCAAATACATCCTCTTCACCGTACCACTCCTCCACACCACAGCACGCAGAGGGATTCCCCACAATGATGTCGACAGCAACCACGTGATGGCAGAGCGCCGCCGCAGAGAAAAACTCAACGACCGCTTCGTCATTTTACGATCCCTAGTCCCATTTGTCACGAAAATGGATAAAGCTTCGATTCTTGGGGACACTATAGAGTACTTAAAGCACTTGCGACGGAAAATCAAAGAACTTGAATCTAGGGTTCGACGTTTGGAGGCCGAGAAAAATGATGATTTGAAAGAGCAAAGAAGTGGACAAATGTTGCAGAGGGGAGGTGGCGGAGCTGTGGCAGAGAAGGTGGAGGTGTCCATTATAGAGAAGGATGCATTAGTTGAAATTGAGTGTTTGCATAAGGAAGGGTTGTTGTTGGATGTTATGCAAGTTCTTGAAAAGTTGGGAATTGAAGTGATGACAGTGCAATCTTCAATAAATGATGGGGTTTTTGCTGCCCAGTTGAGAGCTAAGGTATGACTTTAATAAGGGTTTTGTTTATTTTAATTCTTGGGTTCGACAATCCATTTTTTGTGCACTTAAAAGACGATAATGTTTTTAATAAAAGTAATTAGTATCATTCTTTACTTAAACATTATCACACGAGATTTGTAAAACGGTCTAACTTAAGACCATCTAAAGTATATTTTGAAAAGAGTAATATATCTAAACTTTGATTTTATAATTTCAACAGGTTAAAGAGAATGAACATGGCAGGAGACCAAGCATTCTTGAAGTGAAAAGGACCATAAACAGAATAATTCTGGACTAGCAATATAATGGGTAAATTTCAATCACCAACCCTTCAAAATTAACCCTCAAAGTATAATATTTAAAATTCGTTTAGTAATTTGATAATCTACTCTCAGAATTCATTTGGTAAATTAAAATTTCTCCTAATGTAATCTAAATCCCGTACAAAGTATAATTGATTACGTAGCAAGTACGAACGGGGGCTCCCTCATATACAGGAGGGTCCTGTGCAAAGGGGAGTCTCCTTAGATCACACACAAACACACCCCTCTTCCACATGATGTTCCTGTACAAGAGGGGGTTTGAATACAGTACGAACATGATTTTTATGGAGTTGTCAGATTGTGAATTAGTTTGAAGGATATAACAAATATGTTCTCTTTTTTTTTCAAAATTATACTTTTTGCATTCGAAGTACTTACTACGTTCAAAATCACTTAAACGTCATACTTCATATGCAAAAAGGGCATTACCAAGTCCACCATAAAATTTCGGGGAACCTAATTCGCATAAGTTTCTTTCTTCTCCTTGCAAAATCTTTAAAGTAGACTCGTCTTCTAACTCGAGATCATAAAAGTTGCAAAATGTTCGAGTTTGCATTTTAATAGGGACAAAAAGGTGAATAGAAAGTAGCACAAAATTAGGTATAACCAATGTGTTGTAGGAGACTATGTAATTAAATTAATAAATAGATGGAAGAGCAGAAAGACTTATCAAAACAACATATCTCCAACTCCATTGGCCATCTTCTCCACGTCTTCTTGCGAGAGCAGCGTCTTTTTACCCAATGCACCACCAGTCTTATCATATGGCTGAGCCATCCTCCTCAAGAACTGCACGAAACGAACCATGATACGTGAATATACAGAACTTTACGACTATTGGTTATCAAGTAAACGGAGAAATTGTCCAGCTTTTGATCTTACACAATTCCCATCAATAATGCAAAATCAAGCAAATTACGAAAACAGCAAGTGTTTTTTTGAACTATAAGATGATAAATGTTGTAACTTACCTCTCTAGCAATGTGCACAGCCATGTCGGTACTCAAGTTCAGGTGAGCATCACGTAAATGTGAGAGTATCCAACTAGGCAACTTCGAGCGCTTATCATGACGACTATATCTAAACACCAAAACAATCAAGAAACAGACCTTAAATGCTATGTTTAGCTGCTAAAAGTTGTAGCAAATACATAGCCGATAATATAATAGTCCAAGATACTCTTTCCAAGTTAAAATACCTCTTGTCAGCAAAAATCATCATCCCGTAATCTGCCTTTGATCGGATGACTCGTCCCACACATTGAGCAGCTTGTCTCTGAGTATGCATACGCAAAATGTGTAAGTATAAATATACAAACGTCGTTGATTTTTTTTTCACTAAGAAATGGGTTGCTAAAAATACCAAAGCATCGAAAGTCAAGAAATCGCCTTCTTTTATTTGGAAAGTCTCCCGTAAATACTCTAGCCTTGCTAGTAATATTCTGCAACAAAATTCAAACCTCAGGACGTAAAATAAGAATGTAAGCTTTAAGCAGGCAACACAAACTAGTTAGGCATGCTCTGGAACAGTCTTAGCATATGAACTATATAATTAAGGTCTCAACACACAAAATATATGACTTTTAAAGTAAAAGAATGAGTGGGATTTTTTTAGATTGAACATATTCAATCTAATTATGAAAAATACAAACAGTCAGAGCAAAAAAAATTTACATACAATCCAGGACCATGATGTTAAAAAAAAAAGGGCAGAAAGGTAGCATCTAACCTGCTCAGTGTATACTGGAAAGGAACACCAAACATGATTACGAGTCTTCCATAATGTCTATCGAAGTCTATACCTTCTGCCACTTTTCCCCTGCGAGCAAAGTAGGAAGAGGTCAATGCTATCCATGTAAAAAAGAAATGAACTGAATGAAAAGATATAAAAGAAAAGGGAAACGAACTTCCACTCTGGGGGAAGATTCTAGAATAAAAGTGCAAGGCATGACATAGAAAAACTACCTGGCAACGGAAAAAAAGACAGCACCTCTCCCACAATCACAAGCTCTACGATAATTATCCAGCGCCAGAGTAGTTTCAACAACATCTTGAGTCTCTATGAAGACAAGTTTATGTTGCATTATCTCCTGCAACACATTAAAAATGAACACACTCAAAACAAAGCCAAAAGGCAGACATCTTTAATTAAACTTATAACAGAAATTTTACCTTGAGAATTCCAGATTCATGCCAACTATTAACAATTCCATCCATGTAAGAATAACTGAC
The DNA here is from genome assembly GCA_963675135.1 of Galeopsis tetrahit. Classification (NCBI taxonomy): domain Eukaryota; kingdom Viridiplantae; phylum Streptophyta; class Magnoliopsida; order Lamiales; family Lamiaceae; genus Galeopsis; species Galeopsis tetrahit. The sequence goes on along the minus strand of OY776122.1, from coordinate 8,764,792 downwards.
GAAGAAACACACGATTCCATCTGGAACAACAGACACCATTTCAAGCAGAAGTTTGCCATAATTTTTCTCCACACCAGGGTCACTTCGCAGATCATACTTTGTGCTCACAGGAAGTTGATCACTGCAATAAAACCAAGTGAATGAGATTATAATGGTGAACAGAGTTTTATCTAGCAGATGAGAACAACATAAAACTACTTACCTTCCACGAGTGAGAACCATTGGGCATATGCAATCCCTTGTTAAGGACATTGTAAAGCTTCGACTAACCACAGGATTGAAATTAAGAAGACGAGGATAGAGATCAATAGGGCTCAGAGTACCAGAGGTAATTACAACAGATTGGAACCGTTCAAAGACGGGCTTTATGGCAAGAGAAGCATCATGACAGCAAAGCTGAAAACAACAGGAGATTCATGAGGCTATGCAGTAAATTACTAGAAAGGGTGATGGAAAGACAGCATAAGTAATTGGTGATAAAAAAAAAACAACCTACAACTGAACACAGAAGAAGAAAAATATCATTCAGATTAAATCCCAAAGACCCTACTTACTACACAAACAACGTCATTCAGCCTAAAGACTACACAAACGAGTAAGAGTCAATCAACCCGGAAGTTCGAATTGTAAACCTTTTTTTTTTTTTAAATTGAGGTTATATTTGTCCAAACTCAAAGTTTAGATTAGATTGCAAATTGCAAAAACGTGGTGATTTAGTAGCAATTAAGCATTAAAATAAACAGTACAGGCTGTGCAGCTAGTTTTGTCTCGTTCATGAAATAAAAGGCTAAGTACCTGGAGAACAGGGTCAGGTATATGCGGCATCCTTTCATCAACAGGTTCGATTATAATAGAAAATCCTCGAGTATAGGTCCCCACCAGAGTTGCCAGATCGCAAATCGATTGAATGTGTAAAAATTCATCGGTGTCTGTTATCTCCAACGTCATCATGAGGGACTGTAGCCGGTCATAACAAAACTTCAGCATTTTCTGGTCAATTCCAGCTTGTGAATTAATGGAAGCAACAAATGTAACGGGCCCCTCCTTCTCGACGTTTTCAGTCTGAAGTCGTGCACTAAGATACTGTAGCAATCTGCGCAGAACAGACAAGAAATGTTCTGCACGCCTTATATTTCCTGGAACTGCTTCCTTTAATATGTCGTTAGGCAAGACGGGATTCGCTAACCAAGCATCACCAACTGCAAAGTGAGAAAAGTGTTGCTGTGAGAATCAATCATGGAGAGATTTGCATGTTTGATTCAAGGAAGTGTAATCATGAGTTGATCATACTTGGAAGGTTCCCCCTTTGTGCTAGACCCTCAACAAGCCGGTTGTATTCTGCACGCAATCGACCAGCATCGGTGGCCTTTAACCTTCCTACCATGTCAAACTAAGGATGAAAGAACTATATATCTTCTGTCACTTTATTGTAATAAAAAAAAAGGGTTCATCAGACAATTCTAGGAGGCATAACACACGAACTATTAATGAAACCCATAAAACTGACACACTAAGGAAAGCAGGACCAAACTGGAGGACATTTATACGAAACAACTATAGAATCTGAACAAGAATAGCCGTTTTCCATCGAAATATAAACTCAGAAAGTACTAGATGAAGAACCATTTAAGGTATATAGAGACAGACTTAAGTATACTATAAGTTGGGTCTCAAAAAACAAACTTAAGGAAAGCACATACCTATCAATCTCATTGGACATCCTATTCAGGTTCCTTGATGCCCCTTCAAGTGTCTGTGTTCTTACACTAACACTTAGTGCCTCGATACAAACATTATCAATATTATGGGCCTCGTCAAACACCACAACAGTCTCTCTCTGCATCTCCCTTGATATGATTCCCGCAACTTTGGGATCAAGCAGGTACTGGTAACTATATACCACGACATTTGCAAATTGGACCATATGTCGAGCTAAAAAGTATGGGCACCACCCTTTTTGTTTCCCAAATGACCTCAAGTCCTACAGCAATAATAAAATTAAACAAATTTCATGATCAGTTTCTCTAGTTCCTATTGCCACGGAACTGAAAATCTGAAACAAACTTCCATAAATATCCAGCAGGCCAATCCAAGAGAAATCAGTTAAGATGATAAAAGCCATTTAAACATAAAACCAAGCAAAGGAATTTCAACAAAAGTGTCGCATTATAAATTCAGTTATCATTCAAACTAAATATCACAAGTTTTAAATATATAAACAACAAACAATTCAAGAAATGGAAGGCCTTAAACTCAAAAACAAAACAAAAAATTGAGGCGCAAAAGGCAAAACCTGCAAAGTATAAACTCCAGGAGGCAACACCGCATCCGATGCAGCCTTCTCATAATTCTCGAAGAACTCACACGTCGGAATATTTGGATTCTCGACCGCCGTCGCCCTAACCCAACTCGCGGTAAGCTTTCTACAAGCAGCATCGACCGAATCCCGATTCTCCGCCGACACAACACGTGGATTGACGCACAAGTTCTTCCTCGACGAAAGCCCCAATGCCAGCATCCTCGCCGAAGGCCCCAAATTCTTGACCTGATAATCGTGCAAGAACTTCAATTCGGCTAGGGTTTTCTCCATTTCGTGTACAGTGCGGGTGCAATAGAGTAGCTTTACTGGATTGGAGGGTTTCGACAGAGCGTAACTTGTGATTAGGGAGAGAAGTGCGATGGTTTTTCCGGTTCCTGTGGGCATTTCTAGGAGACAGTGACCTTTGGCATCGAGAGCGCGTTTGAGTTCGATCATGTAGGAGTACTGCTCGGGGTAAATGTTGTCGTACGGGAAGTATACAGTAACATCTTCGATTTGGAACTTCATTTTCACGGCGGCGGCGGCGAGGGATACCGGCCGAGAGAGACGGCGGGAGGATGTCAGAAGTGATCACCGGTGAATGGAGTAGCGAGTATTTAGCATTTACAACGGAGGCGGCGTCGCCTGTGTATAGACCTAATCACACCTTTTAGATCATCCTTGGATATAGTTTATGGTATAATGTTTTATTATTATACTGTACTAGACATACATTGATTTTTATTAACTTTTCAATTAAATTACCCATAAACTTACTCTCTATAAGTGATTATTTGCAAACCTTTTTTTATTAGGGTTAATTGTAAATTAAATCACCACCTTTCTCTGAATTGCAATTTAATCTAAACCTTTGAATAATTGCAAATAAAATCACCACCTTTCAATATTGTTGCAATTTAAACTTCTTGATAGTTTCATTTGTGCCCTAATCTAATGTATCTAGGTTATGTGACATCTCTTTAATGATACAACATTGTTTTTTTATTTCGATCTAATCTCGAAACGTTAAATTCGGACACAAATGGTATTGTCTAAAAGTTTAAATTGCAACAATATTGAAAGGTGGTGATTTTATTTGCAATTATTCAAAGGTTTAGATTAAATTGCAATTCAAAGAAAGGTGGTGATTTAATTTGCAATTAAACCTTTTTATTACGACCTTTCAATATTATTTGCACTTTTAATATAAAAATACCTAATAAAATTGCCAAATACTTGTATGCACTCGCATGCATGGTGCATACCTCAATTTTAAATTATTTGCACTCATTCATTAAATTAGTTCACCATTTGAATTATTTTTTACTATAATTATCTACACTTGCACATTTAATGAGTTCACCCCCAAATCTTTTTTTACCACGTTATTTGTACTCACTCATTTTATGAGTTCACCCTCAAATCATTTTTTACCACGGTTATCTGCACCCACCATTTTATGAGTTAAATCCCAAATTATTGTTTTATCGCGATTATCTGCACCCGCTCATTTTATGAGTTCACCCCAAAATATTTTTTAAAAAATAATCACATTTAAAAAAATTATATTATCTTTTTATTAATTTACACAAAATATAATAAAATAAACTCTAATTTATATATTTACAATATGCACACGAGTTATTGTTGAGTTACCGTCGATTCACCACCAAGTCATCTCGATTTTTTTCTTTTAAAATTTTTTCTCATCATCTTTTCCTTTTTTCTTCCCATTTTCATTTTTTTTCCAAATTTTTTATTTCTTCGTTTTTTTTTTCTTTTATTTTTTTTTCCTGTCTTTCTTTTTCATTTTCTTCATGTATATTTTTTTAATTTTAATACAAAATAATATTATAGGTATGATTTTATTATAGTCGATCGGGCGAGGCATCTGAATTTCAATTTTAATTTGATGAGTAAAGGACCTGTCGAAAATCCATGTCGGTCGGTGGGTGACCCAACCACCACCATATCCGACCACCCCTTCCACGGCGACGGCGGCGCTTCCGTCCCGGACGCTGAAGCCAAGACCCCTTCTCAAATCGCAATCGAGATTCTTCAATTCCATGACAATCGACATCATCTTCCATCTCGGCCACGATCCATGGCGGCCAAAAACCTCTACTCATTTCGACCACCGACGCGACTGCTTCGATCAATCTCTTTTGTGTTTGCGATCTAGGAGCTTCTCCGACATCAATGGCGCTCGCGTGCAACACTCAGGTCGACGCCGCTTCGCTCTCATTGTTCATCTTTGTCCAAATCGAAGCTACATTGCTTCGTCTTCTTCACCATGCTCCTGCGCAGCTTCTTCCTCCGATTGACGACGGTCCGACGGAGGACTGTGAGTATGTTGTCGATGGATCTCTGATCGGCGACACTCGGAGCCGGTGACCTTGTCGATGAAATCTCAGGCGTCGACTGCTGGCCTAGGGTGCCCTTCTATTTGGCTAGAGTTCTCTTCAATTGGGCTTGGTAATGTGCACCCCCTATTTTCTTCAGTACACCCCGATCTGCACTCCCTCCACTTTTTATGATATTATTATTATTGGTATTGGTATTATTATTTATTGATTGTGGTATTACTATTAATACACTATTGAATTAATATTAATGATTATTGATTACGGTATTATTGATTATTAATTGTGGTATTACTGGTTATTGTTTGTGGTATTACTGATTGTGTGAAATTATTTTTTATTGCTTAAGGATTACTGATTATTATTATTATTATTATTTATGATATTATATATTATTATTTATGGTATTACTGATAATTTTTTTTGGTATTACTGAATATAATTTGATTTGTGAAATTATTTGTTATTGTATAAGATATTAATGATCAATGTTCATGGTATTACTAATTACTGTTCATGTCTTCATGGTATTACTGATAATTATTTTTTGGTATTACTTTATATAATTAGATGTGTGAAATTATTTGTTGTTGTATAAAATTTTACTGATTAATATTAATGGTATTACCGATTACTGTTCTTGGTATTACAAATAATTGATTTTGGTATTATTGAATATAATTAGATGTGTGCAATTATTTGTTATTGTATAAGATATTATTAATTATTGTTAATGGTATTACTGATTATTGTTTATAGTATTACTGGTTATTACTTATTGTATTAGCGACTATAACAAAACCATACATATAATATTATTTTATATTAAAATTTTGAAAAATACTAAAGAAAAAAAAGCTGGAAAAAAAATTAAAAAAGAAAAAAAATTGAGAAGAAAAAAAAAGTTTAGAATAAAAACTGAAAATAGAAAAAAAAAATTAAAAAGGAAAAAATTGAGATTTGAGACTAATTTCGATAGTTTTTTTTAATTATATTTTTAGGATTTTATTTTTAAAAACATGGGTGATTTAGTGGTGAATAGACGGTAACTCGGCTGCAAATTGTAAATGTATAAATTAGGGTTGATTTTATTATATTTTCTGTAAATTAATAAAAAGATAATATAGTTTTTTAAATGTAATTATTTTTTAAAAAAATATTTGGGGGTGAACTAATAAAATGAGTGGGTGCAGATAATTTGGGATGGACTCATAAAGTGAGTGGGTGCCGATAAATGTAGTATAAATATAATATGGGGGTGAACTCATAAAATGAACGGGTGCAGATAATTGTGGTAAAAAAATAATTTGGGGGTGAACTCATAAAATGAGTGGGTGTAGTTTTAAAAAAAATGATTTGATGGGTGAATTCATAAAATACAACAAAATTAATATTCTTTCAACATCATTTTATTTTCAAAATTATCATTATTATTTTACATACATTTTACTTTACACCTCATCAAATTCGATGAAGTGATCCAAAATACTTTTCATTTATCTTAAATCACCAACCAATAAATTCAATTTTCTTAAAAAAATGTGTCAATCAAACCATGCAAATAATCTCGAAATGGAGTGAGTGCTAAACATTATTCCGTGAAAACAAAAAAGGCAATCCTATATGAAATATAATTCGATCCCATTTTATTAAAGAGTTGCACTCTTGTGTACTAGTTACATGTATGTAACTTGTTTCAATAATTCATTACACATAACTCATTTACTATATCCAATCCAATAACCCATTACAAATAATACATGACCCATTTACTATATCCATTTAGCACATAAATTTTTTCATGAACCTTTATTTTAATTCAATTAATTTTTTTTTAATTTTTTTATTAAAAAATAATAATCCATTAATTTTTTTTTTTTTTTTTACTTTTGGTCATTTCATCAACAAGACTACAACTCCACATGAAAAATGTTATTTTCTCTTGATAAAATAGAGTAGGGAGTTCTATCGGACTTTCACAAATTATATTTTCAAAAGTTGGATCGCAAATACTTGCAATGGATTGTATTTTTAATTTATTTTTTTCAGCTATTTTCCAATGTAAATTTCACAATATAAAGAAATATTTATATTTATTTCCCTGTTTAATATTATTTTAAATTTTTTTTTTCCTATTTATCATTTGTGATTCAAATGATAATTTTTTTTCACGTACTTTCTTTTTATGTCGCAAATAATTATTCTAAAATTTTAAAGTCTAATAAGAAAATTTTAAAAATAATATTAATTTTTTTTAAATATTAAATAGTATAATAATAATTTATTTAAAAAAAATAAAACTCTCATCTCTCTTAATTGTAAGTGTTCAATTCTATTAGTACTATTTTACTTTAATTATTTGGTGTATATTTTCACCTTATCCTTTAAAAAATTTACTTCATTTCTTACAAATTTTACTTCGTTTTACATTGTTTAATTATTTTTTTCATTCAAACTTTCATTTTTTAATCACTTTATTTTAGTTTTTTATAAATAATCATTTTCAGTTTATAAGTGTTATGATAACAATTGATAAGTATTATGGTATATTATTAGTTAATATGCAGTACTGTACATATTAGTTCATATAGAGTGTAATATTAGTTTATATTGGTACAAGTTCTAATGTTTTCGAGTTTCGAGTTCACATACATTATGGTACTAGTTCAAATATAGTATAGTATTAGTTCACATATTGTATAGTATTAGTTCACATACTCTATGGTACTAGTTCAAATATAGTATAGTATTAGTTCACATATTGTATAGTATTAGTTCATATACTCTATGGTATTAGTTCAAATATAGTATAGTATTAATTCACATATTGTATAGTATTAGTTCATATATTAAATAATATTTTTATACACACATTAAACTCTAGTACTATACAATATATTAACTAGTACTATATCATAGGCGTACTAATACTATATCGTATTTAAACTAATATTATATTTAATAAAAAATACATAACTTAACACATTCATAATTCAAGACATACCATGCAAATTAATACATCAATATTAAAATATTGATATTAATTAACTAGTAAGAAGAACAAAAGTGAGAATAAATCACACTGAACACACAATTCAATTAATAGATACGTTCACACTCAATGAACATATGAATGCATCAACACGGCGATGACCACAAAGAAAATAATAAAGTTGATGCAATATTATGCTGGTTTCTTCCCCAATTCTTCACTCATTTAAGTTTCTAAATATAAATTTTATTTTTCAATTAGATTATGTTATTAATTAGTCTTGAAAAATAATCTACAACTTTAAAAAACTTGTAACAAACTATATATCATTGTAGAAATAATGAAAACATAACAAAATAATCTTAGTTATTATAAATCAGATTAAAACTAGAAAGTGAGCCTGTCATATTCATACATTTATACCCAAATTAGAAAAAAAATATTGAATCTTTTTAGTTTAGCTTTTTTTTCTCTCTAAATTTTGGTCATTTTTTGAAAAAAAAAAAAAAACTGAAATTTTTATTTCATAATTTTATTTTTGAGTTTCATATTTTTTTTATATTCGTCATGTTTTTATATTTACTTTTTTGAAAGTAAAAAAAATAGAATAATATTTGACTTCGTGGTGACTCATTGGTGACACGATAGTCGGTGTATAATAATAATTTTAATGAGTTGTATTTTAATTTAATTGATAAAATAGTAATATAGTATTTTACATGTATTTTTCTTTTAAAAAAATTGGAGGGTGAAATTAATAAAAAATAAGGTAAATAACTAATAATAAAAAATTGGATTTAGTTACATGTATGTAACTTGTACACATAAGTGACTAAAAGAAGGGAGTGTGGACTTATTAAAAAAAGAGTGTAAATAGCCAGTTACATGTATGTAACTGGTACACATAAGTATTTGCCAAAAAATATGGTTAGGTTTCATTTTTTATTTTCTAATATTTCACTACATTCTTTATTGAAATCTTTTATAAAATAAAACCTAAACACACACACACATTTAAGAGATCAGATCCCCATCGATTTATATTTGATTTTCATATTAAAATATCATAAACAATAAACAGAATCATTATACAATTGACATAATTTCAACCCAATTACATAAATTGATATTAATTTAATTATACTCAGTACTCAAGCTTCAAAACTCAGTCCATTAAATTTTTTCCCCCTTTTCCCTTCTTCTTCTCTAAAACTTGTAAATCACATTTTTGTAACATATATACAAATCTGAGTCTCATGGCTCATTACTCACTTTTTATGTTCGTTTAAATTCAAGTATCTTGAATAATTGGTTTCAATTGAAAATTGACATAGTAAATAGTTGAAAATGGTGACAGAAAGCAAAGTTTATGGATTAACAAATTTATTGATGGTAAAATGTTAAAAATCATCCCATGATATTTCAAAACAAAATTTATGAATAGAGAAGTTAAAAGGAGAATAAAAAATTCATCAGTAATAATTATAATGCAGACAATTCAATTTCTAGTACGTATCTAAACGAAAATTTTATACTTAAAAGAAAAAATCAGAATATATTAAAGTAACTTGGTACCTTTTAATTAAGTGTTACATCTAATATAAAACGGAGGAGGGTACGTTTAAGAAAGCAACAACCAATTTCCTTTAGAAAGAAAAATCAAGCTTATTTTTTATAAATATGTAGAAAAATCATTTTTATAACCGTAAAAGTAAAAGGAAATGAAGCAAAATTCACATGGGCTTTTCAAAAAAAAAAATACTGATATTTTACAATGGGCCCACTAAGTAATATTTTATTATTTTACATATTTTGACAGTAACTTGAAGGAGAAGAACTATTCTCTTTTTATATATACTAGTATTTCACTCTTACGATGCACGGTCTAATAGTTTAAGAATTATAATAATATATAATTAATACTTAATAAAATATTACTCTAAAATATGTATATTGATATAATATATAATGTGGTGTAGTATAATTATTTTATTGTAAAAATTAGTTTTAAATTTAATAGTAATATTATTTATATTGATTTTTTTTTATAAGTGTATAATTCAATAGGACTAAAATTGAGATTCAACATTAAAAATCCTCATTTGAGAAATACTTGGCTTACATAATTTAAAAATATTTGAAAAATATATACAAAACTAAATAAAAATAACATAAATAGAAATTATAGATTTTGAAGTACATTTTTTTATACAAAAATACACTTAAATGAACTTAGTTAGACTGAAGGGTTATACACATTGAAAGACAACTATACTAACATGAAGTTTTCTAATTAAAATCTGATTTTTTATTTCTTTCCAACAATTTTATCGTATTTTTAAGTTACAGGTATTTCAATGAACTAATTAAAGAACTATTAGAAATTCCAGTGTTATGAAATCCTAAAGTTTTGAAGTTGTCAAATAAATTCCAATCTAATTACAGTCTAAATAACATAAGTGTTAGAGCATTTACAATTATATTTTTCTTACCATTAAAAAATTAATTTATTTGCAAATATAAGCAAATTTTTTTGGTCAGTAAAGGATATCTTATTCCATTTTTCGGGTATGAGAAATGACCAGTATGAGTCTTACAAAGTTACATAAATATAAATCATGTTATAGATCGCAAAGCTTCCTAACTTGCCAAGATCATATGTTGCCATCAAGTTTCTAAAATCTCTTGGGTTGCTGCTCCAAGCACTGAAGTCCATAGCTGTACTTCATTTGGTACTTGCAACCCAACTCCACATTCGAATTTTCACTTCATCTGCAATTCTCCCCACTCCAGCCTGTTCATTTCTGAAAATAATACCATTTCTTGCTTTCCATATCAGCCATACTATGCACTCCCACACTACTCCTTTAGTAGCATAAGTTTGAGAGACTGTAAGTAGTTATAACCTAGTTGTAAACAATGTCATCAAGAAAATTAAATTCACCACTTAGGTGTATTGTAGCACCCATCACATCATAGAGAGCACGAAGTTAAAACATTTATTTGTGTACACAAAATATCATGAGATCATTTATGTTTCAAACAAATAATATTAATTACTTATTTGGTAATCAATCTCATGTATTTTGCTTTACTTTTGATTTATGAAACTATTTTGTAACTTCATTTCTTGATCTGCTTGAGGATTGTTAAATATATGGATTTTTGGTGTAACATTTGTATCATACATGATTGAGACATTTAATTAGCAAGACACCTTGCTATAACTAGTTGGGATTTCTAGTTTCCCAAATTTTCAATACATTTATTAGATGAATGAAACGTAAGAATAGAAAGAGAAAAATCATATAAGGATAATTAATTACACTTCTTATGTAAGATGATATCCCAATGACATCTTAATATACCAACAACGATTCAACCTCTCAGTTTTCAACTTCAACCAACAATGACTTACTTTGTTGTGATGTAGAAGTAGGTAAATTAAGATTACTATTAGTGTTAGAAATCTAATAGCTGAAGAATTTTATTGAAGAAACAATAAATAAATGAATAAATAAATAGAAGCTGACAATGAGCATTGGAAAAGTAAAGTGAATAATTAGATAATTGTCACTAAATTACCTCTCTGTGAATCATGTTTTTCTTTCTTGACATCATTGTGTCACAGTCATTAAAACTTCAAACGTGGTGTGCATGAACTTTTGATAATTAGAAACAAAATTGTTAGAGAATTGAGTTATCTATTATACACAACACAAAGTTTAATTTGTTGAAATATCTCAAGAAAATTGAATAACTACTCGGAATGAAGAAGCTAAAATAGGTACCAATGCAATATTTGATTTATCAATGAGGTAGAAACTCTCATGATTCCAAAATAGGTATTCTATAAATTCAAAACAAAGTTAAGAATTGGTCAGAAAAACTAAAGAACAACTTTTGTGCGAAGAATCTACACAAAATACTATGTAATCCTTATGAGATTTATTAGTATAGTATAAACTACCAACATTTTAGAATGAGTATTGTGCAACTCGAAAAGGAAAATTGAAAATAAGCAACAAAAAAATTATTTGTAATTCAATAAACATAAGCCACTTAGGAAAGAAAAACTTGGGTTCGTTATCGTTTGCACCCTAAGAAAGATGAAGACTGGTGGAAGAAATAATCCTTCGATATGACAGAGAGAAATGAGATGACTTATATCAAAATAAAAACAGGGCAAATAGAGCTAAATGAAAGTTTCATTAAAATAAAATTTTAAAAGTAAGTAAAGGAAAATTGAGTAGATAAGCACCATCGAAAAAGGGTGGTCATCGGTAGATCCATCACAGCCGACGAGTCTAACCTCAGATTTCCATTTCTGCACACTTTTGGTTAGAGACTACTTCATTGTTATTTTTAAGAGAATATTGAAGAACATACTGCAATTCAAAGCAAAATTGAGAAGAAATAACATTTTGGAAAACAAAATCCAACACAAACAATGTTAGTGAAATGATTAATAGAAAGAAATGGAATAACGCATATATCTTCAAAATAAATAGAGAAATAGGGGAAATGGGATCCACCATTTTCATTTGAAGACATTTATAAATTAACCAAGAGTGTAGCAAAACAAACAAAAATTTGCACCAAATTAGCATCAGTGTTGTAATGTGCTCAAGATATAGAAGTAACTGATTTGGAAAACATCACCGTTCATCTCTTGCCTCCACCACCACCAATCTTAGGACCCTTGGAAACAACACCCTTCGTCTTCTGCTTCGAAATGGTTTCTAATTTTTTTGGCCTTCTTCTCATCTTAAATCTCACTAAGATAGGCATTCCAAATTCAAAATTCACAAAAATCAACCATTATAAAGGTGTGTGTTTGAAAGAAAATATGATTTCAAAAAAGTAATGTGCATTTGTAAACTCTACTTTCAGCTTCCAGAATCACTATATATCAAAAGTTGTGAGTGTCTTTTAGTAATTCTGAGAATAAATGTTTAATAGAACAAATGGTTAGTGTTTGCAAAAATTTGTAGGAGGTAGTCGTTGAGTGTTTGAGAAAAGGTAAAATGTTATGAGTAAAAGTAGAATCAAGTAGAAGCATACTCTTATCAAGCTTTAGACTTTAGGAGATTATAGGTTGAATATTGAAATAATTATAGGTTGAATATTGAAAAGGATGTAAGCCCAAAGGGGAGAAATCGAAAGAGCAATGAGAATTTTCTTGAACTGAAAATTATGGAGTTGGAAGAGAGGAGTGGGATGAAAGAGCAGATAAATGGACCGCTGGAAGTTCAAACAGCAGGCTATACTATCTGCAGCTAGGTCCCACTACAAAAATATTTTACTCCCTCCATCCCTGAAAAGTTTTCATACTTTTCTTTTTAGTTTGTCCCTGAAAAGTTTGCATACCCCAAAATAAAACATACTTTCTCTCTCTATCTCACAGAATAAAAAACACTCATTGTTCTGATGAAACTTCAACTGAAGTTCTCCTAGAAACCTAAGCAAAATACTCAGATTAACCTAGTAACCAGCTTCAATTAGCTGTAGAAAGATTTTCCTCTCTAAAATTATAATTCTTTTCAACGTATCTACTCTAGTTTAAATAATAGTATTGACTTCTACCTAGTGATAAATGCAGTAGTTAAAGCAGCAATAATTCTAATTAACTAATTATAAGTAATTTCCCTAATTACGTAGTCAATCATGCATATTTGAGTCCATAATCCTTGCTTGGTATCTTTGGTAAGGTTCCATCATCACCGCCCCCTCGAAATGAACCTTGTCCTCAAGGTTAAGTTCCGGAAAACGATCACGTAATTCCTCCATGGACTACCATGTAGTATCCTCCAAGTACATTGACTTCCACTTCACCTAGCCCACACGCACAAGCCCTTTTCCGCATTTTCTCCATCAACTTTTGTTCTCTTTGGATCTTACTAACATACGCATTTTTTCCAGTTTCACTTGCAACAATTTTTTTCCGAGTCTTTACTTCCTTCCTAGAAACTCTCCGTTTCTCTACTGTAATCAAAACTTTGATGCACTCCTCTTCACGAAATTCTACTCTACTTGGGTTCTCATATGTTGCAATATTCTCATGACTTTGAGCCTAAAAAACATATTCAAACACAGCTTCTTCATCGTACTTAGGTGGGCTACCATACTTATCTTCCAATTCCGACTCATTTCCATCATTGAAATTGTCATTATCGACTTCTTTATCATACTTATGCGGGCTGTTGTATTCACCTCCCACCCAAATTATTGGATCGTCTCTAGTAAACCCAGTTGAATTCCCTTCGGTCGATGATCCAAAAGTCTTTCCGATGGTTTGCTAAAAACTAACGTCATGAACTCAGGCACTGAATTGTCTGATTCCCCAATCTCCTTGTCCTGTTTGGACACATCTCTATGAAAAAGGTCAGGATAAATTGCAAACATTTTGTCCCGTCCCTGTGAACAGTCTTGTGGTTCATATTCAATGCTGTCGCGCTTTCCCCTCCTTCGTGACTCACCTTCTCTATCCAACCTTGGTCCTTTTGGCTTGTAAGTGCAGTCACTGCCACCCCGATGATTCCGTCGCTGAACATCCCCAAAACACGTGTTTCCATCATTGCACTGCTGGTTCCAGTGAGTCCCACGGACGCGACCCTCATCCCGGCGTTCCTGCTGCCCATTGGTTCGAGGGTACGCCTGTTCGCGATGGTGAGGTCATCTTTGTTCCTCGCCATAATGTTCATTGTCCTCCTCGCGTCATCTGAGACGACGCAGTCCTTGTCCCCGATCAATTATCCCGGGCGTACGGTCCCTTCTTCCCCTTCTCCTACTGCCTTTCTCTCCGTCTTCGTCCGACCGCTTCCCCATCTGCAGCGATAGTGTCTGCACGACGTTGCTCAGTCGATTGATGGAGTCCTCCATGTCCTCAAATTGTTTTTTGTTTGAGACCATGGTGATGATGTGCGAAAGTGTGGGTACTGGATCGTAACGGCTCTGAGGCCAATTGATGAAACTTCAACTGAAGTTCTCCTAGAAACCTAAGCAAAATACTTAGATTAACCTAGTAACCAGCTTCAATACGCTGTAGAAAGTGTTTCCTCTCTAAATTTATAATTCTTTTCAACGTATCTACAATGGTGTGTCTACTCTAGTTTAAATAATAGTATTGACTTCTACCTAGTGATAAATGCAGTAGTTAAAGCAGCAATAATTCTAATTAACTAATTATAATTAATTTCCCTAATTACGTAGTCAATCATTCATATTTGAGTCCATAATCCTTGCATAGTATCTTTGGTAAGGTTCCATCATCTCATGAAAAAGACGATCAACCCAAGTACGACGAATTTCCAGGGGAACAAAAAGAATCAGACGAAGTCATCAACTTCAAACGGCTAAGCGAACAACCCACCTTAGCCACTCTAAATCATGGGGGGCGACCAAATGCTCTTCGGTTTGATGGGAGCATCAATAATAAGGGCATCCTAATTTTGGTGGATAGTGGAGCATCGTTAAATTTCATATCTCAAGGAGTGACTACCCTTCTAAGTGGACATACCGATATGGGGCAAAGACTCATTAATTTTTTATAGTGGGCATACCGATATGGGGAAACATTGATGGGTTTCGCCTCGTCAATTAGACGAATTCGGTGGTCGAACTCGCGTTGAGGTGGAAGAGAAGTTGTGCTTGTAGTGACTGCTTCGTACTTTTCCAGTAACGCTGATATGGCTGTTCTGTCTTGACTGTCATTCACACTGTTACTTTCTGTGATTCCTGATGCTGATAAGTAGTAGAATTCATCGTGGGGTGGACTGCCTTCCTCCTCTGATTGTTGTTGTTGGTACCCCTGAGCTTTCAGAAGCACTAACTCATCCCCACACCAAAAATTCAAGGAAAATTCCTTGCAATCCATCAGCAGCGGGCTGACTAATTCCAGCCATGGCATCCCTAGATAGACATCAATGTCGAGCGATGGAATAGCATACATAGTGACATGGAAGCACATACCTTGGATCTGAATTCGAATGTCTTTATAGCAAGTGTTTGACTCAAGTAATTGTCCTCCCCCGATTTGAATTCTGCGTGCTTTCGGACATTGAGTCGCTGGTAACCTTAGAAGGGTAGCCACTCCTTGAGATATGAAATTTAATGATGCTCCACTATCCACCAAAATTAGGGTGCCCTTATTATTGATGCTCCCATCAAACCGAAGAGCATTTGGTCGCCCCCCATGATTTAGAGTGGCTAAGGTGGGTTGTTCGCTTAGCCGTTTGAAGTTGATGACTTCGTCTGATTCTTTTTGTTCCCCTGGAAATTCGTCATACTTGGGTTGCTCGTCTTTTTCATGATCTGAGGGCCACTCCTCGACCACGAGGCTGAGCATTTTTGCATTCGCACACACATGATTCCAAGTATATTTCTCATTGCACGTGAAACAGAGTCCTGCTTGTCGGCGACGATTTATTTCTTCATACGACAGCTGAGTGCGCCCCTTTGATGTACCCAAGTTGTTGCTGCGGCTGCTGCCCTGAGGTGTTTTGGCATCAATCGAGTGAGTTGCTTCTCGGTTCAGACCGTTGCCCCCTGTTCTGGGTTGTGGATTGCGGAAAGAGGTTGGATACACCCCTTTTTGTGGCAAGTATCGTGTGGCTCTTAGCTGTTCGTCCTTTCGAGTGGCTAGTTCAATTGCCTCTTTCACGTCACGCGGTCGCCACATCTTTAATTCATTTGCAATCTCGCCTTTAAGGCCAGCCATAAAGGTACCTAACAGGGCGCTTACGGGCCAATGGGGTACTCGGTGGACTAGTTTTTCCCACTCCGTTAGATAGTCTTTAAAGGTCCCTGTTTAACGGATTTTGCTCATTGACACATTGGCATCTTCAAACTGGTCCTTTTCGAATCGGTTGAGCAACCCTCCTTTGAAGTGTTCCCATGAAATAAATGGTTCACTCGTCGTCTATTCGAACCAATGCCACCAGTGCCTCGCGTTGCCATCGAGGTAATAGGATGCAATCTGCACACAGTCTTTCACTCGTACCCCTTTGACTTCGAAGTACTGTTCTGCTTTGTCGATCCAGTTGATCGGATCTTCCCCCGTAAACTTTGGAAAATCCATTCGAACCCCCTTGGGCATGTGGTCGCGGGGTTTCTCGGTTCGTCTACTCCGTACTGACCTTCTCGATTCTCCATCGGAACTATCCGTGGTCTCATCCTCCCCGTCTTCATCTTCGGGGTTGGATCCGTCATGATGAAAGGGATCAGGGTAGGTTGCAAATGGGTTCACCCTCTCTCCCGACTCATCGCGTGATCCCTCTTCGAAGTGCAGTCCTCGGCGTGGTCCTCGCCCCTCATCCAACTCTGTTCGACTGCCCTCCGCTTGTCCCCATCGTCCACCGCGTCCTCGATACACATGTCTCCGGGCATCTTTGAACAATGGATTATTGTGTTTCTCCCTTTGGAATCGGCGTCTTCCCTGGTCGACATCGATGATACCTGTGGTGCGAGCCCTTCCGTCCCGTCGTTGGAAACGGCGCCATCCACCCTCTGAATCTCCGTCTGATCGGGGATTATGCAGCGGCGCTGCTTGCAGAGCTTCACTGATTTGTGCAAATGAAGCCTCCAGTTTTGCCAGTCTTTGTCTATTTGAACCCATGGTGGTGGTAGCGGAATCGTGGTATTTAGGATTGTAACGACTCTGAGGCCAATTGATGAAACTCAGTAGGTATTTATTGGAATAATCAAGATGATAAATAGGTAAACCTAGAAACTCAAGAACAGACTCTTGAATTAACCTAGAGACAGCTTTCAACGCTGTAATTCTTATTTAGTACTCTCAAAAACATAATCCTCACAAATCACAATATCTTTATTCCTCTAATATACTAAGGCTACGAAAGTAAGGAAACAAGTATTTAAGGTAATTAAATCAATCACTCTTAATTACTTTTATTCTGCGATTTTCTGTCCATCATTGTTGACCTTCCTTCTCTCGTATACTTGCTTTATGGGAGGTCTAGTCAGGGATCCATCAATACCTCCCCTTGAAAAACGAATTTTGTCCTCAAGGTTGAGTGACGGAAAGCGAACGCGTAGCTCTGCAGTAGATTCCCATGTGGTGTCGTCGTCGCTCATACCCTTCCATTTGACCAATGCCTCTGAATTTCCCCGAATTATGGTGCGAAAAGCGATGACCTTTTCTGGATAGACTTCGAGTTGCCCGTCGGCTGAGTAAGGGGGAAGTGTAGGTAATGCCAAGCTAGGCCCACCTATCTTGCGACGCAATAGAGACACATGAAACACTGGGTGGATCTTTGACTCCTGGGGTAATTGCAAACGATAAGCTGTTGCTCCAATCTTTTCGAGCACTGGAAAGGGGCCGTAAAACTTACTTGCTAATTTCTGGTTGATTCGTCGATGCACTGATTGTTGACGATAGGGCTGGAGCTTCAAATAGACCCAATCCCCAACATCAAATTCCTCGGGTCTGCGTTTGGCATCTGCGTATTGCTTCATGCGGTTTTGGGCAATTTCCAAGTTCATCCGTAACTCACGAATTAAAGTGTCGCGCTCCTGTAGCTGCACATCGACCTCATGCACTGCGATTGTCCCAGACTAGTACGCTGGGATCGGTGTCGCAGGTCCCCCATACACGACTTCAAAAGGCGTCATTTGAATGGAGCGTTGTTATGAAGTGTTATACCAGAACTCAGCCCAGGCGAGATGACGCTCCCAGTCCTTGGGTTTGTGGTATGTGAAACAACTGAGGTATTGCTCAAGACAACGGTTAACCACTTATGTTTTCCCGTCGGTTAAGGGGTGATAAGACGAACTCATTTTCAGTTGAGTGCCCTGCAGTTTGAAAAGTTCACGCCAGAAAGTGCTCACAAAAACACGGTCGCGGTCCAAGATAATGGAATTCGGAATGCCATGTAGACGCACAATTTGACGGACGAAAATATCAGCGATATCTTTAGCTCCGCAGGGGTGGCTGAGTGCTACAAAGTGACTATATTTGGATAATCTGTCTACAATAACCAGAATAGTATCATGTCCTTTGGATCGTGGCAACCCGGTGATAAAGTCCATAGAGATGTCGGTCCAGACTTGGTGTGGTATGGGTAGTGGGGCGAGGAGGCCCGCTGGGCTTTGGGTGTCAGATTTATTGCGCTGACATGTATCGCAAGACCGTACAAATTCTGCAACATCTTTTCTCATTCCTGGCCAATCGAATAACTGCTTAAGGTGGTTGTGGGTACGAAGCACGCCCGAGTGGCCCCCAAACGAAGAGGCATGAAAGGTAGAGACCAAAGTCGATCTGATTGGGCAGTTAGGAACCCGTACTCGTCCCTGGCTAGCGAGACAGCCGTGGCGAACACGAAAATCGCTGATAGCGCCCCCCTGTTTCAGTCGATTGAGGATAGGGCCCAGTTCAGCATCTTTTGCCGTCGCGTCTGCGATCTGTGTCCAAATATCAGTCGTGGGAGCGGAAATGGACAGTTGGGCAAGTTCGTCATATGAACCCCGACGGGATAATGCATCAACAACAACATTCTCCTTTCCCGGCCTATAGATGATCTCATAATCGAACCCCATGAGTTTGGCAATCCACTTCTGTTGTTCAGGGGTTGTTATCCTCTGTTCGAGCAGAAATCTGAGGCTCCTTTGATCTGTAATAATTCGAAATTTCTGACCAATCAGATAGGGCCGCCAACACCGGATGGCTTCCAATACTGCGAGCATCTTTTTCTCATACACAGACCAAGATTTCTTGCTCAACGCAATCCCTTTACTCAGAAACGCTACAGGTCGGCCTGACTGAGATAAAATGGCCCCGATGCCAGAACCGGAAGCATCGGTCTCAATAGTGAATGCCTCATTGAAGTTGGGAAAAGCAAGGACGACTGTTGTGCTCATGGCCCTTTTAAGGGAATCAAATGCAGTTTGTGCCTCTGCCGACCAGAAAAAACTTGTTTTTCTTTGTGAGGTTGTGTAGGGGTCGTGCAATCTCCCCAAATCTGGGACAAAATTTTCTATAATAGCCGGCAAGCCCCAAGAATCCCCTTAGATCGGCAACGGAGGTCGGGGTCGACCACTGTACCACAACGCTGATTTTCTTGGGATCGACTCGGACCCCTTCCGGTGAGATGAAATGGCCGAGATACTCGACTTCTTGGACCCCAAAGAAACATTTGGATTCCTTGATGATGAACTGATTATCCTGTAGAATCATGAGAACTGTTTCTAGATGTTGGAGATGGTCCTCCCAAGTCATGCTATACACCAAGATGTCATCAAAAAATACGAGTACAAATCGACGTAAATATGAACGAAAAGTGTGATTCATAATAGCTTGAAAAGTGGAAGGAGCATTACTCAATCCGAAGGGCATGATCAGATACTCATAGTGGCCATTGTGAGTTCGAAACGCCGTTTTGTGGATGTCATCAGGATGTATCCGTATTTGGTGGTACCCTGCTCGTAAATCGACCTTTGAGAAGTATCTCACTCCATGCAACTCATCAAGCATATCATCGACCGTGGGTATCGGGAATCTATCTTTAATGGTGGCAGCATTTAGGGCTCGATAGTCAGTACAGAACCGCCAAGAGTCGTCTTTTTTCTTAACGAGCAACACAGGTGATGAGAATGGGCTGGTGCTGTATTGTATAAGCCCTGATTTCAGCATTTCCTCCACTTGTCGTTCTATTTTCTGAAGGAAGAAACACAAAAGGAGAAGTCTTTAGAATCCTTAAGTTATTTGCTGAAGGAAGAAACGCAGAAAGAGAAGCCTTTAGAATCTTTACATGCAGCACCCAAAGATATGAAACACGTGGAGAAAAGCCTGACTGAAAATCCATAAGAAATCATGGATGAAAATGAGGAGAAAACAATTGATGTTGTTTCAAATGAGGATAATGGCAAAGACTCATTAATTCAAGTGAGTGCCAGAGAAATAGAATCAGATAAAGATCATCAGGTTTATTGGAGAAGATGAAACTTTGAACAGATGGAAGAAGAGCCCACCAAGGTATTGATTACAATAAAGAAGCAAAGAGATTCTGGGAAAGAAGCAGAGACTCAGAAAACACGGAAAAGGGCGTGTGCGTATATACTTGGAGGATACTACATGGTAGTCCATGGAGGAATTACGTGATCGTTTTCCGGAACTTAACCTTGAGGACAAGGTTCATTTCGAGGGGGCGGTGATGATGGAACCTTACCAAAGATACCAAGCAAGGATTATGGACTCAAATATGCATGATTGACTACGTAATTAGGGAAATTACTTATAATTAGTTAATTAGAATTATTGTTGGTTTAACTACTGCATTTATCACTAGGTAGAAGTCAAATCTATTATTTAAACTAGAGTAGACACTCCATTGTAGATACGTTGAAAAGAATTATAAGTATTTTGCTCTGATACCAATTGATGAAACTTCAATTGAAGTTCTCCTAGAAACCTAAGCAAAATACTTAGATTAACCTAGTAACCAGCTTCAATACGCTGTAGAAAGTGTTTCCTCTCTAAATTTATAATTCTTTTCAACGTATCTACAATGGTGTGTCTACTCTAGTTTAAATAATAGTATTGACTTCTACCTAGTGATAAATGCAGTAGTTAAAGCAGCAATAATTTTAATTAACTAATTATAAGTAATTTCCCTAATTACGTCATATTTGAGTCCATAATCCTTGCTTGGTATCTTTGGTAAGGTTCCATCATGTTCCCCCATTATATACTAAATCTCCATTATCATCTGCACTAACTGTTCTCCCATATTGCAATACCATTGTATAATATTACTTTTGACCAATTGCACCTACAAATATTTAAACAAGAATCTTCACTAACGGAAACAAAGATGCATGTGAATTCGACCATATAAAACCAAAACCCTCATGATAGCAAATACCCATTAACAATTAATGAAATAAATAAGTAAACGACCTCTAAATCAACGAAGTACGAGGTAAAGGGAATACCCATTTTAAAAAAATGAAAAAAGGTTGATTGTATACAACCACATTAGTTCGCAGATAGGTTCTTCATAAGTGAATACAACCAAAATAGTTCATTCGCAAGCAAATACAACCAAGTACGGTCATTTTTTTAGCAAATGTCTCTTGTTTTCAGGAAGTAAGCAAAATAATGAATTGAAATAAGGAAGGTATAACGAAACATACGATATTGGGTACATCTTTGTTCATCTTACGCCTTTGTCGCAACATTTCGTCATCGATTACTCAGAAATTTGTTGTTTTGAATTTGGGAATTTTGATTTTTCGAATTTGGGGGTTTTGTTAGGGTTCTGGATTTTGGGCACGATTTGGTATTTTTGTTAAGGGTCTAGTTGGTTTATTCAAAAATAAACGACTGAAGGTCACGTGATATGCACGTGCATCTCTCCGTTAACATTTAATGGGTTTGGGACGATATTGCAAATATCTTACATTATTGAGACCCCTTGTGTCAAGTTTTTGGCTTTTGGGACCAAAAGAGCCATTTTTTCTCTTAACAAAATCCGAAAATCGACGGTTACACCCTATAACAATTGCATGGAACAAATTTGTAGACTACAAAACTATGGGTTACATAAAAGTTTGATAAGTCCAAAAGTTGTTATAATGTTGCATGATATGCATTACTACAGATGTATGTGAGTGAATATTTTCAAATGGATGCTGTAATCTAGAACCCCAGTAACCAGGGATGAACTTCAAGAATTACCTGAAGCATAAGCAGAATAAGATGGAAATTAAGTTAATAGTTAATGCTGTGAATACAAGAATGTCATGAATTTGTGAAATCTGAAGTTGGAAAGAGCAAAAGAGTATGCAGTACATTGCTCAATGAACCATACCATAAATCGCCTTTCAGCAGAGCAATCAATCTTCTGGAGGCGATACCCTGCACGCCAACCCCTTTATTGTATGCCGACACTGAAACCTGCCATGTAAACGAGCTTGTCTTATTTTTATGTGTATCCTTGATCATATGTATATACCTAGTTTTCATACAGTTACTGTACAACATCAGTATCCTAAACCAGACATATCTTCCTTTATATCACTAATTGTTTAAATGTTGTATTATAAAGACTTCCTAATGCTACCATTTCTTGTCTGTATGCTATGTTCATTCATGCTGAATACATAAGCTTCGAGATAGTTTTGTGTTCCGCGTTAATGCTGGGAGGAAGGCAACAAGAAAAAATGTGCAAAAAAAAAAGAAACGTAATTTCAGTACTAAGATGGCCTATTGTGAATGCAAAGCAAATACATCTCAAGAGTGTAATATTTAGAAAGCTTACACGGTAAAAAAAACAAGCTTTTTGAGTTCTGCATTGCAAAATCAAGAACCCAGTTTTCAATAAGTACGGAAAAACTCATTTCAAACTCATCAGTACGGAATGCAAGCAGCAGAGGTCAAGGAAGCAGAACTGCGAATCATATATTTTGGAAACTAGCTATAACCACAGATCACATTTACATCAAGAATTATCATAAGAATTTCAAAGAAATGCAGAAACCAAGAACGACAGTATGAAGATAATCAAAAGAACTCAAATATATTTTCAAGCCATTGTGCAATGTATTAGTGGGTCTACTTAGAACCATGAAATAGATACAAATCTAAATCAGTATACTGAATTAAGTATGAAATGGAATCATTCAATACCAGATCAAATCCGTTGATGTTGAGTCCAGTAACCCAACAGAGCTAGCAGAGTCATCAGGTTGAGCATTCAATTCCAAATTCCGGCTTTTGCACCTAAATCTTAATCTTAAAGGCTTCGTCTGTAACAGAAAAGTACCAAAAATATGCAATCATACATCAAAGTACAGAAAAGGTGATATCAAAGCTCTCCATGGGACTATAATACGAGCTTCACTAATCAGTCATTATATACTCCACGAGATGCTGTTACAAGATCCCTAGAGGCTATTTTGCAGCATCATAGTTTGCTTTCAACTCATGCCATCAATATAATGTAGGCTATATCAATAGCTCAAGATATCATATTGCAAAACAATGCAAATAGCCATAATTATAGACAATTACAGCCTCTCAATCTCATTGAAGAAAAGCAATATTCAACAATTTAAGCTATTATAAATTAAGAATCTGAATCAGCAGTAATGTTACCTAAACATGTATAAGAATACAATTTCTACATGCAATCAAAAGGAATCACGAACGGGAAATTAGTTAGTAACAAAGAGCATTCTACCTTCTTATTTTGCCGAAACTCCCGCTTGGGAAGAAAATGCAAAGGCAAGTTAAGGTAAGAGGGAGCTTTCACCAAAAGAAACAATTTTGTAGGACCTAAACAACACATTATTAATAAAAAAATCATGCACAGAACCACACCATATGATATCCACTCTTTTAGATCACTGAAAGGAAGAAGCAATACTACTCTCATTTACCAGCATATGAATCTGATCCAGCACCCATAGATATCATCGTACGAATAGCCTATAGAAACAGATAAGGAAATAAATAAAAACAACAACTAATCAAAGATTTCACATTTCAGAAAACGCAAATGCCACTACCAGAATCAATAACAACCTTTCTGGAAAGTGCTTCTGCAACTTTACTTCGACTGAAATCCCCCAAAACAGCCTTCCCGTGTGAAAAACTCAGTTCATATACGTGCAAAGGCCTTAGAGGACTCGGTCCAAGAACCAGAGAAATTCTCTCAACATTCGGAACTTCAGTAATCATCAACTGAAGTGCGGTTTTCAGATTAGATACACAAAACATCAATTTCTCCAACCTCCTTATCCCCATTTTCACTTCCCTTTTTCTCGTCGCCTGCTTTCTCCTTGCCGATATCGCCTTCACTTCACTATTCGCGAGCTCAATTTCCTGCGCAGTAGTCAAATTAGCAACTTTGAACTATCGGTGTGAAATTGGGGGAGGGGCACTAAAAAAGAAATTACCAATTCTTTGAACTCGGTGCGCAATTCATCGAATTCCTGGGTGATATCCTGAAGTACCCTACCGAAATAACAAAAATGATCAGGAATTAAGAACTCGGAGGGGTGATTTTGCAGAATTACGTGAAAATTGCGAGGTAATTACGAGGGGATTTGCTGGTGCATAAACAGAATGAATCCGAGTATGTCGGTAACGACGTGGAAAACGGCGGAACTGTCGAGTGCGATGGCGGCGGTATCGATATTGGTGAACTCCATCTCCGAGCTCCCTTTGCCTTCGTCCATGGCCACTGCAAATTTCGAATTAGCCGAGTAGGGCGGGATAAATGACTCCTTTTTTTTCTTTTACACCCAATTATTTCTAATTTTATTTTGTTAAGCTTTAAAAAATAAATATAAAATTATTAAAATGTCTCTATAGTATTTTTCAAAAAAATATCAGTATTAAATATTTTTAGAGTTTTTTCTCGACGGGTCCGACTATTTACACCTCCATTTGCGTTGAGAACACTCCCCCTTACTTGTTTTATATTATAATAATCATGTGAAATACCAAAAATACCCTTTAAGTCATATTAAATTACTAAATGCACCCCACCTTTAACCTAAGTTTTATCCATCCTCCGCCGTCGTCGCCAAACATCAAACACCAAACACCAAAATTTCTCCCCAAACAAAAAAAAATCAACTTAAAAAATTTCAAATTTTTTTTTAAAGATTTCGACAAACCAGTGTCGACCATATTCACTCCCGTCGACACTGGTTTGTCGACAAGATTGTATATGCTCGACATTTGATGATCGGAAAAAAAAAATAAAAAAATTAAAAACTCGTCGACAACTTTATGTCGACCAAAAATACACTCGTCGACACCCTGTTGTCGACGTAGTGTATTTGGATCGACCTAAAGTGGTCGAAAGGTAAGAAAAAGAAGGAAAAAAAAAAACAAAAAAAAAAAATAAACCTGGATTTGGCCGATGGACGGGAGCGGAGGCGAGGGCCGTTGAGCGGCGGCGGCGGCCGTTGGGCGAGGTCGGGGGCGGCGGCGGCCGATTACTGTAATTTTTTATTTTTTTTTTACAAATCGAGATGGGAGAAGGAGGGGGGGAGGGAGGGGACTGGCTTGGCGAGGGAGGGAGGGAGGAGGAGGGGGGAGGGAGGGGACGACCGCGATCTGTTCTGTTCTTTTTTTTTTTTTTACAGGCGGGGGGGGGGGGGCGACGGGCTCGGCGAGGGAGGGAGGAGGAGGGGGGAGGGAGGGGACGGCCGCGCGCGGCCGCAATCTGTTCTTCTTCTTCTTCTTCTTCTTTTTTTTTTTTTTTTACAGGCGGAGGGGGTGGCGTCGCCGACGACGGGTGGTGGAGGGGCAGGTCGCCGGCGGTGGTGGTGAGGGGTGGGGGAGAAGATGAAAGAAGAATTGGTGGAGGAGGAAGAAATGGAGGAGGAAGAAGATGGAGGATTTGGGGGAGAAAGTAGGGTTTAGGGTGTGTGTGAGTAGTAATTGGAATTATATAAGAGAAAGGCATTTATGACAATTTGAGGGGGGTGCATCAGATTTTAGGGGGGGTGCGTCCAGAGGGGGAGTGTTCTCAACGCAAATGGAGGTGTAAATAGTCGGACCCCAAGTTTCTTGACACTGGCTGATCCGCTGATGGCATATTTTGAGGTCCGAGAGAAAGCCCAACAGATCCAGTCCGATTCAATTCGAGAGAAACACGTTGCAGGATATATATATATATATATATATATATATATTATAATTAAATATTTTTATTTATTTTAAATTAAAATAATATATTTACGGAGTATAATTTTATTTAGCAATTTATTTACTTTATTAGTAGGACGATGTTGATTGTATTTTGCATAGAGTAAACACACTAATATATAAAATAAAATTCAAACATTAGATCAACTATTCAATGTTACTAAAAATATTGTTTGTTGTAAGGCAAGATGAAAGTTGTCTTACCGTATAAATATTATGTTGGAATTAATTAATCGAGAAATAAGAATTAGAATTACCAACCTGTAATTCTCAATGCAGCGTGATATGACATAATGATGTCATATCTCAACAAGGGATCTGATCCCTTTGGGATCTGAACAGACTTGCTGGATGATGTGACATAATCATGCCATATCCCAAATTAAGAACTGATATAGAGAACCCCTCTATTTGATAAAGCACTGTGGCGAAATTGGACTAAAACTAGACCAACTTATCTTAGTAGAGTTCACTGTCAGACCCAAGACGTGGTCCAGATATTGAGTTCAGATCATCTCGGGATCTGAACTGAATAAGTTTCCAGGGAACAAAATTGGTCCTCTGATCTGAGGTGAGGACATGGAGCCAGGACCTGAGACGAGGCTCTGATTGAGGATGTTAGCATCAAAGCTTATGAGCCAAGCTAAAGAGCACACAATCTTGGTATGTCATAATATATCTGCAAATGTGTGCACACTACTTAAAATAATCAGAGTGTGTCAGAGCCGTACTATGATGTGACACTATTTGTAACAAACCTTAGAAAGTATAATTACCATTCTACCCCTCAGGTACAAAAGTATATAAACCATCTCTCTCATTGTTACATTCTTAAGCTCACTCTCATAAGAAGAGACTTTCTCTCTCTATTATTCATCATCTTCATTACTGACTTGAGCGTTGGAGGTCCGTCGCCGGACACCCCTCCGGCCCGGTTTTCGTGCAGGTCCCAGCCATCATCGTCATCCTCCATCCTTATGAATCACTCAAAGAATTTCAAGGATCTCATTTATGTATTTCTCATTTTAAATATCTTTTTGATTGTGTTCTCTCTCATTCACTCCTATGAATTTGATGAGGTCGCATCAATATCGAACTCGGTTGAATTCCACGTACGTACTGTGATCCTCGTAGTCAGAACACGGTCACATGAATTGATTCACGAACCGTTTCTCATATCCACAATCTAAGTGCCCTTCCATGTATAAGTGTGTTATGGAAAACTCCGTTCCTTATATAAGAAGTTGTTAACTTCTCTCCATCTTATCCACTTCATAGGTGGATAAATATATATTAATAAATATTATTTATTTACATCTCCCACTCACATATGAAGTTTGAACATCAAGCTCATTTACTTCACATCTTTGTACCATCACATAACACCTTTTTCATACATGCAAATAAATCGTGTGACCCTCGAGAATATGAGTTTTCACGCAATACACTTGTTAAATATATATAGGAGTTTAATTAAGATTAGAGACAATCCTATATACACAACTAGAAAAAGAGACAATAAATTATAGTATTAGGATTAAGGTCAAATTCATAACCAAATAACCAATTATGCCCTTATTCTTTCATCACACCAATATATTAAATTAAAACAATAATTTAAATTAAAATTAAGATTTTTAATTTCAAATCAATGTAAATTAAAATTATATTTTAAATTTGAATCATTTCATGGTCAACAATGCTATCTTCTATACCAGAAACATTCCATTTTGAAGTTACGAATTCGGTGTTGCTGCAAATCCCATCTGCAAATCTCATATTCAATAATCAATATCTTCGATCTGCAAATCCCATCTGTTTTGATGCAATGATTCCATATGCAAATTCCATTTGTGATAATCAATAATTCGATCTTCAAATTCCATCTTCGATATGCGATCATCACCGAACTACCCAAAATAGAGTTAATTTTGAGTTTCTAAATCTCATCCGAGAACCATTACATTATCTAGGTATGCAATTTTATTCCGATTTGTTTTAATTCAATAGGTGACAATTCGATTGGTTCATTGTTATTCCAATTTATACCCTGTCCGACACGATTTTCGATTTTTTCTAATTCTCCCCTGTTTTTTATTATGCGATTTAGGGTTCTATTGAACGTGTTAATTGGAGAAGCTAATTTACAGAATCAGATGGAATATGCTGTGATTTTAAAGTTCGAATTCGAGGATAAAACCCAGTTGATCCGTGTTCAACAATCTTCAAAGTTCGAAGACATTGTTAGTGAAATAATCGGTATGTGGCCCATATTATCGAATTCTAAGATAGGCATGTGTTATTCTGTTGGTTGCATAAAGAATTGTTCTTTATCATCTGATTCTGATTTGGTTAGTTTAGTTGAATTTTGCCAGATTTCATTGGAAAAATTAGTTGAAGTTTATGTTTGTTCTACACAGTCTAAGAATTTAGTACTTGATATGCATAATTCACAAAGTTTGGGCGTTAGATTGGCAATCAGTGATGATCGTGTTAATGCTTCTGCGTCCCAAACTCAATTGTCAAATATACCTGATAATCGTGTTGACATTGCGTATGTTTTTTTTTTTTTGTTTGTTTAGATGATATTTTTTTGCATATGGTTTACAATCTTAGCTTATATGCAACATATATTTTCACATATGCTTTAAATATTTAGCATATATTTCAATATATGCATTAATTAGACATGTCTTCATTACCAGAATAATGAATCTCATATTAAAATAATGCATACAAATATAAAATTAATATTAAAAGATTCTAATTTACCAATCATAATTATGGGCAATTATTACCAGTTACATTTCATGGAAAGTTACAACCCACAAGTTTTAATTCAATCATCATTTAATTTACCAATCATAATTATGGGCAGTTATTACCAGTTTCATTTCATAGAAAGTTACAATCCACAAGTTTTAAGTCAATCATCATTAATATAATATTATTAATTTTAAATATATCCACTACTCCCCACAATTATCTCACGTAATCCAAACCAACAATATATTTTTGACATTTTCAAACATATTGATATTCAATGGTAATTTTTTTCTATAAATAATATTATAATTACAATTTACAATTTCTAAAATGAATAGTTTATTTTGATATCCACGTTTGCATAATATGTACACGTCAATATTATAATAATACTCTTTATATATAACATCTATAAACAAATGATTCACGTAATAATACTATGATTATCGTAGTAATCATAAACATAGATAAAAATGGTGTATTTTGCATTCTTACTGCACATATCAAAATGTGCATATTTGTTTGGCATATACATGCGCATATATTCCATTACGATCTGTTCCACGTTACTGAATTAATTACATCATATGTATTTTTTATTTTTTTTTGAAAGAAGCTTCTCCAATACTCCAACTCTGTTTTAGGAAGGTTTGAAATTTCGAACGCAATTACGACCGAGATTTCCGAGAATTTAATATTTTATCAGTTCCTATTTTAATTTAATATTTTATCTTATTAGGAAGGTTTGAAATTTCGAACGCAATTATGATCGAGATTTCCGAGAATTTAATATTTTATCAGCTCGTATTTTGAATTTAATATTTTATCTTAATTGAATATGCAAATTTAGATTTTAATTATAAATGAAGGTTAAAATTGTCCTTCTTCCTAACTTTTAAAAATTTTGTCTTTATTTCTAGTTTTTATAAGTGAAATGTCCTATATACTAATTACCCCTATATATAGCAACTCAACCAGTTTTATATGAAAATTTCAAAACTCGTTATACCCTAGAACTCTTTCAATTTAATAGGGTTGGCAACGGGGCGGGTATGGGACGGGTTTGACCTTTCCCATGACCCGTCCCGCTAAATTTTTTTAGACCCGTTACCCGCCCCGTCCCGCCTCAATACCCGCCAAAACCCGCCCCGTTTTGTCCCGTCAAACCGGCGGGTAAACCCGCCCCGCCCCGCCATCTTTTTTTTTTTTTTAAATCTGTTTATTTAAATAAAATAGCACATTAAAATCAACTCTTAAAACTACAATAAAACATCAATTCCAACATCAAATAAAATGTTGGGATATGAATCCTGTGAACAATGTTCTAGTTGATGAAAGTATGTTTTGATGGCCAAAAGCAACTTAAAGTTAGTGATATATGTGGTTCTAAGTCATCTTAACTAAGTCATCTGAATCTAAGCTTACTAATCTGATGAGAAACTTAAAATTGAGATTACTGATCTTAATGCTAACTGAAGTAAGTTTACTGATCTTATTGAGTAATATTAAGAATAAAATTACTGATCTTAACTGAGTTATCTGGAATAAGATTACTGATCTGAGTATGGAAACTGAGAATATTTTTAGTGATCTTATATGAGATATTTGAAATCTGAGTTACTGATCTGGTGTACTTACTGATCTGATATGTAAGTTACTGATCTTAAGTGTTTACTGATCTTAGATATTTACTGATCTTATATGGAAGTTATTGAACTTACATGAGTTACTGATCTTATGAGTTACTGATCTTATTGGTTACTGATCTGATATATGAACTGTTAGGAACTGAGCTGATGTTTTGAATTGTATAGACAACTTATAGTGTAGGACTTAGATATACTCATCTGTATATAGTTCAGTTGATGTATAGATAGGTTTTATATATGTAAAGTTGTATTTTGTTGTATTCAGCATTGTAAAGCTCAGAACAGTAAAATCAGAACACTAGATTAGGAATAGATTAGATGAAGATCAGAAGACTAAGAAGACTCAGAGGACTACTTCAGACTAAGAAGACTTCAAAGAAGAGTTGAAGAAGAGCTTAGAAGAAATCTGGAGAAGTTTTAAACAGTTTTTGGTTACTGTGCTGATTGAATCAGAAGAGTAAAAATCAGCAGAGTAAAATCCGAAGAGTAAAAATCAGAACAGTAAGTTACTGTGCTGATTTGTTGAAATTGAAGAATAAGTTTGGAAAGCTTATTTAAGGTGTAACTGAAGATTTATTGAAGAAATGCTGACTTGGAAGGAAGTTACAAAGTCGGTTACAAGAAGAAGTTACAAAAACAGTTTAGAGTTAGTTGAGAGTTAGTTCACAAACTGCTAACTGTCATACTAAGTTCTATAAATACTGTATGATTTCCTACTGCTGAAGACTACTGAGAAATTACTGATCTTAGAGAATTCAAAGAGCAAGTCTACAAGCAATTACTCACAGAGTTGAAGGAGATTAAAGAAGAAGAAGAGCCACTGAATTGAAGAGAAGAATCAAAGGCTATTCAAAGAGAAGTTTTACTTTTCAAGTTTAAGTTTGTATTTTGTAAAACAAGTGTGCTAGTTACTTGTAGAATTACTAGTAGATCGAAGATATACCTGGAGGTATAATCGAAAGGATCAAAGTCTTAATCTTGGGACTCTAAGCCACAAGAAACTCAAGAAGAGTAATAAAACTTCACAACTGGAGTTGTGAGAGTGGATGTAGACATTTGTTGAACCACTATAAAATTCTGTGTTCTTTACTTTACTGTTTGATATTTGTTTGAATTGTTTAAATCAAGAACATTAAGAATTAACAAAGATAAAGATCTAGATAAAAGTTGAGTATAAACTAGTAAGGCCCATATTATTCTGAAAGTACTGATCTGAGCTGAGTAAGCACAGTACAGTACATAAGAAGACTAAATTCCGCATTGCATATTCTGATATTTTGAAAGATTTTTGAAAGACTATTCACCCCTCCCCTCTAGACTTTCTTAGCTTACTCAATCTTAACTCAACTTTGGGACCAACAAGTGGTATCAGAGCAGTAGTTCATTGGACTGCTGTTTCTTGATAACCTTACAGATCTTGAGGGATATTTTACTGATCTTACTGTTATTTCTTGATACTTGTTACTATCTGAATACTTAAAATCTATCTGCTATACTACTGGTCCTATTTGTCTAATCAAACATGGATGACACTAATGTGAACAAGCTGCCTAAGTTCAAGATTGCAGATTATGACTACTGGAAGCTTAGGATGGAGGCCATCTTTAGCTCAACCCATGATCTGATGGTGTCTGTGGTGACTGAAGGACCAATTGTCATCATGGTGGAAAATACTGCTGTCCTGGATCCATCTAAACCAGTTGGTGCACTGGTCCCCAAACCCAGGTCAGAACTGACTTCAGAAGAAATGAAACAAAACAATTTGGATAGTCTTGCCAAGAACTACATTTTACATACCTTACCAAATGAGTATCTTGGTAAAGTACTAAAATGTAAGACTGCAAAACAGATGTGGGACAAACTGGCTATTCTTTGTGAAGGTACTACACTGATCAAAGAAAGCAAGTTATCCACTGCTGTCCAAAGGTTTGAATCATTTAAAATGAAGCCAGGAGAATCAATTGATGAGTTAGATACTCGATTTACCAAAATTATGAATGATCTTGATGTATTAGGAAAGACTTATACTGACAGAGAAGTTAACTTGAGAATCTTGAAAGCCTTGGATGAAAGGTGGAAAATGGTCAAGATGATCATTAAAATCACACAAGACATTGATTCTTGGCCAGCAGAAACTATGTTCCAAACACTTAAGGCACATGAGTTTGAGTTAGATGAAGAAGATCCTATTTCTGTGATTCATAAGGATAAGGATGTCTCTAAGGACATAGCTTTCAAAGCCTCTACTTCAAAGGGGTCTAGATCTTCTAAGACTAAGGCTTCAAGCATAAAAGATGAACTAGATGGTTCTGATCTAAGTCTGAAAGATCAGATGAGCCTTATGATCAAAAGATTTGATAAACTGAACAAGAGGTATGGCAGGTACAAAAGATTCTATAAGGAATCTAAGGGTTCTAATAACAGGGACTCTTCTGTGAACAGAAGGGATCAAAACTCTTCTGAAAGAAGGGATGAGATCTCTAATGAAAACAGGAGAGATAGAAACTCATCTGAAAAGAGAGACAGAAAGTATTCTGATAAGAAAGACAGGAACTCAATTGACAAGCATGACAGGAACAGAAAGCATTCTCCTCCTAAAAGAACTTCTAACAATCCTGTTTGCTATAATTGTGATAAGCCAGGTCATTATGCTTATGAATGTCCTGATCTGAGTTCTGAAGATCGAGAAGAAAGGAAAGCCAGAAGAGATCGAAAATATGCAAAGGGTAAGAAGGCAATGATGGCTTACAATGACTCTGATTCGGAATCAGAAGAGTTACCATCGACTTCATCTGACTACCCCTCTAGCAATGAAGATGAAGCCTTCATAGCAGATGATGGACTAGCAATGATGGCCAAAATAAATGATGAGGTATCATCTGTTAACTCATTTCAATCTTGTGACAATTCTGACACTGATGAAAGTGATGCTGCTGTTAGCAGTGTAGGAAGTAGTCTTCATCATTCCCAAGGAGTGACTGAAGAAGACCTTCTACAAGCTAACAAAGCATTCATTGAAATTAGTGATGAGAATATATCTTTAAAGCAAGAAATCATTAAGCTGAAAGAAGCTCAGTCAAAAGTAGATCCTAATATAGCTGTCATAAATGCAAGGCTATCAGAAGAGTTGTCCCAACTCCAAGAAAAGTATGCATCCATTGACAAACTATATCAGGGTATGCTTAAAACTCAAGCCAAAGAGACTAATGAATTCAATGATTTAAAGATCAAATGTGAAAAACTTGAAGAGCGCAATGGATTCTTAGAATCTGAAGTAGTGAGCCTAGATCGAAAGCTATCTGGGATGATTAACTCTACTAAGATTAATCAAACAATCTCAGACAGATATAAAGCTCCAAATGATAAAAGAGGAATAGGTACTGATCTGCCTAGTCCATCTACTTCAGAATTTAAGAACACTAATGGAGCTAGTACAAGTTCTTTGCAACTAGATAAAGGAAAAGAACCTATGACTTATGATGATGATCCAAAACTCAAAGTACAGTCTAAATACATCCCTCCTACTACCAAGAATGGTAAAATGAAGAATGTATTAAGACCAGTACAGTCAAGACCATACCAGAAGAGTTATACTCCTCTGACCAGATCAGATCAGTCCTGGAATCAGAAGAGACAAACTCAGAACAGTAGGTCAAGACAAGTTCAGGCAAGTTGGGAACAGCCTAGACCTCCTTTCATAAGGCAGTCTCAGTTGTATTCAACTAAACCTAGGAGATTTGTGCCTCATTATCATAACAAACCTGTTCTTTATCCTCCTCCTTTATCTTATGATATCTATGGAGAGAAGAGACCAAAGCAAATTTATAAGCCTTATGGTCCACATGCTTTTAGACCATATTCAAACTATTACAGACATACTGATCTTACTGAAAAAGGGATAGAACCAAGGAAAGGCTATCTCAGAAAAATAGATCCTAAGTCTGCTGATAATTCTGAACTGGTTAATAAAGTACTGTTCTGTGATAAATTTGGAAGGAAACTGAAGAGGTCCCACTTATTCAAATCCTCAATGTTCATTTGGGTACCTCTCACTACTAACCCCCAAGGACCCCAATAAACAAGGGTACCTAAGTTATTAAGATCACTACCTTGCAGGATCGACTGGACTTATACAAGAAAGGTGGTTCAGTTGGTGAGACCTGGTACATAGACAGTGGGTGCTCACACCACATGACTGGTACCAAGGCCTTACTTACTGACTATCATGAGAAGGAAGGACCAAAAGTCATCTTTGGTGATAGCTCAATAGCAATTACAAAAGGATTTGGATTCATCAAGAATGGAGATGTTGAAATCCAAGATGTCTCCTATGTTGAAGGTTTGAAATATAATTTGTTATCTGTATCTCAATTCTGTGACAGGGGATACAAAGTTCAGTTCAAAACCAGAAGATGTGAAATAATAGATAAAAGGACTCACAATGTTCTACTTGTTGGCACAAGACAAGGAAGTGTATACATTGTGAATTGGAATAGTTGTCCTAAGAATGCTTGTCTTATTACTAAGAGTCCCAAAGAAAACAGTTGGCTCTGGCATAAACGCCTCTGCCACCTGAACTTTAAGATAATCAACAAGATTGCTAGAGAACATCTTGTTGAGGGCATTCCTAATGAAATCTATTCCAAATCACAAGTATGTGATTCCTGTCAAAAAGGTAAACAGGTAAAGGTTTCATTTAAGTCAATTCCAACTCTTTCAACAAGCAGAGTTTTAGAACTCTTGCATATGGATCTTCATGGTCCTATCAACCCTCCTACATTGAATGGAAGAAGGTATACTCTAGTTGTAGTAGATGATTACTCTAAGTTTACTTGGGTAGTCTTTCTACACAAAAAGAGTGATACACAAACACTACTTCCAGATCTATTGAAGAGGTTGCAGGTTGAAAAAGGTCATCCCATTGTCAAGATTAGGAGTGACAAGGGGACTGAATTTATTAATTGTTACATCTCTGACTACTGTTCTAAGTCTGGTATACAGCATTTGACAAGTGCAGCCAGAACCCCTCAACAAAATGGTGTTGCAGAAAGGAGAAACAGAACACTAAAAGAAGCTTGCAGAGCCATGATTCCAGAATTCAACACACCTCAGAAATTTTGGGCAGAAGCTATTAACACAGCTTGCCACTCTCAAAATCGAAGTGTTCTTAATAAGGTGCATGGTAAAACACCTTATGAGGTATGGAAAGGTAGAAAACCAAGAGTTTCTTATTTTCATATTTTTGGTTGTAAGTGTTTCATACATAACAATGGCAAGAGTAAATTGAATGCTTTTGATGCAAAAGCTGATGAAGGGATATTCTTAGGATACTCTTCTGTAAGCAAAGCATTTAGAGTGTTTAATTACTCTACACTATGTGTAGAAGAAACACCCCATGTTGTCTTTGATGAGAATGTACAGGACTCTGCTGATCATCAGCTCAGTAAGAAAGTTGACAAACTACAGCTTCAGATCAACAATGAAGATGATGATACAGGAATATATGAATCTGTACAAGCATATAATCCTTTCCTGAAAGTTCTAGATCAAGATTCTGATAAAGAAAAGGTAAAAGACAAAGGTGAGTCATCCAAAACTTCTGAAATAAAAGAATTGAATGACTGCTCCCCAATGAACAAAACTGCTGATATAAATGATACTGATCTGCATGATAATTTGCATGATGTAAATGATGATACTGTTAAGAATAGAAGGACATGGAAGTCTGCTCATTCTACTGATCTGATTCTAGGTGATTCTAGTATAGGTGTTAAAACTAGAAAACAATTGTTTGATTCAAAGGAAGAACCTAGTAAGTCTTTATTTTGCTGGTGTTGTTTTCTATCATCTATTGAGCCTAAAACTGTGATTGAAGCTCTAAGTGATAGTAACTGGATTATAGCCATGCAAGAAGAACTTAATCAGTTCACTAGAAATGAAGTTTGGGAACTTGTTGATAGACCTAGTAATCATAATGTTGTAGGCACTAAGTGGATTTTCAAGAACAAAAGGGATGAAAATGATCTTGTAGTTAGAAACAAAGCTAGATTAGTTGCTCAGGGCTACTCTCAAGCTGAGGGTATTGATTATGATGAAACTTTTGCTCCTGTAGCTAGACTAGAAGCTATAAGACTGTTCCTTGCTTATGCTGCACATATGAAATTTACTGTGTATCAAATGGATGTGAAAAGTGCATTTTTGAATGGTATACTTGCTGAAGAAGTTTATGTAGAACAACCACCTGGTTTTGAAGTGAATAGCCACCAAGTATACAGGTTAAAGAAAGCACTCTATGGATTGAAACAAGCTCCAAGAGCATGGTATGATACTCTTTCTCTATTCTTACTTGAAAATGGTTTTACAAAAGGCAAAGTTGATAGAACTTTGTTTAGAAGACAAGAAGGCAATGATATATTACTTGTTCAAATTTATGTGGATGATATTATCTTTGGATCACCCAACAAAAACTTGAGTGAAAGCTTTTCTACACTCATGCAAAGTAAATTTGAAATGTCTATGATGGGAGAAATGACATATTTTCTTGGTCTTCAAGTAAAACAAACTTCAGAAGGTATCTTTATAAATCAAGCAAAGTATACTAAGAATTTGCTAGATAAATTTGGTATTAAAACCTGTAAGACAGTTGGTGTGCCCATGCAACCTACATACAGAATGGATCCTGATGAAGGAGGTAAGTCTTCTGACCAACCTCACTATCGTGCTTTAATTGTCTCTCTACTCTATCTAACTGCCAGCAGACCTGATATTGCTTTTTCTGTTGGAGTATGTGCAAGATTTCAAGCAAACCCCAAGGAAAGTCATCTGGAAGCTGCTAAAAGGATATTGAAATATCTAAAGGGGACCATTAATCGAGGATTATGGTATCCTGCAGATGATGATATATCTTTAAGTGGTTATTCAGACTCGGACTTTGGAGGTTGCAAAATAGATAGAAAATCTACTTCAGGCTCATGTCAATTCTTAGGAACTAAGCTCATTTCATGGTTTTCAAAGAAACAAACAAGTGTAGCAACTTCTACTACTGAAGCAGAATATATGGCTGCAGGTAGTTGTTGTAGTCAGATTCTTTGGCTAATACAACAACTCAGAGACTACAATGTTGTAGAATCTAATGTACCTATATATTGTGACAGTAATAGTGCCATTGCCATCACTCAAAATCCTGTTTTACATACTAGATGCAAACATGTTGACATTAGGCATCATTTTATTAGGGATCATGTTGAAAAGAAGAATATTAGAATGGAAAAGATTCATACTGATATTCAAAGAGCTGACATTTTTACAAAACCATGGGCTGAACTGAGATTCAGAGAATTGTGCATTAGTTTAGGATTGATAGATATGGATTCTGTTTGTATATAGAACTGTGCTAACATTTCAGGTACTGATCTTATACCAAGAGGAAGATAAAGCAGAAAGTAAGAGCAGTACATCAAAATTCAACAGTCAGAAGAGACAATCCAATGTCAGATCACTAAAACAGGTAACAAGGTTACTAAAGTGACCTTAATCCCAATGAGGAAGCTGGTAAAGCTGAGGGACACTGAGAACATACATTAAGGGGGAATCTGTGATTTCTTAAAGATCCTTTTGTTGACTCAGATCACTAAGTCATTATAGCATAAACCTTGATATGATCATTAAATTAAAACATATTGTTACTAATCTGTACTGTTTTACACTTATATCTCATGAACTAACACTTTTACCAAGGTGAAACAGGCACAGAAGAGGAATTCTCCATTGAAGGGGGAACTGATCTGATTACAGACTATAGCAGTCTACAAATATATTCTGATTAATACATTGACTTGTCTACAGAACTGTGCTGATTACAAAGTTTCTTTGTCTACAGTACTGATCTGATTACAATTCAGTTATTCTACAGAACTAATCTGATTACTGACTAATCTGTCTACAGAAAGACTTGTTTACTACTAATCTGTCTACAAGAAATCTACTGATCTGACACAGTACTGATCTGAGGATTACTGTGCTGATATCAAAAAGATGAAATCAGGGAATTTGGGTACTGATCTGAGGATTACTGTGCTGACCCATCTACTGTGCTGATTCATCTACTGATCTGATTTCTAAAAAGGTTACTTAGCTGATCACAGTACTCAGCTGATCCAGATAAGTGAAATTTTCTTTTAAAAATAAGTAAGAAAATGAAGTGAAATTGTTTTGGAAACTACTGTGCTGATTTGCATCAGAACAGTCTTTTGGTCTAGATTACTCTAAGTCAAAAATTGTTCATATTTTTAGATTACTAATAGAGAAGATTAATACACTCTTCTATTTCTAACCTAAAAATTGTGGTGTATTTATCAAACACTAGTTGGCTCCAAAAATTAAGAATGTTACTAGAATGTGAACAGTTATTGTTTAACTCGAATTTCGAGATTTAATCCCAACCATTCTTTATAATAATCTAATTCAATCCTAGCCCTAGATTGGTTTTGAATTATAACAAAAACAATTACACTTCATCTTCTTCGTTCTTACGAGTTCTTTTCTGAAAATTTCTTAACTTCTGAAAAACTGATTTCTACAAAAATCTCAAATGGCAACTATCAATATTATCAATGAAGCTAACCAAGTAGCAGGAACTTTTGATTCGAATTTATGGATGCGCAAGAAGGGAATTTTCGTGGAAAACGCTGTCTTTTTCAATGGCAGACACAGTGCAGAAAATCAAGCAATTTTAACTATGTGTGAAGAATGCGGACTACGGAAGTTTCTGGAGTCATTTCCCGTGAATGTCTACGAACCAGAAGCGGTGGAATTTTATTTACAACTCCAAGGAGATAAAAATGGTGTTCACTCCATGCTTGCTGGACACAAAGTCACCATTACGAGGGACATTCTCGAAGTAATGTTGGACTTACCGCAAGGTCCAGTGGATATTATGACCTACAAAGCTGGAGAGGAAAAGGAGTGTGTGGGAAGATGGTCAGGTGTTGAGACAGAGACCTTGACGAATCTGAAGAAGGATGTACTTCCTACGGGTTTGCAGTTCTTGATGGATATAGCTGGAAAGTGCTTGTTAGGGCAACATCATAGCCAGGATGCCTTATCGAGTTTTAAAATTAGAATTATGGCTGCAATCATCGACAGAGTGGAAGGTGATTGGCAAGGATTCTTCCTGGAAAGGTTAATGACTGAAAAGGAAAAGGTTTTATTTGATGAGGACACTTTGGAATTCTCCCTGAAATCAAAGTTAGGGTTTGGAAACAAGCTGAGTTTCTTGCTGCCTCAGCTGGTGAAAAAGCCATATTGGAGTAATCCCAAGAAATTCCATCATGGGAAGTTCTTGATGAAGAAGGAGTCTGTTCAATTTGAACAAGAGAACCCCTTGGAACACTCTCAAGAAATTGAAGCAGAGGAGTCCGGAGCCTCAATGTACCAATCGGAGGATGATCAAACTGAGGTTAGATCAAAATCTAAGCATGATCCGAGCAGTACTACTTTAAGAAGAGGAAGGTCTGCTACAGCTGCCTCGGAACCAACAGTTCGTTTTGTGGAAACTGTGGTGCAATCAAGCTCAGATGAGCCAGAGGTTAGTGTTCCTAGTCCTGTTGCTATTCATAAGAGGACTAAGTCAAGGAGTGTTAGGAGGAAGTTAGTTGTTGTCTCTCCTACCCCTTCTGACTCTGAACCAAGCCAAACAGAACCCCAAAACCCTCAACCTTCATGTTCTGGAGGATCAGATCACTACTTTTCTGAGACTCAGAACACTCCCCATTCATCACCTCAGCTCACTACCTTTGAGCCTACTTCAATTCCTACCCCTCAACAACACACTTCACATCAACCTTCACCACATCAATCCCCAACACAGGTTCATGCTCACTCTACTGAACATGAATTTGAACCTTCTACTGAGCCAATTGATATTTCATCATCTCCTGAACCTGAATTTATTGCTCCTAAACCTGCTGATTTGATGGAGTACACTATCTGTGATAAAGAAGATAGAATCAGGATTGATTTAAGGATAGCACTGTTGAAACAATTTCCTGGATTGGATGAAAGCTCTGTTGAGTTTGAGAAACTCCTTAGGATAGGCACTTGGGTGTATCTTAAGAGGAGTACTTTGAAGGAGAATTTGGCTATAATGGAAGGAATGGGAGGTGCTTCAATCTTTGATGATTGGGAAGCAGAACAAATGCAAGCAGCTGGTGTTAACTCTTTTCTTGAGTTAGTCACTCCAGATTCTGTTGTACTCCTTGTTGAGAGATTAACTGGGATCAAGTACACTGTTGAAAAGATTGCAACTCCTGTCTCTGATGAAGATTTGTTTAGTGAAGAGAAGGGTGTTGATGAAGATTTTATGGATATTGATGAAGACATTGTCAATGCAACAGAAGTGTTTGAGAACACTGTTGTACTTGAAGAAACTGAAGTGGTTGAAAATCAGGATGTAAATGCTGAAGAATTGGAAAGCATTCCTATTCAATCTACTGATCCTATTGAGGATGTGCAAGAACAGATCAGAACAAGTCCTATTAAGAAGGAATCTGATGGTTCTGAATTTGAAATATTGAAAAAGCAGAATGCTGAACTTCAAGCAAAGTTGGAAGCTGCTGTTCAAATGTTTCAGGAAGCTACTGAAAGGATGAACAAGATGCATTCTGAACACTCTTATGAGAAGGTCATGGAGTATACAATGTCCAAAATATTTGACCTTCATAGAGTACAAGAGAAGAATTTGTCTCAGGTGTTGCATAAGAAGCTGGAGCAACACATATCTTCCCTGAAGGAGTGGCATGATGAAGCCAAAAAGGGGGAAGATAGGACAAGACAAGTAATGGAACAAACACAGTCACAACAAGCTCAGCTGGTTGTAAGTCAAGATGAATTAAGAGCTGAAATTCATATGTTAAATGAAAAGCTGAAGCAAAGAAAGCAACAGAAGCAACATGGTCAAGATATTGTTGAAAAGAGACCTGAGATTGCAGGAAGTTCAAGTCAGAGGAAAAGGAAGCTAGTTTTATCTGATGAAGAACAACAAGAGGAAGAAGCTGAAAGGATGACTAGATCAAAGAGCAAAATGAAAGCTGTTATGACAAGTGAAGAAGAAAGCTTGAAAAAGAAGAAAGAAAAGGATGTCAAGTTCTTGAAGACAAGATTTGATAATCGAGTCACAGCTTTGAAGAAAAAGATGAATGCTCAAAAGAAAGCTGAAGGAAAACAGTTTGACAAAGATTTTCAAGATGAAAACTTTGTGGATTTCATTGTTTTAACAGAACATATGGAATACTGGAAGAATTTGAAGAAGAAATGGCAGATTGCTAACTTCATTGTGAAGAAGTTTGGTGATCATTCTAGCAAAGAAGCAGAATTTATTGATTTTGAAGAATTTATGCTGAACATTGATCAAGAATTCTGGGAAGACATAGCACAGGTTGCTAATCGTGCTGGAACAAAGATTTTGTGCCCTGAAGAACCTAATTGGGAACCTCCAAGACTGGAAAATGGAGAACCTGATTACAAAGAGATCAACAACATTATTGCTGAGATTATCAAAGAAGAAGGAATCACTGATCATCAACATATGATGGATATCAAGGCAAGAATGTATGTGGCATTCAGAATCTGAAGATGCAGAATGAAGATGAAGGACAAGCTCAGAAGATAA
Organism: Galeopsis tetrahit; assembly: GCA_963675135.1. Classification (NCBI taxonomy): domain Eukaryota; kingdom Viridiplantae; phylum Streptophyta; class Magnoliopsida; order Lamiales; family Lamiaceae; genus Galeopsis; species Galeopsis tetrahit. The sequence continues at coordinate 8,722,373 of OY776122.1, read as the reverse complement.
CATTTCTATCCTTAATCTTTATTTCTATATTTTTGTGATCATTTCATATTTTGTGAGTATGTGTAATATGTGAAATATCTGATTTGATTGTGAATATGATATGAATTTTGAATTGATGAACTGTTATGATTGACTACATACTTAACTACTGATTTATTAACATTTAAGTAATTTTGGCTTCATCAAAAAGGGGGAAATTGTTGGGATATGAATCCTGTGAACAATGTTCTAGTTGATGAAAGTATGTTTTGATGGCCAAAAGCAACTTAAAGTTAGTGATATATGTGGTTCTAAGTCATCTTAACTAAGTCATCTGAATCTAAGCTTACTAATCTGATGAGAAACTTAAAATTGAGATTACTGATCTTAATGCTAACTGAAGTAAGTTTACTGATCTTATTGAGTAATATTAAGAATAAAATTACTGATCTTAACTGAGTTATCTGGAATAAGATTACTGATCTGAGTATGGAAACTGAGAATATTTTTAGTGATCTTATATGAGATATTTGAAATCTGAGTTACTGATCTGGTGTACTTACTGATCTGATATGTAAGTTACTGATCTTAAGTGTTTACTGATCTTAGATATTTACTGATCTTATATGGAAGTTATTGAACTTACATGAGTTACTGATCTTATGAGTTACTGATCTTATTGGTTACTGATCTGATATATGAACTGTTAGGAACTGAGCTGATGTTTTGAATTGTATAGACAACTTATAGTGTAGGACTTAGATATACTCATCTGTATATAGTTCAGTTGATGTATAGATAGGTTTTATATATGTAAAGTTGTATTTTATTGTATTCAGCATTGTAAAGCTCAGAACAGTAAAATCAGAACACTAGATTAGGAATAGATTAGATGAAGATCAGAAGACTAAGAAGACTCAGAGGACTACTTCAGACTAAGAAGACTTCAAAGAAGAGTTGAAGAAGAGCTTAGAAGAAATCTGGAGAAGTTTTAAACAGTTTTTGGTTACTGTGCTGATTGAATCAGAAGAGTAAAAATCAGCAGAGTAAAATCCGAAGAGTAAAAATCAGAACAGTAAGTTACTGTGCTGATTTGTTGAAATTGAAGAATAAGTTTGGAAAGCTTATTTAAGGTGTAACTGAAGATTTATTGAAGAAATGCTGACTTGGAAGGAAGTTACAAAGTCGGTTACAAGAAGAAGTTACAAAAACAGTTTAGAGTTAGTTGAGAGTTAGTTCACAAACTGCTAACTGTCATACTAAGTTCTATAAATACTGTATGATTTCCTACTGCTGAAGACTACTGAGAAATTACTGATCTTAGAGAATTCAAAGAGCAAGTCTACAAGCAATTACTCACAGAGTTGAAGGAGATTAAAGAAGAAGAAGAGCCACTGAATTGAAGAGAAGAATCAAAGGCTATTCAAAGAGAAGTTTTACTTTTCAAGTTTAAGTTTGTATTTTGTAAAACAAGTGTGCTAGTTACTTGTAGAATTACTAGTAGATCGAAGATATACCTGGAGGTATAATCGAAAGGATCAAAGTCTTAATCTTGGGACTCTAAGCCACAAGAAACTCAAGAAGAGTAATAAAACTTCACAACTGGAGTTGTGAGAGTGGATGTAGACATTTGTTGAACCACTATAAAATTCTGTGTTCTTTACTTTACTGTTTGATATTTGTTTGAATTGTTTAAATCAAGAACATTAAGAATTAACAAAGATAAAGATCTAGATAAAAGTTGAGTATAAACTAGTAAGGCCCATATTATTCTGAAAGTACTGATCTGAGCTGAGTAAGCACAGTACAGTACATAAGAAGACTAAATTCCGCATTGCATATTCTGATATTTTGAAAGATTTTTGAAAGTCTATTCACCCCTCCCCTCTAGACTTTCTTAGCTTACTCAATCTTAACTCAACTTTGGGACCAACAAGTGGTATCAGAGCAGTAGTTCATTGGACTGCTGTTTCTTGATAACCTTACAGATCTTGAGGGATATTTTACTGATCTTACTGTTATTTCTTGATACTTGTTACTATCTGAATACTTAAAATCTATCTGCTATACTACTGGTCCTATTTGTCTAATCAAACATGGATGACACTAATGTGAACAAGCTGCCTAAGTTCAAGATTGCAGATTATGACTACTGGAAGCTTAGGATGGAGGCCATCTTTAGCTCAACCCATGATCTGATGGTGTCTGTGGTGACTGAAGGACCAATTGTCATCATGGTGGAAAATACTGCTGTCCTGGATCCATCTAAACCAGTTGGTGCACTGGTCCCCAAACCCAGGTCAGAACTGACTTCAGAAGAAATGAAACAAAACAATTTGGATAGTCTTGCCAAGAACTACATTTTACATACCTTACCAAATGAGTATCTTGGTAAAGTACTAAAATGTAAGACTGCAAAACAGATGTGGGACAAACTGGCTATTCTTTGTGAAGGTACTACACTGATCAAAGAAAGCAAGTTATCCACTGCTGTCCAAAGGTTTGAATCATTTAAAATGAAGCCAGGAGAATCAATTGATGAGTTAGATACTCGATTTACCAAAATTATGAATGATCTTGATGTATTAGGAAAGACTTATACTGACAGAGAAGTTAACTTGAGAATCTTGAAAGCCTTGGATGAAAGGTGGAAAATGGTCAAGATGATCATTAAAACCACACAAGACATTGATTCTTGGCCAGCAGAAACTATGTTCCAAACACTTAAGGCACATGAGTTTGAGTTAGATGAAGAAGATCCTATTTCTGTGATTCATAAGGATAAGGATGTCTCTAAGGACATAGCTTTCAAAGCCTCTACTTCAAAGGGGTCTAGATCTTCTAAGACTAAGGCTTCAAGCATAAAAGATGAACTAGATGGTTCTGATCTAAGTCTGAAAGATCAGATGAGCCTTATGATCAAAAGATTTGATAAACTGAACAAGAGGTATGGCAGGTACAAAAGATTCTATAAGGAATCTAAGGGTTCTAATAACAGGGACTCTTCTGTGAACAGAAGGGATCAAAACTCTTCTGAAAGAAGGGATGAGATCTCTAATGAAAACAGGAGAGATAGAAACTCATCTGAAAAGAGAGACAGAAAGTATTCTGATAAGAAAGACAGGAACTCAATTGACAAGCATGACAGGAACAGAAAGCATTCTCCTCCTAAAAGAACTTCTAACAATCCTGTTTGCTATAATTGTGATAAGCCAGGTCATTATGCTTATGAATGTCCTGATCTGAGTTCTGAAGATCGAGAAGAAAGGAAAGCCAGAAGAGATCGAAAATATGCAAAGGGTAAGAAGGCAATGATGGCTTACAATGACTCTGATTCGGAATCAGAAGAGTTACCATCGACTTCATCTGACTACCCCTCTAGCAATGAAGATGAAGCCTTCATAGCAGATGATGGACTAGCAATGATGGCCAAAATAAATGATGAGGTATCATCTGTTAACTCATTTCAATCTTGTGACAATTCTGTGGGATCGGTGGGATCGGTGGCTAAGCGGATATGTGGGATCGGTGGCTAAGCGTACCCGGTCCTCTACTGGGAAGGCTGTGTTTTCCTCGGGGCTTCCTACTTCCGGTGCTTCCAAGAGGAAGAAAACTAAGGAAAAGTCCTCTTTCGCTCCCTCGGAGACCATTGATCTTGAAGCCACGGGTGATGTCAGCATTGATCAGTTAACGGCTTTCGTGGAACGCCATACTCCTGTTCCTGCCATAAAAGCTCTCAATGCTCTAACTCTGGAGGAGAGGATAGTGCACACGGCTCACAGCTTTTCTCAAGTAAGCCTACAATACATTTGTTATCTCGTACGACTAAAAATAGATATCCTAATTCCTTTTGTTACTCCTTATTATTTATGTAGTTTGGTCTCCTCTATTCTGACATATCCGAGCGAGTTCTCCGATCTTTTCAACTCCATGACGATCTCCAGAGTCAAGTGGAGCTAGAGAGGGTGAAGAAGGAAATATTGGAGGGAGAGCTTCGAGAAGCCACTTTGGGAAGGAAGGCGGTCATGGCTGAGAAGATTCAACTTTCCACACAGAACCAGACTTTATCTGAAGAGGTTTCTTCACTCCGGGCCTAGATCGTTGAGCGGGACAAGGGGATCCAGCGTCTGGAGACGGAACTGCCTCTGGCTGGGGTAAAACTCTGTATTGATTCTCTCTTTACATTTGCAGCGGGGCAAACATTTTTGGGCACTTTGCATCGAGAATGTCTAGAAGCCTTTCTCAAGAGCACTAGTTTTCTGGGGGCAATGGGGGCATACATTCCTCATTTCATTGACCATGGCTTCTCTAATGCCGTAGCCGAGCACTCTGCTCCTGGATTTGATGGTCATTACACTCGCGCTCTTCGCCTGGATGAGCTAGCTACTCCCCCGAAGTTTCCGGGGGATCCTAAGGAGGACATCAACACTCCTTGGTGGCTGCCTGGTATGAGGAAAGCCATTTCGGAGTTGAAGGGTGCTGATTTGAAGGTGGACGATCTGGTGCCGGTGAACGATCTAGCATTCCCCATTCATGTAGCTAATCCTGATCCCCTGGCTACCGTGGCGGCTAATGCCTCGGAGGAGAAGGAAGAGGGTGGCGGCTCAAGTGGACAAGTCGACGAGGCGATAGAAGGCACTGGGGGGTGAAGTTCCCCTTTCTTCATAACTCTATTTACTTTCTTTGATAACAATATTCTGGTACTTTCAAAACACTTTCTTTTGTTGGGGCTTTCGAGCTCTTTTGGTATTTTCAGGAGACTCCACACTCCTGTGTTTTTCTATGGAGGGCCAAGGCACGGTGCCACTGGTCTTGAATATTTCTTAACTTTTGCTGATGAATGCTTTATTCTACTCCTCTCTCTTAAACCTGCATATTAGCTTACTGTATGCATATATGTATGTTGTATGTTTTAACTTTTCTCAGCTATGTTTCAATGTATATCTCTAGTATCTTTTTGACACGTATAGGCTCTAAGGCTTCGAATTCAAGCATAGGGAAAAAATAGAGAATTCGAGCTTCTATACTTACTTGATGATTTGATGATGCTCGTAGGATCTCCTCATATTTCCTCTTGTAGGATCTCCCCATAACTCCTATTCCCCCCAGCTTTAGAGGTTATAGTGGATGGAGATTTTTTATCTTAAAGTTTTGGATTCTCCCCTCAGGATGAAATTCATTTCGAATTTTTTTTCTCAGGGTGAGGTTTGTATAAACCTACACATTTTCTCTAAGTGAAGTTCATCGGAACTCACTTATTTTCTCATGGTGAGGTTTGTATAAACTTACGCATTTTCTCTAAGTGAAGTTCATCGGAAGTCACTTATTTTCTCAGGGTGAGGTTTGTATAAACCTATGCATTTTCTCTAAGTGAAGTTCATCGGAACTCACTTATTTTCTCATGGTGAGGTTTGTATAAACCTACGCATTCTCTCTAAGTGAAGTTCATCGGAACTCACTTATTTTCTCAGGGTGAGGTTTGTATAAACCTACGCATTTTCTCTAAGTGAAGTTTCTCGGAACTCACTTATTTTCTCAGGGTGAAGTTTGTATAAACCTACGCATTTTCTCTAAGTGAAGTTCATCGGAACTCACTTATTTTCTCACGGTGAGGTTTGTATAAACCTACGCATTCTCTCTAAGTGAAGTTCATCGGAACTCACTTATTTTCTCACGGTGAGGTTTGTATAAACCTACGCATGCTCTCTAAGTGAAGTTCATCGGAACTCACTTATTTTCTCATGGTGAGGTTTGTATAAACCTACGCATTTTCTCTAAGTGAAGTTTCTCGGAACTCACTTATTTTCTCAGGGTGAGGTTTGTATAAACATACGCATTTTCTCTAAGTGAAGTTCATCGGAACTCACTTATTTTCTCAGGGTGAGGTTTGTATAAACCTACGCATTTTCTCTAAGTGAAGTTCATCGGAACTCACTTATTTTCTCGGGGTGAGGTTTGTATAAACCTACGCATTTTCTCTAAGTAAAGTTCATCGGAACTCACTTATTTTCTCATGGTGAGGTTTGTATAAACCTACGCATTTTCTCTAAGTGAAGTTCATCGGAACTCACTTATTTTCTCATGGCGTGGTTTGTATAAACCTATGCATTTTCTCTAAGTGAAGTTCATCGGAACTCACTTATTTTCTCCTATGTCTTGATACCAGCCTATATCCATCATCTCATCATAATACTAGCATATATCAATCATCTCACCACAATGCTAACATATATCAATCATCTCACCACAATGCTAACATATATCAATCATCTCATCACAATGCTAGCATATATCAATCATCTCATCACAATGCCAACATATATCAATCGAAATCACTGCCATTCTTTCAAAAGTAAGGCTTCATTGATCAAAAGTGTTCATCAACATAGGCAAAAAAGGGGAAACCTATGCCGACCTCATTAAAAACCTCTCCGTGGTAAAACCCAAAGGGAAACCCACGTAGAGGGAAAAAGAGTGTCGGTGAAGCAATGTGTACAATTATTCGAATGGAAACAAATGTCAAAATTGTTCATAAAAAGAAAGATAATAAGGGACTAACACATTTTCAAACATAAAACATCTTCAGGTGGCACACGTTCCATGGGCGTAGTATCTCCTTTCCCTCCATATCCTGGAGTTTGTAAACTCCGCCCTTCAACACTTGAATCACCTTGTAGGGACCTTCCCAATTAGCCTCCATCTTTCCTGTATTCCTCAAGGCGTCTGCTCTCCGGAGGACTAAATCTCCGACTCTAAAGGATCTGGGGATTACCCTACGATCATATGCTGCCTTGATCCTGCTCTTGTATCTTTCGGCTTTCAACTTTGCGATCTCTCTTTCCTCCTCTACCAGGTCTAAGGCTTCTCTCATCATCTCTTCATTTCTTTTCTCATCAAAATAAGTGATTCGGTGCGATCCTAACCGGGCCTATGGGGATATTACTGTTGTTGCCCCATACACCAATTGAAAGGGGGACTCTCTTGTAGCTGACTTAGGGCTAGTTCTGTAACACCAGAGGACGTTATCCAGCTCCTTCACCCATCCTCCTCCTATCTTTTGCAAACGTGTTCGGATACCGTCTACTAGAATCCTGTTTGTGACTTCCACCTGTCCGTTGGCTTGTGGGTGGGCTATTAAAGTAAATCTCTGTACAATGTTCCATCTCCAGCACCATTTTCTCACTTTCTCTCCGTTGAATTGCGTTCCATTGTCTGAAACTAGAACTCTCGGCACTCCAAACCTGCAACAAATGTGTCTTGCTAGGAAATTAATCACATTATCCTCCTCTATCTTAGCCAAGGGCGCGACTTCTACCCACTTGCTGAAGTAATCTACTGCTACGATTAAGAATTTCCTTCCTCCAGGTGCCATGGGGAAGAGCCCTACTAAATCTATCCCCCATTTTGCGAAGGGGCAGGGCGAATACATAGCGCCCATCTCCTCGGCAGGTACCCGTATCAAAGGTCCATTCTTCTGACATCTCTCACACTTCTTCACAAATTCCCTAGCATCTCTTATTATACTAGGCCAATAGAAACCTGCCATGAATACCTTTTTCACCATAGTCTTATAACCTTCATGACTAGCTGCACAACCCTCATGGATATCCTTGATCACCAATTCCGCTTCCTGTTTTGAGAGACATTTCAAATAAGGTTGAGTGAAAGATCTTTTGTATAACTGATCCCCGAGGATACAATACTTTAAACTTAGGGCCTTGGTTTCCCTGGATGCTGGGACCGCCGGGTCTCTGTTCAATCCTTCCCATATCTCCTTTCTCCAATCATCCCCTTCTGTTATCTTCCCAATCAGGGTTTCCGTTGCCAATTGATCCGCCACTACCAGGGTATCTTCCCCTGCCCCTCAAACTCAGTAGAACTGGCTAATTTGGACAATCCGTCTGCCTTTGTGTTTTCTTCCCTCGGTATTTGTATTACTTCAAAAGCATGGAATTTGCTTCTCAGGTTCTTCACTTGCTCCAAATATGCGATCATCTTTTCATCTTTGGCAAGGTACTCCCCCGTTACTTGTTGCACCACTAACTGTGAGTCTGAGTACAGGGTGACCTTCTGCGCTCCTAGTTCTGCTGCCATGTTAGCCCCTCTGATCAGGGCTTCGTATTCGGCTCCGTTATTAGAGGTCAAAAATCGAAAATTAACGGCGAATTGTACTTCCTAACCCTCAGGGTCTACCAGCATTATCCCTGCCCCGCATCCCATTGCCAACGCGGAGCCATCGACGTACACCTTCCATCCCTCCATCTCCTTAGTTCTGGTGGATTCTTGGATGAAATTCGTTAGGGCTTGGGCTTTAATAGCCCTTCTTGTCTCATAATCAACATCGTACTCCTGCAATTCAGCATCCCATTTAACCATTCTTCCAGACAAGTCCGCTCTCCCTAGTACCTGCTTCAGGGGATAATTAGTCCGTACAACAATTTTATAAGACAGGAAATAAGGGCGTAATCGCCTAGCTGTCACTACCACCGCCAGGGCTGCCTTTTCTACCTCTGAATATCTGACCTCTGCTCCCTGGATTATATTACTCACATAATATATGGGTTGTTGTGTAGAGCCCTCTTCTTTCATCAACGTTGTGCTTAAGGAATGCTCCCCCACTGAAAGATACAGGAATAAGATGTCCCCCTGAGACGGTTTCGTCATCTTTGGGAGTTGTTCCAGGTGGCGTTTAAGCTCCTCAAAGGCTTTCTGAGAAAGCTCATCCCACTCGAATTTCGTATCTTTCCTCAAGGTTCTGAAGAAGTGATGACTTTTTTCTGCCGATCTCGATATGAATATGCTTAGAACTGTTATCTCCCGTTCAAAGTTTGTAGTTCCTTCAGGTTTTGAGGAGGCTGCATGTCCAACACAGATTTTACCTTGGCAGGGTTGACCTCTATTCCCCTCTGGGTCACCATATATCCTAGAAATTTCCCTGATCTCACCCCAAAGGAGCATTTAGTTGAATTCAACTTTATGTCATTATCCCTAATCACCTGGAATATCTCTTCCAGGTCTCTCACATGTTCCTCTGCCTTAACACTCTTGGCTAACATATCATCCACGTAAATTTCCATGTTCTTACCAATTTGCTCTCGAAAAACTGAGTCCACCATTCTTTGATAGGTGGCTCCTACATTTATCAATCCGAAAGGCATGCGTATATATCCAAAGGTACCACAGGCTGCAATGAAACATACCTTCGGGATATCCAGGGGATTGAGCTGGATCTGATGGTATCCCTGGTATGTGTCCATCATGTTGAGCAACTCAAAACCTGAGGTCGCATCTACCAATTGATCGATCTTGGGCAGAGGATAATGGTACTTTGGGCATGCTTTGTTTAAGTCTCTAAAGTCAATGCACATCCTCCATTTAATGGCTCCTTTAGACACCAACACTGCATTTGAGAGCCATTCGGGAAACTGTACCCTCTTTATATGCCCTGCCATCAACAATTTATCAATTTCCTCTTTCACAATGAGATTCTTTTCTTTACCAAAATTCCTCAACTTTTGTTTCACCGGTCTTGCTCTAGGGTCCACGTTGAGGTGATGTACTACTATCTCTGGAGGGATACCCGTCATATCCGCTAGGGTGAAGGTAAATATATCCACATTCTTTCGGAGAGTGGTTATTATTCTTTCTTTGAGATCTGAATCCATCTGAGTTCCAACTCTGGTCGTGAACCCCTCTTTCTCTGCATAGAGTTCGATATTCATTAGTTCCTCATCTGCTCTGATCTTGGACTGTTCTCCTGCCAATTCAGCTACTTTCTGTTTTTTCAGTTCGGGGTCTTCCCCTTTGCACCTTTCCAAACCTCGAAATGTGGCCTTGTCCGCTATCCTGACCGACTCTACGTAACATTTCCTTGCTTGGTACTGGTCTCCACATATCTCTCCCAACCCTCCCCCCCCCCCCCCCGAGGCGGGAAATTTCATCTTCATGTGAAAGGTGGAAATTACTGCCTGAAAGATGTTCAAGCTTGGCCTTCCCATCACCACGTTATATGAGGATGGGACGTCTACTATCAGGAACTCTATCACTTGTACACATTGGTTAGGGGCGGTTCCCAACCCCACTTGTAATAATGCCGAACTGAGGGGTTGGATTGCATCCCCTAAGAACCCATAAAGGGCGGCCTCCACCGGTCCGAGCTTTATGTTCAGCTCCATTCTTTTGAAACACTCCAGAAACATGATGTCAGCGGAGTCTGGCCACATCATATCCTGCGATATCCGTGGTAATGACTAGAGCGTCATTATGGGTTCCCCAGCGTCTTCAGGTCCAAAATGAATGTCAGGGATCACTGTCATCCTTCCTATCTCTCGGTGTTCCACATTCTTCTCAATTTTCAACGATCTAACACTTTGCTTCCTCTGTCTGAATGAATCTCTATCAGCAAGGCCTCCCATAATCATGTGGATGGTTCCCCTCTTTTGAGGAGGAGAGGGTTGATCCTCCGTGTTCCTCCTCGTTTTTTTCTTCTTATCCTCTGGCTTCCCCTCGGGATCCTTTCTCTTCTGTCCCCCAGGGCCCTGTCTGTCCCTGAATGTGAATTCCTTGAGATGGCCTGCTTGGATCATTCTTTCTATCTCATCCTTCAAATGCCAGCATTGATTTGTGTCATGACCGTAGTCATTGTGGAACCTGCAGAATTTATCAGATTTAGGATTTTGAGGGCCTCTGTTTCTAGAGTATGGGAATTTCATATTAGGGTGGTCCCCTGCTACTTCCAAAACTTCTGATGGCTCTATCTTCAGAGGGGTATATTTCTCGAACCTTCCCCTAGGACCTACGCGTGGCCCTTCCTCCTCTTTTACGTTTCCAGATCTTCTAGGGCCTCTATATCTCTCTGGGCTAGGCCTCCGGGGCATTATTTCTCTTTTTCGTCCTCCATCTCCTCCCGTTGACTTAGTTTTAGAGCGTTTCGCTTTCCGCACCTCCTCCAATGTGAGGTATTTTTCGGCTCTTCTTAGTAACTCATCAAAGGTCTGTACTGGTTTTTTTGGCCAGAGAGGTGAAGAGGTCTCCGTCTCTCAGCCCGTTAGTAAGGGCGTTGATCTTAACTTCGGACGAGGCAGTACCTCCAGGGCCGCTTGATTGAATCGTTTCAGGAAATCTCGGAGGCTCTCATTGTCCTTGTCTCATGTTGAATAGGGTGAGGGTAGCCCTAGGCTGCCTCCTGGCAGTGGCGAATTGGTGTAAGAATAATTCGCTGAATTCTGACCAAGAGTGGATAGTGTCAGGTCCCAATTGTGTAAACCACTGTTGGGCCGCTTTCGATAGAGTGGTTAAGAAGACTCTGCATTTGACGCCCTCTCCATAACGATGTAATAGAGCGGCATTTTCTAACCTCACCAGGTGTTCGTAGGGGTCCGCCGTGCCATCATATTCAAAATTCAAGGATTTGAAGTTAGAGGGTAATTCATCTTGCAAAATATTTGAAGTAAACTGATAACCAGTAATATAAGGAGATTTACTTACGTTGTCAACCATTTGTCTCCTCATGTCTTTCATTTCGTTCCTCAGGGCCTGTATTTGGTCACTGAATGCCTCTTGGTAAGTGTCATCCGTACTCTCTCCGACTTCCGTGTCCAGAGTTTTTTCAAGGAATATCTCCGTATTCTTTCAGGGAGTTCGGTTGGGGACACTTCTTTCTGCTTGGGAAGGCACCTTATCCTCCTGGTCTCGAGGGACTCCCTCGTTCTTGGAAGGGTTCAGAGAGGAATCGATCATGCACTCTGGGTTCTTCGGCATCGCCTTCCCATCCACTGGTGGAACAACGTCAGAGGTAGGTATCCCTCGGACAGCAATTATCTTCTCCACTGTCTGGGCTATCATAGCGTTTAGCTGGTCCTGAGAGACAGTAAGGAGTTCAGGTTGAGCTGGGGAAGGGGGTATATCCCTGTTGATCCTGCATCCAGAGGCACCTGAAACACCCGTCGTGTTTCCCTCAGGTGCCAGAGGGTTATCCTCCAACACTGGAGTTGAGGGTTATTTCCCTAGGTTCTGATTTAAGGGAAAACCCGGAGGGGGCGGAGGGAAAGGAGGGGGAGTGAGATCTCCCTTTTCCTTCGTCTGCTTCATCAAGTCCTGTTCTCCACCCATTTCGTATGGAACTTTTCTCACTTCTTAGCTCGAAACGTTCCCACATACGGCGCCAGTTGTTGCGTCAAAAAGTAACAACTAAGGATATCAAATCCTCCCATGCGGATTAGGATAATTATGGGCTCGCGTTGTCACCTTCCTTGCAATCTTTTCCTCGAACGACTCTCCTTTAAGCCTCTTGAGAACCTACAAAAACACGCCAGAGGGGATTTCGGCGCGGAATCTTCGACGCTCAAGTCAGAATCGATCCTAGGAAAATCAAAGAGGAATTTCCCTATGATTCAAGGGAAATTCTCGCAAATATCGTGATGCTCTTCTTTAACTGAGTGTGTATTTTCAGATATTTCTTGTGAATGGTGTCGCAAGAATAATCGTAATGTAAAACGTAAATGTAATATGAAAATAAACCTCTTTTTATACCTCTCCTGAATTCGTGGGAGAGAAGGAGACTCCCTCTCCCTAATTTTCCTCAACCATCCGCAAGACTCGGTCCCATCTTGGACTCTTCGCTACTCATCCTTTTGACTACTTCTTGGGCTCTATCCATCGAGAACAATATTTTAGCCTTTCTTCCATGGGCTGGGAAGATCTGGCCCAAGGATATTCATGACCTTTAATATGGGCTTTCGGCCCAATAAAACCTATTTCCCCCTTTGGGCTCAGGGGTGTATTAATCCTGTTTCTTAATATATTATCCTCACCAAGACGGAATTAATTCATCTTATGTCCACATGTCGCTATCTCCGTAGACGACATATTTTATCTGCATCAAATCTCACTAAGTATCCACATTTAACAGATTCAGCTCCAAAACATAAACAAAATTAGTTTTAGCATTTAATTCAAATATTAGCTAAAACTCTCACTCAACAACATGAATCTGCATGCTTAAACATTTATCAACATAAACACAATAAAGCACAATCATGGTATACGTTAAAACAACCCAAAAGTAGATCAGGTAATCAAAAAACTACTATAAGTTTAATAAACCAACTACAATGGTTATTTTAGAAAAATCTCGTTTCAGCTACACTATCAGGTAGTTAACTTGAAGATTTCGGATAACCTTCAATGTATTTTATGCACTCTTTTAGTACTACTTTAGTACCAATATTATGAAAAAAATAATGGGAAAAATCACAGATCAGGGTTCTCCATCCAAATGTTGCTCCAACTTCTCAAGCTAAGAAAGTCGGATCCCCGAAATCATTTTTCAACACGTAAACAAGTCGTTCCAATGACTAGTTCACTAGTATCTTTTTACCTAGTCATGTCAACAATTTTCATAAAATTATCAATTTCCAATCTAGACATAATTCATCTCAGAAAACTACAATAAGTTCTCATGAAATTGTCTTAGCTCGAATTTTAACTCTAATTAAATCATGAGCTATTCAATCGGAATATCCGTACATGATAACAAAAGAGTGATAAACTATACATCTCCATTAAGCAACGTAAAGTTCCAAAAAAAATTAGCTCTTAACCATGTAATTCTTAATATTATGGAGTTTAACTCCATTATCTCGAATTTATTGAACATTAAATGTTCTTATTCTTTCGAGTCATACCCATAAAACGAGCAACCATTAAAATTAATTTAATGTTTACAAATTCGAACACATGAATTTCAAGCCCATAATTACGCAAAGAAATTTAATTCAATGCGTATATATAGCTAATTCACAAGTGAAATAAGTCCATACCAAGGTTCTCATTCCTATAGATAAATAAGTACTTAAACTTTTCTTTGTTCAAATACATCCATACTATGAAAATTAAGAATCCACACGAAAAACGGAGCTCACAGGAATTTTCGGAACTAAAAACGGAGTTATAACGAGCCTAAACGAGCCAAAACAAGATTTTGAAAGAGCGCACAACTATTAATTGCAGAATGGTCCCTAGAGAATATCTAATTCTCATTTAGCCACCCACAAAGTTTCTGAAACTTTTCAGAATTACCCCAGAAACATGAAATTTTCAAAAATTCATAACTCACTCGTTTCTTGACCAAAATTAACGAACTTTATATCGATGGAATCCTCATTCAACGTACTTCAACCCAGTAACAAGAATTAATCACGATTCCCTAATCCCTATATATCATTCGTAATTTTCAGTCGAAGTTTTTGTAAATTTCCAAAGACTGATTTTTTTCTCCCAAACTGTAAGGCCGAAAAATTTGAAACTTTCCAGATATCATCTACACTATACTACGCATGTACAGTAAAAAATTCACCCCCTAATTCAACCGTTTGAAAAAAAATCTTAAAAAAAATACAGATTCTCATTTATTTAAATGATTACAGGCATGCATTTAAATGAGGAATTCACATTGAAACGTACGAGAATCCAACTCATTGGCTCTGATACCAATGTTGGAATTAATTAATCGAGAAATAAGAATTAGAATTACCAACCTGTAATTCTTAATGCAGCGGAAGATATCGAACCCGGTTGAATTCTACGTACGTAATCCTCGTAGTCAGAACACGGTCACATGAATTGATTCACAAACAGTTTCTCACATCCACAATCTAAGTGTCCTTCCATGTATAAGTGTGTGAGTGTAATGTACAGATCGAATACTCAGAAATCTATGTTTTCTACATTCTGTCTTTTGTTTGTTGTGAACGTTAAGGAGATTAGAGAGAGAACATAATCTCTCATCTCTAATCAGTTGTTATGGAAAACTCCGTTGAATTTCCTTATATAAGAAGTTGTTAACTTCTCTCCATCTTATCCACTTCATAGGTGGATAAATATATATTAATAAATAAATAATCATTATTTATTTACATATTATAGTTTCCAATATACTAAAAAGATTCAAATTTTAAACACCTTCAAATAAGAATAATTTTATGATAAAGTTTTGTGTAAGACCTTCTCACAGTGAAATGATGTATAATTTAAACAAAAATGTCTTTTGTATATTAACGTGTGAACGATCTCATGAGTATGTGTTCTATTTTATCATACTATTGTGTTTTACATACATATACTTCAACATGGGACGTTTTCTCATTGATTTCAACACATATTAATTTCTTATAAATTTTCAATTTATAATATATAGTACTTCCTCCATTTTTAATTAAATGTCACCTTGCCTTTTTTAATATTTTCAAAACAAGTGTCATTCTACACCTTTTTATTAATTTTTGACAATTTTATCCTTATACATTATACTCCCTCCATTTTCTTTACCTTGATTTAAACCTTTTCTCTTTTAAATACAGTACTGTAACATAAATCATGGAAAAACCTTAATTATTGTATACATGAATATCACTTACAATATTGGCCACATTCATTACTAAAGATAAATTGGGTTAATTGCAAATAAAATCACCACCTTTCTTTGAATTGCAATTTAATCTAAACTTTTGAATAATTGCAAATAAAATCACCACCTTTTAATATTGTTGCAATTTAAACTTCTGGACAATACCATTTGTGTCCGAATTTAATGTTTCAAGATTATATCGAAATAAAAAAATAATGTTGTATCATTAAGGAGGTGTCACATAACCTAGATACGTTAGATTAGGGCACAAATGAAACTATCAAGAAGTTTAAATTGCAACAATATTGAAAGGTGGTGATTTTATTTGTAATTATTCAAAAGTTTAGATTAAATTGCAATTCAAAGAAAGGTGGTGATTTAATTTGCAATTAACCCTAAATTTAATATTAAAATTAGTTATCATTAATAAAGGGTAAAATGGTCCATGATTATATATCTTAATTTGTTGAAAATTGTTAGAATGACACTTAAGGGAGTATTAGTGATGCGGCCAAAATATGTCGTCCTCGGAGATAACGACACGTGGATATGAGATGAATTAAATCCGTCTTGTTATGAATAATGGTTTGGTGAAGGGGATTAATACACCCCTAAGCCCAAAGAGGGAAATATGTGTAATTGGGCCTTTGGCCCATATCCGTGGTTTAATTATTCTTGGGCTAAGTATTTCCAGCCCATGAGGGAAATCCTAGGATCCAGCCTTGATAGAGGAGGCCCGAAAGAGGGCAATCAGAATCATTCACAATAGTTTTAGAATATGGGCGAGACCTGTTCCCAGAAATCTTCAGGAATTAGAGGATTTCTACATATCGAATCATTCACAGTAGTTTTTGATCCAACCCAAGGCTTAGCCGCTGCACCGCCTCTGCCGCCCCTAACAAATCCAAAATCGGAGTCCCTGCTTCATCTTCGTATTGTCATCGCCCCTGTCCCGGCTTTGTGCCGCCGTCGGTTGTCGCCTGACGGAGCATCACCTCGCCGTTATCGCTGTTGATCGCCGCTGAAATCCCGGATCTATGCGTTGCCATTCGCAGTAGACCTACTGCTGAAGCGGTCCGGATCGAAACCCCGATCCACTCACCGCGAACATCTCTCGAACTTTGATTTATACCTACCGCCGCTGTATGACCCAAAGTCTCCGACGAGGATCGACTCCGACTTGAGGCTTAGCAAAAAATCGCAAATATGTAAAATTAACAATTGGAGAAATTCGCAATGCTCCCGGCTGTAAAATTACCTTCATAATGGAAGGGTGGAAACTCCATTGATGGAATTGGAGATGGACCATTGCTTGGTAAATTCTGCAGGCAGTCCTTTGCCCAGATTTGACACAAGTTCTTCCTTAAGTTTTCTTATATATGCTGCAAATAATTTTACATGTTGGAATATAATTGCTTAATGATGCAAAGAAGCCAAAAGAAATAAATTATTAATATGGACCATTGAGTATGAGTTGAGAACATAATTTTCAATTGTGATATCAATATATCATGATTAGTGCACGTGATTGAGAAAGAATTGAGGGTTATATTAATCAATAAAGTTTTGCTAGAAGTTGGAATTGGGTTGTGATGTCCATCCTCTGTTCGCTAAAATTCTATTAGCATTTTTCTAGGATTGGAGACTACTTGTCTTGTTTATGATTTTGTAACTTCCTAGAATTTGCAGAAGGGAAACCTGGTTGCAATTATGAAAAATTGTTGAATCTCGCCCAAGGTTGATTGTCAATATTATATGAAAACTCGTTTATTTCTCTTGTTTGCTTGGCTGCAATTACAGAGGATTATTAAGGGGAGATCATTGATTTTCGTAGATTCGATTTATTTGATAGTAATATATAAAGCAAATTAAATAGCTACAGGGCATATATTCGGCATGTCTCTGGTGTGAAACTTTTGAGGATTCAATGTTTGCTGGTTGTTTCTTGACTTGTTGGAACCGAAAATGTTGCTTAGAAATCTTATTTTTTAGTTGAATACTAGATACTCATCATGGTGGTTGAACATAAATAATTTTCTGGCTAGCAGCATTTGTTAGTGTGTTCGTTAGTGCCATATATTAGGCAGCCGGTGGAAGTATACCCAATCGAGAAATCTGATGCAAGTGTGAAAGAAATGATAATCTATAAGAAGTGTGTTGTCATTATTAGAGAGTGAAATTGATGATTGTTTATTTTTTAATCACACAACTTAGTTGCTTGTTGCTGTGATTAAGGTTTTTAGTAAAAAATCTGAAAGATATGAATTTTGCGATGATGATGGAATTTGAGAATTGTGGCATTTTGGCTTTACTCTGTGAAAAATCTCTCATTCTCCAAATTAGAACTAACATGTATGCTTGAAACGTATTTAGTATCATGCTTGAAACATGATGATATGAATTTTGCGATGATGATGTCCCTTTGTTGGAATTTTCTGGAAAGCATAATTAGGAAGTTTCGATTACGATGAACATTGTGTTTTGGATGAAAATTATGTGCAAGGAATATAAGATGTTTTGAGAAAAATATTATTGAGCACTATGAACAGCAAGAATGAATGGTCACACATAATATATTTATACATGTGTATATAATAAAAGTTCAGTAATGGAATTTGAATGTTAATGGTGATTCATGTTGCTCATCATTCATATCTAATTCCTGCAACTTTTTCGAATGAGAATTGTGTATTTGACTTTTGAAGTGAGAATTATCTTATCTCTAATAGTTGATTTTGCTAATCAAATCTGGATGCCTCCTGGATTTTTTTTTTCTTTAGAAGTGTTAGTTTATGATGTAGATTGCTAATTACTTGGTTTCTACCTTAACAACCTTTAAGTCAAGAGAGAGATATGCATATATGCACTGAGCAATCGGTTCAAAATCGGCCAATCCGCTGCGTTATCTTTATTTTTGAGGCATTGAGTTTTTGTTTTTATTTCCTTTACAAGGAAGGAGAAATGGAATTATGGAGAATATTTGTCCTGGACAGCAATTTTAGAATTTGTATACCTCAAATTAATTATTAAGGTTGAGTGTAACTTGACATCTAATGATTTATTTGCTTTTGCCAATGAAAAATACTGTAAGGCATTTGTAAAGATTATTTGGCTTTTGTTTAAAGAGTATTGTGGTTTCAATTGTTCCATATACATGATAAAAAATAAAATAGAACATTACATGATTTTAAAGATTGATGCCACGAAGAGTGAGGGCTTTGTGAAACCTAGCTGAAATAGATTTATTGCTCTATCATATTGAATTTTCCATTTTATTGATGTTTTGGCTATGCCTTACAACTAGAGATGAGTAATGATTTGTAACGAGCATGGCTGTGAAATGTTGTATACAATGACGTTGTGATGTTCAATAGAATCCCTACGAGATCTATGAAACTCTCATACTAATGATGCAGATTTAAATGAGAATATATCTTTTGGGTTCTTGATATGCTTAATTCGATTATCAAGGCTGAATAATGATTTTATTTTCTTTTGCTGAGGAAAAACAGTTGTGATTCTGATATTGAAAAAACTTCAATCATCGAGAGAATTGCACGAACAAATGAATTTCGCTTCACAAAAAGGAGGGGTGAATGAATGCTCTCAACCGATGCATATTTGACAATTTAAGGGAGGTATCTCTGCACTTTTTATGTGAATCAAAATTGAAATATCGCTTGAAAGACATTTTTTGTTGATGGTCTAGTGTTAAGTATTTCTGAAAAATCAGTTTGTATAAGAAACATAAATTTAGCATGAGAACATGTGTTTAATCTGATAAAAAATGATTGTGTTAATATTCGCATCAATAGTCATTTCGTGACTATTGTGTTGAAAGGGTAAGTCAAATGTATATTAAGACTTGCAGTAGTGTTCATCTCTTAGCTATTATGCTATGAAAAATGTGATATATGAGGTAGCATGCATTGTCTTGGCTAATTGATTGATACTAATCTGATACTTGAATGAGATGTGTGGTATATGTGGAAAGATTCGCATGAGAATGCACCTTTTATTGAATGAGCACTAGAATATTGACAAAGTCGGTACCAAATCTTGGTACAAATTGTTATTTAACCTTTTTGTTGTGAGAAATTTCGAGAAGGTCTATCCCAAAAGCCTTTAAGAACTCTGGGAGTGCTGAAAACACAAGAGGTTGTGGAGAATTACTCAGGGCCCTGAGGCCCAACATCCAGATTAGACAGTATGAGACAGAGCATTTCAGGCCCCGAGGGCCGACAAAAATACAAACTCCAATTAGTTAGGACCTAAAGGTCCAGGACCCGAGGGCTGGCAAAGATAGGGAGTATTTTGGTCCCTGAGGGCTGGCAGAGATAGGGAGTATTCAGGTCCCCGAGGGCTGGCAGAGATAGGGAGTATTCTGGTCTCCGAGGGCTAGCAGAGATATGATAAGTATATCGGTACCACATGTTAGTACAAATGTTTGATAAAGTCTAAGATCTTTTGTATTAATTTGATATTACTATGAGCATGTCTTTATGAGATTGACAGATATGATCCAAATTTACTTTTTCCGTTGAGTTAGGCATGGTCCCCTTGAGCTTACATGATGGACTTATGTAGATATTTTAGAAATGATATTGGAATTGAGAATTACTTGAAATCTTAGAAGCATGAGTAGGTAATGCATATGTTGAGTTCTGTGACTACTTTATGTGGGAGAATTGATGATTAGATGTTGATGATGACTATGGTTCTGGAAGTGAAGGCTAACCTAACTATTTTCGAATTGTGGGTGATTGACATGTTCCTATACTTTAGATATAATTTCAGATTATAGATTGAGCCTATTTAGGTCCTTGAAAAAAGAAAGAAATTAAAAGGGCTACTTCTTACCTTTTAATCTTTAAATAATGATATGTCTTGAGTTATGTCCTCGTTTAGAACATTGAAGCTTGCATGTACTAGAAATACTGATTTATGATGAAACATGGAGAATTGAATATTCATTGTAATGTTCATTTGAAGAGATTATTCGAGAGAGCATGATCCACTTTATTTTTTATTTTTAGAGTGGAAGTTGATTTGTTTTATTTGTTCGATGCTATGAAGTTTTATTTCTGAAAAGATAATGAATTTTTAATATTGCATGAGATGATTCTTTTTGAGTGATGAAACATGATTTGAGCATTTTGAGGTACTTAAGAGCCAGTAGCCCTAAGTAACTGAGATGATAAGTACGAGCGTTTTGAGGTATTTTAGGGCCAGTAGCCCTAAATGAGTGAAATGATAAGCCTGAAAACTAGAGTTGATGAAAGGATGGAGATGAATGGAGAAAGAAGTAGAGAAACCGTACCAAGGAAGTCCAGTCCAGAGAGATATAGGAATTCGAGGAGGATTGGAAATGCAGGGGAAGAAGAAACAACACGTTCAGGCCCTCGGGGAAGGTTCGAAAAATATACCCCTCGAAAAATAGAACTAGCAAAAGTTTTAAAGGTAGCGGGAGGTTACCCTCACGTGAAGTTCCCTTACTCCAGAAATAGAGGTCCGTAGAACCCCAAATCTGATAAGTTCTGCTGATTTCGCAACGACTACGGCCACGATACAAATCAGTGTTGGCACTTAAAGGATGAGATAGAGAGGATGATCCAAGCAGGTCATCTTAAAGAGCTCACATTCAGGGACGGGCAGGGCCCTCGAGGGATAAAAAGAAAAGACCAAGAGGGGAAACCAGACGAGAATAAGAGAGAGCAGAGAAAGGATACGGAGGATCAACCTCCTCCCCCTCAAAAAAAGGGGGACAATCCACATGATCATGGGAGGCCCTTTTTGGTGTATCTTTACAGGATTGATTTGGGACTGATATACGAGTAAACTGGGAGATCTACATGTCACACCAGAAGCTGAACCAGAACATAATGAAGAAGTTTCCCCTCAGGAGCTCCCCAAACTTGAGTTGAGTATCCAAGACCTCGAGGTCTACGAACCAGATCAAGAGATGTAAAACCAATAACCAGGACCTAGGGGTCCAAGACCTTGAAGTATGTCAGAGATAAGAATACACATGAGAACAATTGAGGGGTTCAAAGTACTTGAGAAATTTGATGGGTAATTTTACCCCCTTGATAGAGGGGGAAACTTAGATCTGGTAAGGCGGTTAACATGAGCCAGGTATGACTTGCATTTATTGATTGTGAATTTAATAAGATATGATGTTTCTGATCATTCTAATGACATTGACCTGATGTCCTCATGAGTGTTTGTGATCATTTTACCTTGTCTATGATGAATGATGAGCCCATGAGGAGGGGTTGGAGATCCTAAAGGTGCTTGAGGAGCTCGAGAGAGCAGGATTATATAAGAGAATAAAGACTGAGTTTAGGGGAGCCCTGGAGGACCCCCCCCCCCAAATTGTTCTGAGGTTAGATCTATCCATGTCTTCGTACCTCTGGATAGTTCACTAATTTGAAGGGCGTGAAGAGAATTTTGAGACTTGGAAGCGAAACCTATAGATTTGAGATTCCAAAGAGCGAAGCCAAACAGCGTTGAGAGGCTAGAGGTTCAAGAAAAGACCATGTGCAATGAAGTTAAACCTCAACCTGCTCGAGGAGTTGTAGATGTATGAGAGATCTGTGCAACTCCGAAGATGAATATGGAGGTAACAAGTTAGTTCATATTACTTGAGGTTTTTATGTTCCGATAGCCAGGAAATTGATGGCTAAGATGCTAAGACGAAGATGGAGATTACCCGACTGGCTATGAAACAAACTTCATCATGTTGAGGACTTGAGATCAGATTGCCACCTTCGAGATGCGACTATGAAGTCAACTTAGTATATATGCGGGGCAATGCCCCTGAACGACCAAGGTCAAAGACCATATCCCTGGAGGACTGAAGATGATGTCCCTGAGAAAGGGGTAGAATAAACCTGCAAATACTTTAATTCGAGAATGAGAGACACCCTAAGGCCACGAAGCCAAGGGGAGCCAGATAAATTAGCGTGGGTTCTTGATGAAACCCACCTCAGAGATATTTGCGTAGGTTCTTGATGAACCTCACCCTGAGAAATTGAGTGGGTTCCGATGAACCTCACTCTGAGAAAATGCGTAGGTTTATACAAACCTCACCCTGAGAAAATGAGTGAGTTCCGATGAACCTCACTCTGAGAAAATGCGAAGGTTTATACAGACCTCACCCTGAGAAAACGAGTGGGTTCCGATGAACCTCACCTTGAGAAAATACGTAGGTTTATACAAACCTCACCCTGAGAAAATGAGTGGGTTTCGAAGAACCTCACTCTGAGAAAATGCGTAGGTTTATACAAACCTCACCCTGAGAAAATGAGTGGGTTCCGATGAACCTCACTCTGAGAAAATGCGTAGGTTTATACAAACCTCACCCTGAGAAAATGAGTGAGTTCCGATGAACCTCACTCTGAGAAAATGCGAAGGTTTATACAGACCTCACCCTGAGAAAACGAGTGGGTTCCGATGAACCTCACCTTCGGAAAATGCGTAGGTTTATACAAACCTCACCCTGAGAAAATGAGTGGGTTCCGATGAACCTCATTCTGAGAAAATGCGTAGGCTTATACAAACCTCACCCTGAGAAAACGAGTGAGTTCCGATGAACCTCACTTTGAGAAAATGCGTAGGTTTATACAAACCTCACCCTGAGAAAATGAGTGAGTTCCGATGAACCTCACTCTGAGAAAATGCGAAGGTTTATACAAACATCACCCTGAGAAAACGAGTGGGTTCCGATGAACCTCACCTTGAGAAAATGCGTAGGTTTAGACAAACCTCACCCTGAGAAAATGAGTGGGTTTCGATGAACCTCACTCTAATAAAATGAGCATGTCCCAATGAACCTTACTTTGGGAACTAATGCAGATTCGAAATGAACTTCATCCAAATGGGAGAATTCAAAGCTCTAAGATCGAAAATTTTCATCCACCATAGCCTCTGAGGCTAGGGGGAGTAGGAGCTATGTGGAAACTCTACAAGTATCATCAAGTAAGTACAGA
Source organism: Galeopsis tetrahit (assembly GCA_963675135.1). Lineage (NCBI taxonomy): Eukaryota > Viridiplantae > Streptophyta > Magnoliopsida > Lamiales > Lamiaceae > Galeopsis > Galeopsis tetrahit. Next base: position 8,698,997 of record OY776122.1, on the reverse strand, counting down.
AGCCTGAATTCTCTATTTTTGCGATAATGAAACCCCAGAACCTATATGTGTTAGAAAGATACTAGAGATATGCATTGAAACTTAGCTAAGGGAGGCTAAACATGCAACATACGACATGCTCATTATTTTAAACATAATACATGGCATGCTTACGAAAATAAAGCAACATATGTGTATGCATACAATAAGACAATATGCAGGTACCACAGAAGAAGGTAAAATAAAGCGAGGCAGCTAAAAAAACTATCAGACTCCAAACGAGTACATACCTATATGAAAGAAAGGCATATGAAGAGAAAAGAAACAAGAGAAGTTTTGGAGAAGGCTAAGAAAAGCCTCAAGGGAATGCGCTTGAAGACATACTTTTCAGGGTTATACAACATGCTTCTTGAAATTGAAAAATGATAGTGACCAGGGCGAGGAAACATTCCGCTTAATTCATCTTATCTTATCTTCCTACTCTCATAAAATTACGAACACTTTTACGAGAGTAGGGGGAGTAGTTGATGCGGCCAAAATATGTCGTCCTCGGAGATAACGACACGTGGATATGATATGAATTAAATCCGTCTTGTTATGAATAATGGTTTGATGAAGGGGATTAATACACCCTTAAGCCCAAAGAGGGAAATAGGTGTAATTGGGCCTTTGGCCCATATCCGTGGTTTAATTATTCTTGGGCTAAGTATTTCCAGCCCATGAGGGAAATCCCTAGGATCCAGCCTTGATAGAGGAGGCCCGAAAGAGGGCAATCAGAAGTGTGGGAGAAGCCCACCAGAAGACCGAGTCTTAAGGGGTAGTTGAGAAAGAGGAGGGAGAAGGATTCTCCCACTCTTCCACGAAAAGGGGTCAGGTATAAAAAGAGGTTTGTTTTACTTATTGAGGACGTTTTTTAGATTAAAGGGAAATTCCTCTTTGATTCTCCGGAGAAGATTCTGACTTGAGCGTCGGAGATTCCACACCGGAATCCCCTCCGGCGTGTTTTTGCAGGTCTTTAAGGAGCTCAAAGGAGGATTATTTGTGGATAAGCTCGCGTGAAAGTGACGATCAAAGCCCACAATCGCCGTAATCTAGGCAGGGAGATTTGATATCCTGACTCGTTACTTTTTTACGCAACAATTAGAGTTTGGACTAAACTTGAAAAAAAAGAAAAAATGACTTGTAGAAATTTATTTTATTGGATATTTTGGAAGGAAAATCAACCAATATTTGAAGAAAACCATTCCAAGAAAAAAACAAGCACACGGTGTGGCTGAAACACAAAATGTGGAACAGTAGAATCAAACCACCAATATTTGAAGAAAACCATTCAAAAAAAAAAAAAAAACACGATGTTAGCTGAAACACAAAAAGTGGAACAGTAGAATCAAACCAGAATTACATCGACGGTGATTCAAAACTCAGGCGACATATTACATGAACTCTGCATCCTCCGCCAGAGCAGACAGAATCTCCGGCGACAAACATGCCTCAATCTCCACGCTCCGTTCTTCGACTCGCCGGAAAATCGTTATCCTTCCATCAAATATATTCGCTTCTCCGTTCCGAGACGCCACCATCCCAAATCGTTCTCATAAATGTTGAATCTCGGAGAATTTATCAAAATATAAAAATTTCTCAGAGGCGCATTGAATTCATTAAAATTAGGTTTCTTCACCCACTCAGAGTACAATTCCCTCACTTTATCGCTGCCGCTATTGGCCGCCACCATTCTATTAATCTGCCACGCCGTCCATCCAACTCCGTTTTCTAGAATCTTCCAAACATCAAGTGTCGTATTCCCCGGGAAAACCGCGTTTCCGAAGTATTCTTTCGGAAGAGGCGGATTCAGTCTCTGTCTTGCCCCCATTGGAATGTCGAACGTCGTCGTTTCTTCGGTCGTCGAGTCCGCGTTAAAACGACATCGTATGATGGACCGCCATATGTGCGCTATGAGTGCTTGGAGAGACGAGATTTTTCCTTTATTTTCCGCCATTTCGTGATTGGCTCTAGCTTTCAGCTCATCGATACTCTGTTTGTTGAAGAGAAACACCTTTTCCTTCAAATTAAACGACGGCGTTTGATCATGATCATCATCGGTGATTCTGAGATGTTCTTCATTCATGTATATATTTTCAGAGCCGATTAAATTGAGATTAACGTGACCACGAGATCTAGATTAGGAAATTTTGAAATCGAATCTTGGATACCGATTTCACCACGACAAATCTCGGCCCAGGAATTGAAGAAATGCCAGAAGGAAGTGCCATCGACTAGCAAATGGATAATGCTAAACCCTACGAACAATCCATCCACCAGCTCCGTCACCTAAATCAAACAAGGATTTAGTGAGGTACGTTCATCTAGTAGAAATATCTAGATCTTAAATTTGTGTAAGCATTCATATTTATTGGTAAATTTAACAAAATAATTTTAATAAATTTTACTTTTATGATAATTTACTACTCTCTCAAATATTAACTTGCACACTTTTAGTTTTTTAGACATCTCAAATGAACTTGCACACATTAAAAATAATTAACTTTATAAATTTTATCTTCACAATATTTATACTTTTGGACTCACACGTACATACAAGTCAGCCACTTTACTTAATTTTACAAATGCATCCCCTTAAAACTTCAATTATTATTTTGTGTGCTGTTGAATGCAAGTTCATTCGGGAAGCTCAATTTATACAAAAGAAAAATTATATTGATATTACATATTTATCAATATTTTTTACTCTTAAATCTTTTGAAAATTATTAATTTTACTATTTTAAACGTCTCATTTAAAGTTACTCATTTTTTTCTTTCTTTTAAATACCATCTGCCCCACTCCCTCTCTTCGGACTTTGGAGGGACGGAGTAAGTATATATTTTTTTTCTGTTATCCGAATTTCGCCGGCACTGACCTGAACCGCCAGAAGCGGCTGAGAAACGCCGTTGAGCGGGAAAAAAGAGCGAACAATTTGGGGGACAAATTCGGAGTTAAGAATATCAGCAACTGTGACCGAAAAGTGCTCCGCCTTCTCCTTCCTTACACTCAATGCGGTAGCAAGAGGCGGTCGGCGAGCGGCGGGAAGAAATGAACGGCGCGTTGAAGGGACGCTCTGAGGTGATGGATTAGTTTTGGCGATTATTGTAGCTTCTTGTAGAAACTAATAAACTTTTATTATAAAATAAAGAAATTGTGTAAATTTGAGAATATTGTGAGGATGGGGTTTATAAAGAGTTTTCCTTTTTAAGGCTTTGAAAGTTGTGGTAAAACGTCCCGAAAAGAAAAGTGTGAATGTAATTACGGGACGGAAAGTAGTGTGTAATAGTGCAGCCAGTGACGGACCCAGAAATTTTCGGTAGGGGGCCGATTAACATTATTATAAAAAAATATATATGTACTCATTATTTTTACCAAAATTTCACATTATAAAATTGTCAATACGTCACATTTTATTAAGTTGACTTTTGCTATGTTTTGGTACAAGTTAATACTCCCTCCGTCACGTGATAACTTGCACATTTTAACCGATTCACTTTAAAAAACAATTGAATTTAGTGGTGTATAGTCAAATAAGAAATCGTATTTTGAGTAATTTGATAAGGGTAAGAAGGATTTAGTAGGATGTAAAATAGATTTAGTGAAATTTAGGATAAAATGTAGACCCAAAATGAGTCACGATTTTAAAATAAAATAATGTTCGGATATATATTAATTTTGTGGATTATTTTTATATTAGAAGTGTGCAAATAATTATAAAACAGAGTATTAATTTTAATATATGTGAAATTACCAAAATACCCCTAACAAATTTACAAAATTACGTAGGTCCGCCACTGAGTGCAGCATTACAAAATAAAATTGAGACAAAAAGTAGTTTTTATATTGTCTATCACTAAATCGGTGCGACATTCGTGTAGGCAGATTACGCTCGAGATTCGTGAGTCAGTTTCAACCAAGATTTGCACATTCGCACACGCATAGTATACGGAGAATGATCAATATACTACTTTACAAACTACTAATGAGTTTATATTTTTATATCCACTTCCTTCTTTGGCATTTTTCGATTTGTAAAAATCATTTCTCATTCCTCTCAACTTTAAAATTGGCGAATAAGATATTGAATCGAAGTGCATTTTTCAACCGTCACCCATATGAATGAAAATTTATACAAACACCAAAAGACTTTTGGTGATATAAAACAACATTAAAAACTTGAATATGATAGGTATGTGTCACCATTTGAACCTTCTTTTGTAAAAATACACTTATTTCACTAGTTAGATTGTAGATGCAATATTTTTGAACTGTCAACTATTTCGTATAAACTATAATGCACCTCACTCAAATATTTTCTTACAAATCTCGGTTCTTATGGTTATGCTCTTTTTTTTTTATATGAACGTCCGTCTGATGATATTGTAATAGTGTTAAGAAATATGTCATACCATATTTTCTTTGAAGCAACCCCACTATTCTCTTATATCAATGATCCTTCTAATAATATCTCTCATAACTTATTTGAATTATTAATACTCATATGTTAATTTTCACAACATATCGTTGTAGCGTGCGTCTTTTGGTAATGAACATTTATGATTTATATTATCTTTCACAAGAGAGTGATTTACTAGATAATTAATCTTCATATTTTTCTTTTTAGTTTGTTCCTTAAAAGTTTTCATATCCTTTATGTTATTGCTTTTGAAGCTCATCATACACTCAATTCAATACCTTATATATATAAAAATTTATAAAATTATCCCTCAACACTTTAATTATTACACTTTTTTCTTAAACTATGTGTCAAAAAATTAGCAAGTTTTTCAGTGACGGATGAATGAAGTAAATAATGGTCCTTTTGAAGCTATAGTAATAATTTCAATGAAAAAAACATGCATGCATCACATATTCACATGCCAGAAGAATTGATTGGGTTTTTACTATGCGTGTAGAGGATTTCAATTATTGAAGGCAATTCTAATATAGAATTGCAAAATATATATATATATATATATATATATATATGATGCGGCTTAAAAATGTCATTCGATAAAAAGTCGACACGTGTATAGAGGATAAGATAAAAGAGGAGATCTGGGACTAAGGAATACTCTCCGTATAAAGAATTCCTTCTGGAGGTCCCTCCGGAGGGAGCTCCACCTGGGGAGAAATATCAGGAAGACCTAATCTTGATAAGAATTGGTAGACCGAGGATCTAGGAGAATCCCGTACGAAACGGCTTGAGATCGAGTAAAGGAAGACTCATTCCTCCTTTATCTCAGCGGATGGAGTCCACTAGGGGGAGTGGTCCGGTTCTTCAGGGGAGTGGTCCGGTTCTTCAGGGAAGTGGGAGAGTTGAGGACCTTGTCAATGCAGCAGGGCCGAGTCCAAAGGGGAGCTCCGAAATAGAAGGAAACTCTAACTTCCTCTTAGGAGGAAGCTCTCTATAAATAGGTAAACTTGGGTACGTTTTCAGGTTAGACTCTCTAATTTTTACAAGACTTACTACGCTTCTTATTGAGTACTTTTGATATCCTTCGAGAACCTGATTGATAAACCGAGAACTTTTAAGTCCCTACGATATACTGAGATCCCTATACTGACTTAGGCATCGGAGTGTCCGCGTCGGACTCCCCTCCGGCGTGTCTTTTGCAGGTTCTGGAGGATCATTTCAAAGGAAGCAGTGTGCCCGAATCATTCATACGCGTTCGGGAATTTGGATATCTGACTCCAAGAATATCCAATCCATCCGTGCAAATTTTGGCACATCAAAATATATATATATATATCCATGTTCATTTATATAATGAGTTAATTACGAGTACATTAATTTATGAAACTTTTTTTTTTGTAATTTAATCACAATATATAAATATAAATATATCAAATTTTTTCCAACTTAAAATATAAAATGTTATTTTTCGACAACTAACTATTAACGTGATAGTCGAAACTTTTTGTTACGTAGTAGAAAGCAACAATGAAAATATTGTAAAATACACGTGTATATATATATATATATATATATATATATATATATATATATATATATATATATATATATATATATATATATATATATATATATATATATCGCAAATGTAAATATTGCAATAGATATGGATATTGAGATCTAATGTATTTTTTTCGAATATTATGGATATATCACTAAATATAGATGTCGATATCGTTTAATCATAGTGTAAAATTGGTCGGAAATCGAAAAGTATCGCGGATATATTGCACGATATCACACAATATCGTAAAATTTGAAAATTTTGCAAATTTATTTTTTATATGTATAAAATTATACAACTACTTTTTATTTTAATTTATTTTTAGTTGTGTAAGAACATATTCTCAATTCACCTAATTTATTCATGTGGCTTTTTTAACCATATGAATAATATGTAAATAACTATATCTTAAATTACTTTAATTGTAATGAGTTAGTATTAAATAGTAAATAAAAAAAAGACGTAACATTAGAAATTTATAATTAAATATATAAAAATATCATAAATTCCAATAGTGATTGCTACTATTCTACTCCTTTCGTTCCAATAAATATTTTTCATGAACTTTGAATATAGAGATTAATATATATATAATAAATTAAGCAGGAGAAAAGATTATAAAATGTAAATGAGAATAACTTTACCAAAAATAAGATTAATAAATTTTATTAAAACGAACAAAAATGAAAGTTGATAAGCTTTTACTAAAACGGATGGATGACACTCTTGTGTACCAGTTACATATATGTAAGTTGTTCCTATTTAATATTTGAATTAATACTATACAATATGTGAGTTAATACTATATTGTATTTAAACTAATACTTATTATACTTTATTTGAACTAATATTATACTGTATTTAACATAATCTATATATAATATTCATTCATTTTAAAAAATTGAATCAAGTGGTATCACTCACACATATAACTGGGTTCACATAAGTATTTTGACAAAAATGATATACTATTTCTATGTCAGATTGGCATGTTGACAAGGTCGATGTATCATTTAAGGCATGTGTTGTTATTTGTTAATGGAGTACTCCCTCCCTCCGTCCCAGGGAAAGCTCCGCATGAGCTCCAGACACGGTTGTTAAGAAATACTAATATAACAAGTAAATGTATTAGAGATGATGCGATGGAGAAAACAAATAATATAATGAATTGTGAGAGAGAATAGTTACCCAATAAAATTAATTATTATATTAGTATTTCTTATTATATTAGTATTTCTTAACATTCGTGTCTGAAGCTCATGGGGAGCTTTCTCTTGGACCGAGGGAGTATAAAGCAAGTATTCCCCAAAAGAATTACTAATAAATAAATAAATAAATAAAGAATCGAATAAAATCATCCATCAGATCTGCTCTTTCCCCAACTGGTATTCAAAATAATTAGATTAATACCACCAACAACTTCTTCAGTTTTCTGTTTTTAGATGTTTAGCTATAAGTTTTTAATTTTATTTTTTTCGTAAATACTTATTTGTACTGCACCTACTTTCTTCATTTGTTTATAAATTTTTTATTTTGTCTTTTTTTTTTTCATCTACAAGCTTCTTATATTATTTTTTACAAATATTTTCAAAATTTATTTTCTACATTTCACACTTATTTACATAAAATGACATTAAATTTTAACTTTATGTATTATTTTTTCTTCAAATCAATCATATCATTTGTAGTACTATATTTATTATTTAATCACTTGTTTTAATTTATGTGTTTTAAAGTAACCAGAAATTTGTAGACGGACACATGGGTCATATTTTTGAACCAAAATAAAAATAAATAAAAAATAAAAAAGGAACGAAAGGAGTATTTAAATACTTTTTATATATATTTCATTCTAATTTGTACTCTATTCATTTTGTACTTTTTATTAAAAAAAAAAAATCATTTTCTATCTTTCCGTATAAACTTTTCATTTCCTTTATAAACCACTATGACCCCACATCTTCATATCATATCTACATTTTTATGTCTATTTAATCCCATCAACTTTTACTAAATTTATTACTCCTTTTATCCATACTTAGCACCTTTTTTTTTTAGCTGTTCACCATGCACATTTTTATAAATAAAAATATTAACATTTTAATAAATAAAATTATGTATTCCTTAATTTACTAATACACTCCACTTTCACTTTATAAATCTACAATTTACATAAATAATAATATTTCTTAAAATTTGCGCACAAACAAGTGTGCATGTTAAGAGTGGACGGAGGGAGCATTATATATGTTTTCAAATGCTCTAAAAATATCAGTCTTATTTTCTCTCCACTAAAAATATACTCATTCTATTTAAATAGTAAATTTTTAAGTAGTTTTTATATTTTACTAACAAAGTTAATAATCTATCAACAATATTATTTTATTTTTATTCTCATATCTATTTTATATATTAAAATATAAATTATTTTTAAAATTTATATTCGAGACATATTTTTACTGAACGAAGCAGAATTTAATTTTAAATCAAATTTAGTAATTATGGAAGGAGAATATACGCTGCGTGGTGGAAAGTGATTATGAGTTGGCCAAAATTTTACTCCTACTTAGTTTATACTGTGCTCACATGTGGAGCAAGATACGTATCTTGGGGAACCTATATTTTATTACACATCCTTATCCAATTCATTTGAAAATTAAATACCCCATATTCGTAATTTGCAGAGTGCACACATTTCAAGACTTCAAATGTGTAATAAGATTAGAATTAAAAGAAGTAATTTTATAAACATTATGAATAAAATAAAAAATTAAGTATATGTGTGACTCTCAAAATAATGATATATGTATGTGTTTTGAGGGTGTAAATTGTGTAAATTAAGATGAAACGACTTAATATGACAGATCCATAAAGAATCTACCAGTTTTTTACCCCCTTCACTCGATGTCCTAATACTGCATATTACACCCTCTCAAAAAATAAAAAATAAAAAACACTGCATACATATTACACTTTACTTAATATTCACCCACCATACATTGTCATTTACTTATACGTTGTTGCTACAATTTGGAGGAAGATAATGTCTATAAAAGAAGTTTGATTTAAATTAATGGTAGGAAGGAAATAAATTTGGGGAAATAGCAATTTTTTCCTCCAAAACCCTACTCGTTCGAATCGAGCAAAAACAGGCTACATTCAGCTTACCTCAACCGAACAAATTTGAAATATGAAACATTCATCGTCCGGTGTTTGCCGAACGCCCTAAGCAAAAAGACCGATAAGCAAGATTGTCGAAAAAAACTTAGGTAAACTTCGGAAGAGCAACAGTAACAGTAGTTACATCGGAGTCCTAATGTTATCTACCTTATGTTGGAACAATAAAAATTCCAACAAACGACATACCATTGGAATTGAAGACATTCCCAATGGTAAACTAACTTCATAAAACTAACTGCGAATATAGAAATCAAATATCTCCATACATGGCATGAGATTGCTACAAATTACTGTATTATTTTTAACTCTAATCAACATCAACATGGATAGAGGTAGCCCAAATCTCTCTAAACCAGCCTGCAAGAAAGAAAATTCCATCAAAATGAAAAAAATTATTCCCAACATTAAACATTCAAACTAAAGATTGCATGATTACCTAACCATATTCTAAAATCTGATCTGTGTACATCCAAGAACAGTTCCCTTACACCGCGTCATCGGTGCTACCTGGCGCCAAACCAATCTCTCGTTTCGTAGCATCAAAATGTCCACATCAGACGCTGACTTGATGTCCCAGTTCAATCGGTCAGGCCCAATAACCCCTCCGATGATATAGATATCGTCTCCCAGCCCAATCATAGCATAATCGATCCTCCTACGAAACTCAGATGCAGAAACAATCAGCTTACTCGAATCCCTTTCCTGCCTATATATTTGTCCATGACTCATTATATACAGCTTCCCTTTAACAACAGCCATAGGGCCCTGTAACCAGCGGTAGTCATTCACAATCCAACCTTGCTTGATATTTTCCAGCACTTGTACTGTGGATAAACCCTTATGCAAGACATGAACCTTACCCTCAATAACCACCCCCGTACAAGCGGAATTGTGCGTGTGGTGGAGATCGGGAATCGGGACCCATGTGTCCTTTTCCGGGTCATAAATTTCAGCTTTTGATATCGATTTCCGACAGCTCGTGAAACCACCGGCAACGATTATCTTCCCATCTAACACGCAGCAAGCAAACATGGCTCTAGGAACGAGCATGGGAGAGCGTTGGGCCCACTGCCTAGTTACGGGATCATATGACCAAACTTCATCGGTGGCAAAACATCCTTCCTGGTCACCAGTTAAAGGGTCCACATCATCACTACCACCACCGAGGACGAACAGCTTTCCTGCAGCAGAGACGACACCGAAGTGTGCCAGGTGGCGGAGGTTTGATGGGAGCACGGGGAGAGTGATCCAGAGGTCGTGTAGAGGATCGTAAAGCTGCCATAGATTATCAGGGTCAAATGCACATACACATATGAATTCCTCGGTCGCAGTTACCTCTTTACGAGCATTGAAGAGTTCAGTGCTACGAATGGCTTCTCTCCAGGAACGGGAAACGAGTTCCAGCCTGGGATGAAGATGGAATGGGACCCGTGCAAGGCACCGTAAAACAACAGCATCGGGAAGACCTTCGATAAGTCCAGACATAAGTGTTGCACTGTCTTGGACCTCAATTGTTTATTTGCTGAACAATTTTGATTAGTTGATAGTTGGGGTTGCCTTCAAAATACAGAATCTGAAAATTTTAATAAATAAAAGAGTTAGTATGATTGATATCTCATATATGAGTTTTTCATCTACTGAACACTCATAGTCCAGCGAACCTGATGGTACCAAATTAGAGAAACTCAGAAAAAATGAAAAGTAGGGCTAAATTTGTGGACATGAACACATCTGAGTATGACTAGTTCTAACAAAACCTGAGATGAATACATCATGCAAACCTTCTAGAAACTCAAAAAGTTCATCAAAGGAAACCATTTAGCAATAAACTTTGGAAACGTCAATAAATGCAGCTTTTCAGTTCCATTCTGGATGATTCAAAAAGGCATATGATCTAATAACTTAAGGGCCCACTTGATTGGGGGTAATGAGACTGGGTAATGGGAATGAATGAGGAGTCATCCAAGTAGGGTAATCAATAATTTATTTTCATTCTCATTACGGTGTATCAAATATTACCCAGCACTATTAATGGGAATGACTCATCATTCATTCTCATTACCCAGTCTCATTACCCCCAACCAAGTGGGCCCTAAAATGATTTCTAAGGGATGAATTAAACTGTTTTTGAGTTCTAACTTATTTCTCAGAAGTGGTGATAAACTGACAATACCAACAGACACAATGCTAATGGAAATTCATAAAGTTATAGTACACCTTGATTGAGTCCTTTCCCTCAAGATAAACAAGGTGAGATCAGAGTTAATATATGATTACTTCGAAAATAAGTGCAATCTTACCAATAACAATATTGAGATGCATTGGAGACCAAACATTGGTCTATTTCTTCTTGTATATGATATTATGTCTGAATTCATGTATTCTTTATTGGGGGGTTCACTAACACTGTCAGAACTCTATATTGGCGATTATACTCGAAAAATTAATGTTATGATAGTTTACAAAAAAAAACTAGAGTAAAAAAAATTTGGGTTATATTGGCCTAATTTGGTACATATCATTCCAACAATGCATAAAGAGTAGCTGATGGTTAAAAAAAATTAAAAAATATCCAATCATCCAGATAACGTATAACAGTTTGATCAACTAAATAGGCTTATCACTCAAGCTACAAAATGCTCAATAACACGTTCAGAAGTCCTCAGAAATTTATCTCCCGAGTTAATTTGAATTTCATTCAATAGGTGAAAGTCTATGTGAGAATTGGTAACAAGGTTTGCTTCTGGAGAGATACTTGGCCGCATGATTTCCCCCCACTCAAATTCCCTTCCCTACATCGCATCTCGGCAGTTCACATTATGCCTACAAACTCATTTCTTTCATCTGTAACCCCCTTACAATTAACACCTTCATGTTATCTGCGCTTAATTAAAACTTGAGGGAGGGTGAACCGAATGAGTCTTGTCAATTGCTAGTCTTGTTAAAGGGCTTTAGTTATAGTGAATCAGAGAAAGGCCTTTTCTTGCAAATCTTTTTTGCATCTCTCTTTCCTGAAACCTAAGAAGGTTCAAAGTTCTCTGGGAATGCCCCATACGGCCATACCTAAGAAGGTTCAAGTGTTTCTTTGGTTGATGGTTTTGGAAGGTTACCCCACCTGTGATTTTTTGCATAAAAGATTCTCGAATATTATTCTATCCCCAAATTGGTGTGTGTTGTACAGGTACTGGTGCAGCTGTGAAGAACTTGACCACCTCCTTTTGCAGTGTTCTTTTGCTCAAGGAATTTGGAACAATGTACTCAATGAATTGGGTTTGCTTTGGGTGGAACCAAATTCAGCTTCAGATTAACAAGGCATAAAAAGATCTTTGAGAATTGAATCGAGTCAATGTAAGATGTCTGGGGTAGGATAAAATTCAGAAATGCTCTTTGCCTCTTTGGGCGTCAGGTTATATGAACTTTATAGGTGATGTTTCGGATTTAGTTAGAGATTGCGGGTCTTAGGTTTTTACTAGTAAAAAGGGCAAGGTGTGAATTCTATGAGATGGCCTCAAGCCTGACTTGATTTTTTACTTCATTGTCATATGACAGATATAACTTTCTGAGATATATAGTTTATATAATAGCTCCCTGAATTTGAATTAAACTATAGAAATAGTAAAGAGGATAATATCACAACATAATGAATAAAAAAATGCCTTTTTATATAAGATTTTGAGAATCATTCCAAAATGAAGAAATTACCCAAAATATATGTCATTGTGCTGCTTATATTCAGTAAGTATAAATGGAAGCTAACTGTCTATAAATATGCATATTGGATTTGGATTTCCAAATCAAATTAGACTCCGTTATAGACTAACCAAATAATGTTGAATTCAACAACATATATCTAATTCTCTGACTTGACCACTAAATTCAAGTTTGAGCATATATTCAATCTTAAAATACTACTATGAAAATAGAATTAAAATACAGCCATAATATATAATTAGTTTCAAATATAAATGGTGGGGCATGGTCCATGGAAAATGACACTCAAAGCATATACCCAGCATCCTGATCAGCCCAATATTTCTTAGAAAGAACATGACAGTAACATCTTTCCTCCATGGAACAGATTCTCCAGAGTTATGAGGATGGTGGAAAATTTCAGAAGATCTAGAGCGTCCGTTCAGTCGACGATCAAAAGTGTGACACGTTAGCCTTATAAAGTGCGTTTCACATTCAAAAAACAAAAACAACGTACGCTTTTCCACTCATCCAGTCAAAAGTTTTCACCCTGACTGCAGGGCGTACTTAAATTGCAGAGACGGCACAGAAACAGCGTGGAGCTTTCTCTTGAGCCACCTTGGAACCCAGCAATGGTGATGTTCATATTCTCCTTTAGAATTTCAGCAATGGTGGTAAATCTGTAGGACGTTGTTCCCTACACTTTGACAGATTTTCCTCTAAATCTTGATGGTCAGCGTCGGGAGTTTGAAGATAAATTTTGTGGGTTATTATTCTTCTGATATTTTAGTACCAATTTGGTGGTGTAGAATCTGAAAATTGTAAAATTACTAATATTAAGGCCTGGGGGTTGGTTTAAGTTTCAATTCAAAGTGCTCCACTCCACAGCCAACCCCCATCAACAATAATTTGATGGTGGCACGATTTTGCCAGCTGCTGCATGATTTGATCCTTTTCTTGAAGTTCTAAGATGAGACCCAAGTATAATCATGTATATTTCAATAAATGAACTGGCGAAAATGTAAAATGTGGGAATGGAGAAGCCTGGAACTGAGATGTATGCACAAACAGGGAAAGAGGAAGAGGCTTAAAGAGACAGAGACTGAAAACCATTTTGATAAGTGGTGCGTGTTTCGAAGGCTGTGGTGGCACGATCATCGATTGGAAGGACGGCCTAAATCTTCTGAATTTCAAGAACTCCACATCCTCCTACCTCTAGATGATACGCTTCCATTCTCTATAATTCTTCGGAAAATAATATATAAACATAAAACTACATACAAACCCTCCACTCAGATAACGAATTTTGCATCCAGCAACCGCAATTTCTACTCAATGTACAAAAACAAAATCACCATTGGAATTCAGCATCTCTACCAAAATTATAACTCGTATTGCACTTTATCAACACACCAGACATAAACAATAGAAGGAGCAGATCAAGACAAAACATATTACCCGATATAATAGCGAGGCGAACAAAATCCGTCCTAACAATCCGCGAATTAATGTATTTTCCGGTGCGATATACGATCCGCTCCGGGTCTCGTCCTCCGTTTGTGACAACCGTCACCGTCGACGTCCTCCGGCAGTCAATGAATCTATGAAGCGATTAGGAGAATTAGGGTTTAAAAAGAGGGGTGAGGGGTAGAATGAGAGTGATAGACACGATTTGCTTAGCTGGTTTCTATTTGAGAGAGAGGGCTCTTCTTGTGTGTGTAGATGAAATTATCAAATGTGCCATTTTATGTGGAATTTAATTGTTTTGTTTGAAACCTTTTTGAAATGTATATTTTTTTAAAATATTTTTTTAAGAAGAATTGAAATGACAAAATTGTAATATTATTGAAAAGTTTCATTAAAAATGTATAAAATATATTTGAAAAAAATAAAATTGTTAAATGATCATTATACATGATTTTATTTTGGATCGATGTTCAGAATCTCTACCAATTATCGAATGAAATGCATAATCGTTTGCTCTTTAAGAGTGAACAAGACATACATTCACATGTAGACGAACAAAATTCGAAACAATTGTTCACTTGCAAGGAAACAAATCGAAAAACATTCTCTTGTGAATGAACAAAATAACTAATAACTATCCAAAAATTTATATAAAATATTTTATACATGAAATGAAATATAAGTTATTTAAGGTAAATTAAGACAAAAATTCAAACATAAAAAATGACATGCAAATTTTTAGAAATTACATCATTTACTTATATATTTCATGTATAAAATATTTCACACAAGTTCGAATTAATAACTATATGCTCTTAACTAGCAAATAAATCATGAAATAGTTGTACAGAAAATGTGAATTATGATGGGAGGGACTGTATATTAAATAAAGAAAAAAGGTATATGTTTAGATGTTACGTGTATATAATAATTTTAATATATAAAATATGTAATATTTTTTACTAATAACTTTAGGTATAATCCATATCAATCAATATTTATTGTATAATTGAATTCATTATACGGCAAAAAAACGGTAATGACCGTTGGTTTGAAGAGCTAGTATTAAATTTTTTATTTTATTTTAAAACCAACTATTCTAGCTAAAAATATTTAAAGGATCATGAAATGAAATGAAATCACATGTTTCAATTTTGATGTTCCACATATTATTTTATTATATAATAATTGACATGTGTTATATTAAAAATTAATCAACATTTTATAATATTGAGAGTGACACGTGTTAAAAATTCAGTACGATGGAACACGAAAAATGAAATTGACTAATCGAACAGAAGGAAAGAATAGTAGGAATTTGAAACGAAATGAAATGGCATAAAACCATTGGAATATCCTTTAGGAAGTGGTTGGTCTCCAACTTTCAACCGATCGATGTTCCAACAGTCTATTCAATTATTTTGTTTTGTTTTTTTTGTTTTTTGGAATTTCACAACCGAAATGGTTCACTTTAATATACAGAGTTTGACAAAAATACATTTTTTTAAGAATTAAGTGTGTTTAAGTTTGTAAAAAATTAATTCAGTAGTTTATTTGAATAAGATCTCAATTCTAACAACGATTTCATTGGATAGCTAACAACTATAATTTCTCTTTTTTATCAATTCAGTTCCTCCAACATCCAGAACCCTAGTTAGATTAAAAAACGTATGCTATATTTTTTACTCATTGAGATAATCCAAGTACTCTTTTGAATTCAAGAAACAAATTTCAAATCCTTTCAAAAGATCTAAGCGTGAAACAATCAATCTATTGATCAGGGGCGGACGCACAGCCAAGGTGGGGTGGCCATGGCCCCCTCAACACTCTTCCAATTTAGTATATATATATATATATATATATCTCATGTGTATCATTTCTTTTAAAAAAAAGTATGCCTAATATGTACATGTATATCTATGAAAATGATAATTAAGTTCAAAGTTCTGTAATTTATATTTATATAGGCATGTGGTTTATAATAAATACTTCATCCCTCCGTCTCTGAAAAACTTGCATTTAATGGAACAAAGTTTTAAAAAAAATGTAATAATTAGAGTTTTGAGGTGATTTTGTAAACTTTTATATATAAAGTAAATAAAGTAGTTTGATTGAGTGTATGAAGGACCCCAAAAAATATTACATGAAAGATAAATATGTGTATATTGTGAGTGCGAGTATACAAATTAAACTTTTCAGTGTAAGTAAATTATATGTACACATATATATGTATGATATATTAGTAGTATAATTATTATATATATATAATAAATAATTAAGGGGTCAACTCATATAAAACTTCGTTCTAACTTTAATTAAGACCTCGTTAATAGATGGTGAGATTGATGCTTCGAATTAATCTATACGTATTTAAGTCGAAACTGATACTTTTTATATATATATATATATATATATATATATATATATATATATATATTGGTTTGATTTTATTAATTTTTAATTGGACTGATCTTCTCTTTAATTTTGTTCACCTCATTTTATTTTGACCCCCTTCACTAAATAATCATGGGTATGCCACTGCTATTGATATCAGAATTCTTCCAATGTATCATTTCTGGTCCAATGGAATCAAAACTTGTGAAATAAAATTAATAGGAAAGGAATCATGTACTAATCAATAAAATAAAATTATTAAGCTTACAACATCTGTGAAAAACATTAGCATCAGCATGGCAAACGAATAAATAATACAGACACTTTTATTTTTCTGGTAATAGATCGAGCAAGCTCCTATTATTGTAATTAAATTAAATTATTTTATTCCGGACTTTATTTTATAAATACGCATTTATGTGCATTTTGTGCACATATTATGTATAAATAAAATAAATCTAAATAAAATATAATATTGCAAAATAGAGAAAAATATCTCTATCTAATTATTCTTAAAACTCGTATGTCCACTCTTCTGGGAGTAAAATCTCTGCTGAAAATGATGCATCTTCCAACTCTTCATCCTTTTTTTTCAATATATTTTTGTTTTGGTCTGCACATGAGAAAAAATAAATCAATAAAAAAAATTAACCCATATTTTATGCAAATTGTGGGTTTTATAAGAAATTCACCGTCCAATTCTATATTAAAACTATTGCATTATAATACTAATAAAATAACCTGATTGGGGCTTAATTTGTTGGCCAAGTTCATGAACGTTAAGATTGAGTGCTTGTACAACTCTTGAGGGCAACAAAACTGGAGAGAAAGCTGAAAGAAAAAAAAAATTGAGACGAACAAAAAAAAAAATATGTGATCATAGTTTTGTAACGCAAAATCATGCATTAAGTTCATCACAAAAATATAGACATACAAAAGTTTTCGTACTTTCATTTATTTTTAGTTTCAACTCATTTTCCCAAAATATAGTAATAAAATATTTTTTATTATACTTAAAAACATTAAAATAATAATTATTAATAAATAAATATACTGAAAATATTAAATGAAAATCCAAATATACCTGGCTTATTGTTGAATTCATGGTCAGTGCCTTGGCCTTGCCCACGGGGAATAAAAACTCCAGTGCCGAAAGATCTTTTTTTTGGGCCCAAAAATACTGCTTGCATTGTGGGCCTGTTAGAGGCCCAATTCGACGGATTTCTTGTCCTCTGCCCTCTTAGCCCACATCTCCTTTGTTCTTCATACTATATTAGTAAACACGATAAATTAACAAAAAAAAATTATTTTTCAATTATTAATTACTACTAATTTTAAAATAAATCAGCAAAACATTAATACATAATAAATTATTAATTTATATAACGATCTAGTAATTAAACAAGCATATTGGAGTATATAACACTTCGTCTGAAATGACTTGCATAAAAATTCAGTACACTTTTTTAAAAAAAGATGGGAAATAAAGGAAATGTATTTTGAATAATTTAGTAAAGTATAAAATAAGTGAGATTTTGAAAATAAAATAATATTGTGAATACATCAATTTTATGAATTATTTTTATATTTGAAGTGGACAAATAAAAACTGGACAGAGTATAATTCAGTTCACATATAAAAGATAATTACATTTATATCACTACATATACACTAAATTGATTAAAAGATAAATGCAACATTTTCTTGAAATATAGGAATGTATATATATATACATTCCTACATCATTGTAGTAATAAGTAAAATCATAAGTTGTTTTTTTGGTTGTTATTGAGAGTAATTACTCATTGTGTAATTATTAATCACATACCTACATCATTATAATCAAGCATTTATAATATCAATGGAGATTAATTAGCAATAGTATAATTAAGGAGATAATTAGATTGTGATTTTCTATAATCACAGACCTACATTTGTAATGCTGTAAGCTAGCCGACCAACAAAAAGACAAAACTAAATACAGACTTAAATCTTATTATAATTCCATTATTTAATGCTTAATTATATGAATAAGATATAAGATTTTTTTTCTAGAAACTCAATCGTATTTAACTTAATAAAAACATTGTATAATAGAAAATATTCATATATGTATATTTAAGGACACGTGTAAACATGTTATATTGAAGCTTTCGGTAGTATGCATTCACATGTAAAATCTATGTTAATCTCCCTTTAATTCTTTTAATTTCACGTGAATATATTGTCAAAATCTAATTAATATTCCTTATTGTGTGTTTTATTCATTGAATTTTATACATGTCCTTTTCTATATTGATATCATACATGTGAAAAAGAATTCAACTATCTAACTCAATTTCCCACTTTTGCTCTAAAATGAATCGTAATGTACAACACATTAAAACAACACCGTATAACATAACGAAAAATATATACGTTTTCAAATAAATCAAAAATTAATTTAAAGTACAACTATCTAACTCTATTCTGCATCTTGAACGAATTGTAATGTACAATACATTAAAGCTGCAACACAGTATAATATAAAAACAATAATTTTTTCAAAGATTAATTTGAAACCAACAAATTAAACCACAACTATCTAACTCTATAATCTGCATCTTGAACGAATTATAATGTACAACACACAGTAAAATGAAAAACATTTTTTTTTTCCAAATAAATCAAAGATTAACCTGAAGCCAACAAACCATTTGAACAAATTGTAATGTACAAAAATGAAAAATGTATATTTTTCAAATAAATCAAAGATTAGTTTGAAGCCAACAAACCACCACCGTCTCCGCCTCCGTTCACCGGAAAATAAATCGAGTTTTTAGAGAAAGAAACAAAAAATACTTACCATGGCCGGAGAATTAGAGGACGGAGAAATAATCCCATGCCGACATCCTACCCCAAACTGCTCCTGCAAGAAGATCAGGACACGCATTAAACGCTTGTACTTCTCTCCGGTTATGTACAAACATCAAATGCAGAAGGAGCCTTGTACCTTAGCCTGTGAATGATGCCACGGCAGAACTCCATTCTCGAGTGCATCGTAATCATTCTGCGCCATGTAACACCTGATTAATAATAATAATTCACAAAAATCTAGAGAGAGAAATTAAGGGCGAATGATTTGTAGTTGAGAATTTTGTTCCAACTTTGAACCTGCAACATAACTACTTATATATTTATTACGTGGGGGTACGTTGGGGATTACACAATAATTAAATTGGTAAATATGGATTTACTATTATTAATATTTTAATTAACACTCTTGCCCTTCATATGTGCCATAATTACTCATGGGACCAGGTTCTTTTCCTCGAATTTATTGATTTTCGTAATTTAAATCGCATTCTATTGTCGCAATATATTATTTTCTATTTTGGAGCGGATTTGGGAGGAATAAAAATTTAATTTACGACTTTTTACTCTTTGGATTATGTTTAATAGTACGACTTTTATTTTAAAGAATTAAAACTTATTCCGTGACGTGTTGTAGATGAAAAACATGATCTAAACAACACAATACAAGAATGAGAGCATAATTACAAATATACTTTTATTTTTTCTCCCCACATCCCTTGATTTTGGAATTGAAATTGGGATAAATGGAGAAAAACAATAATACTATCTTAAAACATCACATACTAAAGAAATATTTACGAGTATGCGTTCGAATTCCTCGACTACACTTTCTCGGTCAGACTTAATCGTGTGTATAATTTAACGGGTTTTTTGTCTCTTAAGTTGTAGTAGTATATACGGCAGGTTTTAATTTTGAAATTGGTCGTCAATGTTTATAAATGATACGGTTTAAGGGTATTTTTCCTAACTTAAGTACTAATTACCATTACCTAAAATTGTTTACTTATATCATGTGTTTTTTATTAGTAAAAACAATAAACTATCTTAAAACATCGCATATAAAACATTGAGAGAGTAAAAGTATTTACGAGTTTGCGTTCAAATTCCTCGATCACACTTTTTCAGTCAAACTGTGTGTATAATTTAACAGGTAAATATATTTTTTTTATCTCTTAAGTTGTATCGATTTTAATTATTTTTTTGTCCACTAAATTTATTAACTTTGGAATTTGTCTCAAGTTTATAAACGGTACTACAATTTAAGATTATTTTCCTTAACTTAATTACTAATTACCTTAAATTGTTTACTTATTTCATGTGTTTTTTATTAGTAAAAACAATAATGCTATCTTAAAACATCACATATTAAACACGGAGAGTAAAAATATTTACGAGTTTACTTTCAAATTCCTCGGCTACACTTTCTCGGTCCAACTTAATATTTGCGTGTATAATTTAATGGGTAAATATATTTTTTTCTCTTAAATTGCAGTACCGATTTTAATTTTTTTTTTTGTCCTCTAAATTTATTAACTTTGAATTGATTATCTATGTTTATATACTTGTACTACAATCTAAGGGTATTTTCCTTAACTTAATTACAAATTTCCTAATATTATTTACTTGTTAATTTCATGTGTTTTTTAATAGTAATACTTATTTCATGTTATTTGTGAGTTACTATACGCGGACAACATTTATTCATGTGCACATCATCTATCAATTTTTCTTGTAAAAAAGGAATTTGAAAGAGCCACACGCAATTTATTCGATGAATTTGAAGATTTTATATTATGAGTATGCTTTTATTAAAGGAAATTATAATGATAAATATTATACTCATTCATTCCATTTTTTGTATTTTGAAACTTATATTTAATTTGGAATGCGCAAAACAAATCAAGTCATTCAATTTTTTTGCTTTCTTGTCATTATATTTAAAATTATATTAATTGCATGTGTTTGTTCTTTTAATTTCAACAATCCAATCTTATTGATATTTTATTAACTGATCTGAATTAATTTAGAATTCAACTTCAAAAAAACAAGATATGTTTAATTAAATTCAAATCACGAAGTTCCAATCATAGGATAATATATTTATCTTCCTAATTATTCTACATATATAGCATGCATGTATAAATTACAATCGAAGCTTCTTATAATTTAGCAGCCACAAATTATACTATTAATTTGTTTGATTAATACTTCACCTGATCTCATATGCACCCAGTGTGTCACCATGTTTCAGTTATAACTAGTGTCACATTTTATTTACTTGTACAATTACTTATATAAATTGATATTCTATGTCATATATATGTATAATTTATTTTGATATGGAAACATAAAGATTTCATTTCTTAATGAATAATAGGCTCGTGTCTTACATCATTGATAATAAAACGATTACAATATCAGTAGTCTCTTTCATCCGTATTTGCTCAAAATTTGCAAGTGTTCCGTAGCAAGCTCTTATGAGCAACCTTGTTCGCATCTCTCTTGTTGAACAAAAAGTCGTTGCATTATTTGCCATACTTCGAATGTCTTCCATGGTCACCATCACATAGGCGTCGTCTTCTATCTCACCTCGGATAGACTTTGCGAGCAATTCTAAATCTGTTTTCTCGTATATAAACTTGCAACAATAGCTGTCCCGACTCCATATTTGAGAACTAGAGCCTCAACCAAGGTTCTACTTAATTTCTTCAGCTCGATAAACTTAACATTAGTACGAGCCCCTACTCATCTCGCACCATATTGCCAAAACCCATCGTCTCATCACTAAACATTGCTACATCGGCGAGATAACAGACAAATTTCATGCTAATTATTATTGTTATAGTAATTGATTTGTTTTAGTTAAAATTAGTGTTACGTTTTGTAGTACCTGATAAAAAAGGAGTAAAAGAAATAAAGAAGGTAATCAAGGGACAAAAAGGTAAAATCATAAATTATAAGTAGATCATTACAACGTGGATAGGTTGGGTTGTGTTCGGTGAACTCCTCCTCTCCCCCGTAGGTTGTTGCACGTAAGGTTTCGTTCCCCAAAATAAAATACCAAACTCTTTTTAATTACTTAATTGGAAAACTAATTTTATTTCCAGATAAGCTACTTTTGTCCACTTCTTGTAATATGCCAAAAAATAAGTAAATATTATTTATAATAATTAATCTTCAAACATTCTAGGCCGTTTTGTCTAGTTATATGGGATGGGACAATAATACACTACAATAAAATTGATTTGTAATGATAAAAAATTGTCATTATAATATCGCTAATTGAAATTTTTTAATGTCAGAATTCGAAATTGAATTAGATGAATCGAGAAGTTAATTGTTTGGCACATAAAATTGCTAAAGTTGCTAGGTATTTTTCTAGTCATTCGTGTTGAGTCGAGTCTCCATCTAATGTAGTTAGCCTTCCCCGTGTTGTTTGCTCTTGCACAATAAAATGATGGAGTCTTCTGTTAAAAAAATAAAACTCTTTAATGACAAAATCGGAAATTGAGAATAATACCAAAATTATTTTTAAATTTATATCATGTCAATAAATATTTTATGACAAGTTTTCATCATTACATGTCAATTTTCTTGTAATAAGGTTATTATGCATAATGTGACTTATTTTCCTCGATTTTTAATTTAATTTACTGTTTTTTTTTTAAAGATGAGACTTAATTATTCATTATGTATATTTTTTGAAAATAATAATATAAAACATGGAAAAGAACATTCTAATTTCTTATAAATGCTTTACCTGAAAAATATATAGAATGCAATTAGTATAATTATTTTCATATATACACATAGCTTTCGCGTATTATATATAGTAGATTAATTAATTATTATGACTAGAAAGTATATCTAATAAACCTAACTATCAATATATATGTCTATTTTTTTTAACGTGAAATATTCCCCTTTTCCCTTTTTCTTTTCATAATCGAATTTGTTAATATTGTACGTCCTAATAACATAAATTCATATTTAAATACAATTGAAATATTCCATTTTATGTTTTTAGGCCTAATATAACGGGTCAAATATAGGTCAGATTAACAACAAATACACAATTAGTAAATTTAAATTAATGTAACATTCATATTTCACATAATTCAATTTTAATTAAATGGAATTGGATGCATAAAATTCAGTCAGCAACCCCACCTATACCTTGGAAATATGGGTTAGAAAAGTGGACTCGTATTTAGTGGTAATTATTATATTAAATGAATTATACAATGTGAAAGTGCTTACGTTTCCAATATTAGTTTGTTAATCACACTCCAATGGTAAGTCACTTCTTTTTTTTTGTTGGTAAACAATAATTTTCAGTAAAAATAAACATATTTTTATTGAAAATAAAAGTCACTAACAAACTAATGCATTTTAATAAAACAATTAATATCATTTAAACGTATGAATTACACCTAGTACATGTAAGTTTGAAAAGGACTTGTACAAAACATTGTTTTTGAAATATCTATACAATATTAGGAAAGATATCAAAATTTCTGTTGGTCAAAAATTCTAGTCGCGAGTTGTGAAAAAGATTTAACAAAAATTTGTAAACAGTCATCCGATTCAGTGTTTCACGTGTTACTACATGAATAAAAGAGTGCTACGACATTAACTATTAGCACACTTTTGCTCATGCAATAACATTTTTTTGTTCATACAATAACCCAATTTTTATCAGTATGTAAAAATAAGACATTAACGTGAAAAACCTCAAGTTTAAAGAACAATATGAAAAAAATAAGAAAAACCAACATCTTAGTTATTTATTTTTAGAACATTGAAAAACTTAAAAGTGTGGAATAAAGAAGGAAATATCAACATATTTAGAACAACACTTAAAAAAATTTAAAACTATTATATAACCATAATTCATATGTTACTGCTGAAAAAATACAGGGAATTTTATTTGCTTTCTCTTTGTTATTTATTTTTATTTTGTTTTAATTAAAAAATACAATAATGTTATCCAATAATGCAAATTGGGTTAACTCTTGTTATCCAAAAAAATGCAAATTGAGAGAGACAACATTGTGTGAAATAGATATATATATATATATATATATATATTTTTGAAAACTTGTGTGACATAGATTTAAAATCGTAACTATTGGAGAAATTTTGGCAATTCAAATACCCCGCCAAACGTTTATTACCTAATTCATCATAAGTTGTTAACATTATTTTATTTTATAATGAATAAAGCTAAAAGTATGTGGCAGGGAACTGAAATTCCTTTTGTTATTTTCTTAACCACCACTAGGTTAAGGTCAACTACTTTTCGATCAATTATTCTTGGACCAATTATAACACACTAATTAATAATAATAAGAATTACACATAAATACAAATTGAAATATTTTCAAATACAGTATAGCCCATCTAACAACATCACATATAATCTTGTACGGTATGCAGCATCCACGACAATGACCTATTCATGTCAACTATTCCATTCCATTCCTTTTGTGGGGGTTCCAGTCTGTGACATCGGCTGCCACTTGATTCGGGTTTCATAGTCGTCTTTCTCGAGCCACTCTAACGGGCTCAAGTCACATGGATATTAAATCGAATAGTGTAGGAGGTAAAAATCAACTAGCTTCTAGGTAGCCTTCGAAGCACACATCACTTACGCTTCTCACTCTTTGCGTAGCACGTTATAAAGAAGAAGAGAAGATTATGATGTTCACATATGAGGCTAACTACAAATATTAGTGTAAGGAATAGGACTGAACCACAAGTGTTAAGCCCAATGACCAAAACAAGTCCAACATTCTCCACATTTTCTTCGACTCCCAACTATAATTAGTTGTCATTATCACCCAACCCACTCACACTTACCCGCAAAGGACAACACACACATGAAAAAAAAAAGGCAAGAAACACACAAAGTTAGTCCTTGTGTATAGAAGTTAGTTAGTCTACCAAGAAAACACACAAAGACAAGTGCTCCACCTGGAGCATTCATAAAGACATTACCCACAAAGTAGTAATCACACTGTTGGGTTTCGGTGCCATCGGCCGCCACTTGATTTGAGTCTCTTGGTCGTCTCCCTCGAGCCACTCTAACAGACTCAGACTCAGGTCACTTGGTATCAAATAATCCTCAATATTACACTCAGTGGCGGACCTAGCTTGGGACATGGGGGTACAGTTGTACCCCCAAATCCCAAAAATTTCCTTTTTTTTTTTTTAATGTATAATTTTTTTTTTTATAATAATGAATTATTGGAAAACATCAAATTATCAAATATATCTGATATCTTTTGATTTCGTGAATATCTAGCTAATTAGATATGTTACGTGCTTTTCTGATGTTTCTCTATTTTCGGCCCATAATTAGTTGAGGCCTTCATGTATATAATGCACCCTTTGTACAACAATTTAACATTATGAGAAAATATACATTCATGTGCCTTCTATTTAGTTTTATTATATGCCTTCCATTTGGTTTTATCATGAATAGGGGAAAGATGATGAAAAGTTCAATACATTTATCTTCTAAATTTATTTAAATGTCGTTGAGCTTATTTTATACTCCTTTCGTCTTATTTTTCATATTTTGTCATTAAACCATTTAAACCCTTATATTTCATATTAAAACAAATTCTAATGAAAATTACAAGTATGTCATTGAGCCATCTAAACATTATTTTTCATATTTTGTCGTAATACTTACAACTCACACATTTATATATTTCATATTAAAACAAATTCTAATGAAAATTACAAGTATGTCATTGAGCCATCTAAACATTATTTTTCATATTTTGTCGTAATACTTACAAATCACACATTTATTTGCATATATCTTAAAACATTCATACATATATTTATTTGTATCGTAAATATCTGGTTCATTTATACATTTATCGTACCCCCTAATTCAAAATCCTGGGTCCGCCACTGATTACACTAGTCTCAATTCAAGATATCTCAAAATTTTGAGTCACAATCCATGAATAAAAGACGGGCATGACGACAACCAAATAGATTCATTTTCTTTCTTTATTCTTTCCACGCATTTGGGAAAAAATGAAATATAAAACCCCGAGACTTATTTTGAGACAAGACCTTAAAATGTGGAATTCTTCTTACATCTCACACACGTACAAAACAAAATACAGACTTATATTTGAATTACGACAAATACACTCAGTGTGTATTAATAAAAAAAAAACTAAAAAGGTTCTGCTAAATAGAGAGGATTTCGAGCGAGGGAGAGTATTTCATCACCAAGCAAACGATCCTCACTTAATTCTTAAGTATCGCTTACAATTTCACCAACACACATCTTGCTCGTTACGTTCACTAATCGCTTGGTTTCGTCATCCATCTCCACATTATCCTTCTTCATCCTCTCCTCCACAATTAGCACCATTTTACCAGCTTTTGCATAAGTCCTGAGCAAAGAGTTGTATACCTCAGTATTCACATAACCAGCACGACGAAGAATCACCAACAACTTCTCTGCATTTTCCACATCGCCAACCTCTTCCACAACCTCGAATATTTCCCTAACTAACTTCTCATCTGGGTTCCACTGTCTAACACTACGAACAGTATTCTTAAAACAATCAACAACTTTGTCGACCTTCTTTTGTTTCAAATAACCCCAAGTGAGAAGCTCCCAAGTGGTATAGCCCGGTAATAAACCCTTCTCCACCATTCGACTGTAAAAGGTCTCTGCAGTTTCAATTTGATCATTTGTGATGTAAGCAGCAAGAAGTAAATTTGGGACCCGTGTATCCTTCGTTGGTGAAATAGACTCCCATTCGTTATAAAGCTGCTCTGCTTCTTTTAGTTCCTTGAGCTTCAGTAAGGAAGTAATCATGCATGAATACTCTGCATCATTCAGTTTACGAAACATGGAGTTCATCCTCTTCCAAATTCCACGAACGTCGCTCTTATTCTCAAGAAGTGTGTGCAAACTGATGAGTGATGAATAAGCCACTCGATCTGTTTTAAATACCCGTTTCTCCATCTCCTTTAATGCAGACTTTGCCTTCTCATGTAGTGAATTCTTGATGTACATGTTGGCCAGTGTGTTGTATGTTATCCATTGTGGTTCGATCTTGTTCTTGGTCAGCTCAAGGAATGCCTTTTCAGCAGTTTCCACAGCATTTTGTGAGGCACATGCAGTTAAAAACAGATTATACGTGACAATATCTGGAGAATTATTCTTCTTGAGATCCTTCATTATTTTTGGAACTTTTTCCAGCTGCTCTGTGGAGACTGTTGGGATATGAATCTTGAAACAATGTTCTAATTGATGAAAGTATGTTTTGATGGCCAAAAGCAACTTAAAGTTAGTAATATATGTGGTTCTAAGTCATCTTAACTAAGTCATTTGATGAGAAACTTAAAATGAGATTACTAATCTTAATGATATCTGAAATAAGTTTACTGATCTTATTGAGTAATATTAAGAGTAAGATTACTGATCTTAACTAAGGAATACTGGAATAAGATTACTGATCTGAGTATGGAAACTGAGAATAATTTTAGTGATCTTATGTATTTGAATCTGAGTTACTGATCTTATATATTTTCTGATCTTATATGCTTACTGATCTTATATGAAAGTTATTGATCTTACATGAGTTACTGATCTTATTGGTTATTGATCTGATATATGAACTGTTAGGAACTAAGCTGATGTTTTGTATTGTATAGACAACTTATAGTGTAGGACTTAAATATACTCATCTGTATATAGTTCAGTTGATGTATAGATAGGTTTTATATTTGTAAGTTTGTATTTTATTGTATTCAGCATTGTAAAAGTTCATAACAGTAGATTAGAACTAGATTAGAAGAAGATCAGAAGACTAATGAAGACTCAGAAGACTACTTCAGAATAAGAAGACTTCAAAGAAGAGTTGAAGAAGAGCTTAGAGGAAATCTGAAGAAGTTTTGAACAGTTTTAAGTTACTGTGCTGACTGGCTCAGCAGAGTAAAAATCCGAACAGTAAAAATCAGAACAGTAAGTTACTGTGCTGATTTGGTAAAATTGAAGAATAAGTTTGGAAAACTTATTTAAAGTGTAACTGAAGATTTATTGAAGATATGCTGACTTGGAAGGAAGTTACAAAGTCGGTTACAAGAAGAAGTTACAAAAACAGTTTTAGAGTTAGTTGAGAGTTAGTTCACAAACTGCTAACTGTCATACTAAGTTCTATAAATACTGTGTGATCTCCTACTGCTAAGACTACTGATCTTAAAGCGTTTACAAGCAATCTAAGTCTACAAAGCACAAGAAGAACTCACAGAGTTGAAGGAGATTAAAGAAGAGAAGCCACTGAATTGAAGAGAAGAATCAAAGGCTATTCATAGAGAAGTTTTACTTTTCAAGTTTAAGTTTGTATGTTGTAAAACAAGTGTGCTAGTTACTTGTAAAATTACTAGTAGATCGAAGATATACCTGGAGGTATAATCGATAAGATCACAGTCTTAATCTTGGGACTTTAAGCCACAAGAAACTCAAGAAGGAAGAGTTCATAAAACTTCACAACTGGGATTGTGAGAGTGGATGTAGACATTTGTCGAACCACTATAAAATTCTGTGTTCTTTACAGTTTCTGTTTGATATTTGTTTGAATTGTTTAACTAAGAACATTAAGAATTTACTAAGTAAAGATCTAAAGAAAAGTTGAGTATAAACTAGTAAGGCCCATATTGTTCTGAAAAGTACTGATCTGAGCTAAGTAAGGACAGTACAGTACATAAGAAGACTAAATTCCGCATTGCATATTCTGATATTTTGAAAGATTTTTGAAAGTCTATTCACCCCTACCCTCTAGACTTTCTTAGCTTACTCAATCTTAACTCAACTTTGGGACCAACAAGTGGTATCAGAGCAGTAGTTCTTTGGACTGCTGTTTCTTGATAACCTTGCAGATCTTGAGGGAAAACTTACTGATCTTGCTACTCTTTCTTGATATCTGTCACTATCTGAATACTTGAAATCTATCTGCTATACTACTGATCCTATTTGTCTAATCAAACATGGATGACACTAATGTGAACAAACTGCCTAAGTTCAAGATTGCAGATTATGACTACTGGAAGCTTAGGATGGAGGCCATCTTTAGCTCAACCCATGATCTAATGGTGTCTGTGGTGACTGAAGGACCAATTGTCATCATGGTGGAAAACACTGCTGTTCTGGATCCATCTAAACCAGTTGGAGCACTGGTCCCTAAACCAAGGTCAGAACTGACTTCGAAAGAAATGAAACAAAACAATTTGGACAGTCTTGCCAAGAACTACATTTTACACACCTTACCAAATGAGTATCTTGGTAAAGTACTAAAATGTAAGACTGCAAAACAAATGTGGGACAAATTGGCTATTCTTTGTGAAGGTACTACACTGATCAAAGAAAGCAAGTTATCCACTGTTGTCCAAAGGTTTGAATCATTTAAGATGAAGCCAGGAGAATCAATTGATGAGTTGGATACTCGATTTACCAAAATTATGAATGATATTGATGTATTAGGAAAGACTTATACTGACAGAGAAGTTAACCTGAGAATCTTTAAAGCCTTGGATGAAAGGTGGAAAATGGTCAAGATGATCATTAAAACCACACAAGACATTGATTCTTGGCCAGCAGAAACTATGTTCCAAACACTTAAGGCACATGAGTTTGAGTTAGATGAAGAAGATCCTATTACTGTGATTCATAAGGATAAGGATGCCTCTAAGGACATAGCTTTTAAAGCCTCTACCTCTAAGGGGTCTAGATCATCTAAGTCTAAGGCCTCAAGCATAAAAGATGAACTAGATAGTTCTGATCTAAGTCTGAAAGATCAGATGAGCCTTATGATCAAAAGATTTGATAAACTGAATAAGAGGTATGGTAGGTACAAGAGATTCTATAAGGAAACTAAGGGTTCTAATAACAGGGACTCTTCTGTGAACAGAAGGGATCAAAACTCTTCTGAAAGAAGGGATGAGATCTCTAATGAGAACAGGAGAGATAGGAACTCATCTGAAAAGAGAGATAGAAAGTATTCTGATAAGAAAGACAGGAACTCAATTGACAAGCATGACAGGAACAGAAAGCATTCTCCTCCTAAAAGAACTTCTAACAATCCTGTTTGCTATAATTGTGATAAGCCAGGTCATTATGCTTATGAATGTCCTGATCTGAGTTCTGAAGATCGAGAAGAAAGGAAAGCCAGAAGAGATCGAAAATATGCCAAGGGTAAGAAGGCAATGATGGCTTACAATGACTCTGATTCGGAATCAGAAGAGTTACCTTCGTCTTCATCTGACTACCTCTCTAGCAATGAAGATGAAGCCTTCATAGCAGATGATGGACTGGTAATGATGGCCAAAATAAATGATGAGGTATCATCTGCTAACTCTTTTCAATCTTGCTACAATTCTGACACTGATGAAAGTGATGCTGCTGTTAGCAGTGTAGGAAGTAGTCTTCATCATTCCCAAGGAGTGACTGAAGAAGACCTTCTACAAGCTAACAAAGCATTCATTGAAATTAGTGATGAGAATATAACTTTAAAGCAAGAAATCATTAATCTGAAAGAAGCTCAGTCAAAAGTAGATCCTAATATAGCTGTCATAAATGCAAGGCTATCAGAAGAGTTGTCTCAACTCCAAGAAAAGTATGCATCCATTGACAAACTATATCAGGGTATGCTTAAAACTCAAGCCAAAGAGACTAATGAATTCAATGATTTAAAGATTAAGTGTGAAAAACTTGAAGAGCGCAATAGATTCTTAGAATCTGAAGTAGTGAGCCTAGATCGAAAGCTATCTGGGATGATTAACTCTACTAGAATTAATCAAACTATCTCAGACAGATATAGAGCTCCAAATGATAAAAGTGGAATAGGTACTGATCTGCCTAGTTCCTCTACTTCAGAATTTAAGAACACTAATGGAGCTAGTTCAAGTTCTTTGCAATTAGATAAAGGAAAAGAACCTATGACTTATGATGATGATCCAAAACTCAAAGTACAGTCTAAATACATCCCTCCCACTACCAAGAATGGTAAAATGAAGAATGTATTAAGACCAGTACAGTCAAGACCATACCAGAAGAGTTATACTCCTCTGACCAGATCAGATCAGTCCTGGAATCAGAAGAGACAAACTCAGAACAGTAGGTCAAGACAAGCACAGGCAAGTTGGGAACAGCCTAGACCTCCTTTCATAAGGCAGTCTCAGCTGTATTCAACTAAACCTAGGAGATTTGTGCCTCATTATCATAACAAACCTGTTCTTTATCCTCCTCATTTATCTTACAATATCATTGGTGAGGAAAGACCAAAACGCATCTATAAGCCGTATGGTCCACATACTTTTAGACCTTATTCAAACTATTACAGGCATACTGATCTTACTGAAAAAAGGATAGAACCAAGGAAAGGCTATCTCAGAAAAATAGATCCTAAGTCTGCTGATAATCTTGAATTGGTTAATAAAGTACTGTTCTGTGATAAATTTGGAAGGAAACTGAAGAGGTCCCATTTATTCAAATCCTCAATGTTCATCTGGGTACCTCTCACTACTAACCCCCAAGGACCCAATAAACTAGGGTACCTAAGTTATTAAGATCACTACCTTGCAGGATCGACTGGACTTATACAAGAAAGGTGGTTCAGTTGGTGAGACCTGGTACATAGACAGTGGATGTTCACACCACATGACTGGTACCAAGGGCTTACTTACTGACTATCATGAGAAGGAAGGACCAAAAGTCATCTTTGGTGATAGCTCAATAGCAATTACAAAAGGATTTGGATTCATCAAGAATGGAGATGTTGAAATCCAAGATGTCTCCTATGTTGAAGGTTTGAAATATAATTTGTTATCTGTATCTCAATTCTGTGACAGGGGATACAAAGTTCAGTTCAAAACCAGAAGATGTGAAATAATAGATAAAAGGACTCACAATGTTCTACTTGTTGGCACAAGACAAGGAAGTGTATACATTGTGAATTGGAATAGTTGTCCTAAGAATGCTTGTCTTATTACTAAGAGTCCCAAAGAAAACAGTTGGCTCTGGCATAAACGCCTCTGCCACCTGAACTTTAAGATAATCAACAAGATTGCTAGAGAACATCTTGTTGAGGGCATTCCTAATGAAATCTATTCCAAATCACAAGTATGTGATTCCTGTCAAAAAGGTAAACAGGTAAAGGTTTCATTTAAGTCAATTCCAACTCTTTCAACAAGCAGAGTTTTAGAACTCTTGCATATGGATCTTCATGGTCCTATCAACCCTCCTACATTGAATGGAAGAAGGTATACTCTAGTTGTAGTAGATGATTACTCTAAGTTTACTTGGGTAGTCTTTCTACACAAAAAGAGTGATACACAAACACTACTTCCAGATCTATTGAAGAGGTTGCAGGTTGAAAAAGGTCATCCCATTGTCAAGATTAGGAGTGACAAGGGGACTGAATTTATTAATTGTTACATCTCTGACTACTGTTCTAAGTCTGGTATACAGCATTTGACAAGTGCAGCCAGAACCCCTCAACAAAATGGTGTTGCAGAAAGGAGAAACAGAACACTAAAAGAAGCTTGCAGAGCCATGATTGCAGAATTCAACACACCTCAGAAATTTTGGGCAGAAGCTATTAACACAGCTTGCCACTCCCAAAACAGAAGTGCTCTTAATAAGGTGCATGGTAAAACACCTTATGAGGTATGGAAAGGCAGAAAACCAAGAGTTTCTTACTTTCATATTTTTGGATGTAAGTGTTTCATTCATAACAATGGCAAAAGTAAGTTAAATGCTTTTGATGCAAAAGCTGATGAAGGGATATTCTTAGGATACTCTTCTGTAAGCAAAGCATTTAGAGTTTTTAATTACTCTACCCTATGTGTGGAAGAAACACCCCATGTAGTCTTTGATGAGAATGTGCAGGACTCTGCTGATCATCAGCTCAGTAAGAAAATAGACAAATTACAGCTTCAAATCAACAATGAAGATGATGATACAGGAATATATGAATCTGTACAAGCATATAATCCTTTCCTGAAAGTCCTAGATCAAGATTCTGATAAAGAAAAGGTAAAAGACAAAGGTGAGTCATCTAAAACTTCTAAAATACAAGAATTGAATGACTGCTCTCCTGTGAACAAATCTGCTGATATAAATGATACTGATCTGCATGATAATTTGCATGATAAAAATGATGATAGCATTTCTGTTAAGAATAGAAGGACATGGAAGTCTGCTCATTCTACTGATCTGATTCTAGGTGATTCTAGTATAGGTGTTAAAACTAGAAAACAATTGTTTGATTCCAAGGAAGAACCTAGTAAGTCTCTATTTTGCTGGTGTTGTTTTCTATCATCTATTGAGCCTAAAACTGTGATTGAAGCTTTAAGTGATAGTAACTGGATAGTAGCCATGCAGGAAGAACTTAATCAGTTCACTAGAAATGAAGTTTGGGAACTTGTTGATAGACCTAGTAATCATAATGTTGTAGGCACTAAGTGGATTTTCAAGAACAAAAGGGATGAAAATGATCTTGTAGTTAGAAACAAAGCTAGATTAGTTGCTCAGGGCTACTCTCAAGCTGAGGGTATTGATTATGATGAAACTTTTGCCCCTGTAGCTAGACTAGAAGCTATAAGATTGTTTCTTGCTTATGCTGCACATATGAAATTCACTGTGTATCAAATGGATGTGGAAAGTGCATTTTTGAATGGTATACTTGCTAAAGAAGTTTATGTAGAACAACCACCTGGTTTTGAAGTGAATAGTCACCAAGTATACAGGTTAAAGAAAGCACTCTATGGATTGAAACAAGCCCAAGAGCCTGGTATGATACTCTTTCTCTATTCTTACTTGAAAATGGTTTTACTAAAGGCAAGGTTGATAGAACTTTGTTTAGGAGACAAGAAGGTAATGACATATTACTTGTTCAAATTTATGTGGATGATATTATATTTGGATCACCCAACAAAACCTTGAGTGAAAGCTTTTCTACACTCATGCAAAGTAAATTTGAAATGTCTATGATGGGAGAAATGACATATTTTCTTGGTCTTCAAGTAAAACAAACTTCAGAAGGTATTTTTATAAATCAAGCAAAATACACTAAGAATTTGCTAGATAAATTTGGTATTAAAACCTGTAAGACAGTTGGTGTGCCCATGCAACCTACATACATAATGGATCCTGATGAAGGAGGTAAGTCTTCTGACCAACCTCACTATCGTGCTTTAATTGGCTCTCTACTCTATCTAACTGCCAGCAGACCTGATATTGCTTTTTCTGTTGGTGTATGTGCAAGATTTCAAGCAAACCCCAAGGAAAGTCATCTGGAAGCTGCCAAAAGGATATTGAAATATCTAAAGGGGACCATTAATCGAGGATTATGGTATCCTGCAGATGATGATATATCTTTAAGTGGTTATTCAGACTCGGACTTTGGAGGTTGCAAAATAGATAGAAAATCTACTTCAGGTTCATGTCAATTCTTAGGAACTAAGCTCATTTCATGGTTTTCAAAGAAACAAACAAGTGTGGCAACTTCTACTACTGAAGCAGAATATATGGCTGCAGGTAGTTGTTGTAGTCAGCTTATTTGGCTAATACAACAACTCAGAGACTACAATGTTGTAGAATCTAATGTACCTATATATTGTGACAGTAATAGTGCCATTGCCATCACTCAAAATCATGTTCTACATACTAGATGCAAACATGTTGACATTAGGCATCATTTTATTAGGGATCATGTTGAAAAGAAGAATATTAGGATGGAAAAGATTCATACTGATATTCAAAGAGCTGACATTTTTACAAAACCATTGGCTGAAGTGAGATTTAGAGAATTGTGCATTAGTTTAGGATTGATAGATATGGATTCTGTTTGTATATAGAACTGTGCTAACATTTCAGGTACTGATCTTATACCAAGAAGAATATGAAGCAAAACTAAGAGCAGTACATCAAAACTCAAAATTCAGAAGAGACAACCCTATGTCAGATCACTACAATTAAAACAGGTAACAAGGTTACTAAAGTGACCTTAATCCCGATGAGGAAGCTGGTAAAGCTGAGGGACACTGAGAACATACATTAAGGGGGAATCTGTGATTTCTTAAAGATCCTTTTGTTGACTCAGAACACTAAGTCACTTTAGCATAAACCTTGATGTGATTATTAAATTAAACATATTGTTACTAATCTGTACTGTTTTACACTTATATCTCATAAACTAACACTTCTACCAAGGTGAAACAGGCACAGAAGAGGAATTCTCCACTGAAGGGGGAACTGATCTGATTACAGATTTGAAAAGCCTACTAATCTGATCTGATTACAGATTTGAAAAGTATACAGATATATTCTGATTAATAAATTGACTTGTCTACAGAACTATACTGATTACAAAGCTTCTTTGTCTACAGTACTGATCTGATTACAATTCAGTTATTCTACAGAACTAATCTGATTACTGACTAATCTGTCTACAGAAAGATTTGATTACTGACTAATCTGTCTACAGAATTTTACTAATCTGACACAGTACTGATCTGAAGATTACTGTGCTGATATCAAAAAGGTGAAATCAGGAAAATTGGGTACTAATCTGAACACTACTGTGCTGACCCATCTACTGATCTGAAATCTACTGTGCTGATTCATCTACTGGTCTGATTTCTAAAAAGGTTACTCAGCTGATCACAGTACTCAGCTGATCTAGATAAGTAAAATTTTCTTTATATATAAGTAAGAAAAAGAAGTGAAATAGTTTTGGAAACTACTGTGCTGATTTGCATCAGAACAGTCTTTTGGTTTAGATTACTCTAAGTCAAAAATTGTTCAAATTTTAGATTACTAATAGAGAAGATTAATACACTCTTCTATTTCTAACCTAAAAACGGTGGTGTATTTATCAAACACAAGTTGGCTCCAAAATTAAGAATGGTACTAGAATATGAACAGTTTATTTTTAAAACACAGATTTCGAGACTTAATCTCAACCATTCTTTGTGATAATCATATTCAATCCTAGCCCTAGATTGGTTTTGAATTTGACAAAAACGATCACTCTTCATCGTCTTCTTTCTTACGAGTTCATTTCTGGAAAGCTCATAACTTCATAACTACTGATAAATCTGGTTTCTACAAAATTCTACAAATGGCAACTATCAATATTATCAGTGAAACTAACGAAGTTGCAGGAACTTTTGATTCAAATTTCTGGGTTCGAGAAAAGGGCATTTTTGTAGAAAATGTTGTATACTTCAATGGCCGACACAACGCTGAAAATCAAGCCATTCTGACAATGTGCGAGGAGTGTGGGCTGAGGAAATTTCTGGAATCATCTCCACTGAATGTCTATGAACCGGAGGCTATGGAATTTTATTTGCAACTCAAAGGAGATAACAATGGTGTTCACTCCATGCTTTCTGGGCATAAGGTCACTATTACAAGGGAAATCCTAGAAGTAATGTTGGATTTGCCTCAAGGCCCAGTGGACATTATGAATTACAAAGCTGGAGAAGAGAAGGAATGTGTAGGAAGATGGTCAGGTGTTGAAACAGAGTCCTTGACTAATCTGAAGAAGGATGTTCTTCCTACAGGTCTTCAATTTTTGATGGACATAGCCGGAAAGTGCTTGTTAGGGCAACATCATAGCCAGGATGCTCTATCAAGTTCCAAGATTCGAATTATGGCTGCAATCATTGACAGAGTTCAAGGTGATTGGCAAGGATTTTTCTTGGAAAGGTTATTGAATGAGAAAGACAAAGTTTTGTTCGATGAGGATACTATGGAATTTTCGATTAAATCGAAATTAGGGTTTGGAAGCAAGCTGAGTTTCTTGTTGCCTCAGCTGGTTAAAAAGCCGTATTGGAGTAATCCCAAGAAATTCCATCATGGAAAATTCTTGATGAAGAAGGAGTCTGTTCGTTTTGAACAAGAGAACCCCTTGGAACAACCTCAAGAACTTGAAGCACAAGAGTCTGGAGCTTCAATGTACCGATCTGATGACAATCAACCTGAGATTAGATCGAAGGCGAGGCATGATCCGAGCAGTATTAGACCAAGGAGAGGAAGCTGCTACAGCTGCCTCAGAGCCAGCAGTCAGATTTGTTGAGACTGTGGTGCAATCAAGCTCAGAAGAGCAAGAGGTTAGTGTTCCTAGTCCTATTGCTTTGCATAAGAGAACTAAGAGAAGAAGTGCTAGGAGAAGGTTGGTTGATGTTTCTTCTACCCCTTCAAACTCTGAACCAAGCCCAGCTGAAAACCAAAACCCTCAACCTTCATGTTCTGAACAATCAGCTCACTATTTTTATGTGACTCAGAACACTCCCCATTCATCCCCTCAGAACACTAATTTTTATCCTACCCCTATTTCTAGTCCTCAACATCAAACTTCACATCAACCTTCACCACATCATTCCCCAACACAGGTTCATGATCACTCTACTGAACATGAATTTGAACCTTCTACTGAACCAATTGACATTTCATCATCTCCTGAACCTGAATTTATAACTCCTAAACCTGCTGATTTAATGGATTACACTATCTGTGATAAAGAGGATAGAATCAGGATAGATTTGAGGATAGCTTTGTTGAAGCAATTTCCTGGATTGGATGAAAGCTCGGTTGAGTTTGAAAAACTCCTTAGGATAGGCACATGGGTGTATCTTAAGAGGAGTACTTTGAAGGAAAATTTGGCTATCATGGAAGGTATGGGAGGTGCTTCAATCTTTGATGATTGGGAAGCAGAGCAGATGCAAGCCGCTGGTGTTAACTCATTTCTTGAGTTAGTTACTCCAGAATCTGTAGCTCACCTTGTTGAAAGGCTGACATGAATTAAGTATTCTGTTGAAAAGGTTGCAACTCCTAATACAGATGAAGATTTGTTTATGGAAAGTGAAGAGAAAGGTGTTGATGAAGCTGAGAATGCTGCTGAAAAAGATTTTATGGAAATTGATGAGGATGTTGACAATGCAACAGAGGTGTTTGAGAACACTGTTGTGATTGAAGAAACAGAAGCTTTGGAAAATCAAGAGTTAAATGCTGAAGAGATGGAAAGCATTCCAATTTACTCTACTGATCCTGTTATTCCGGAGGATGTGCAGGAACAGATCAGAGCAGTTCCTATTGAAAAGGAATCTGACAATTCTGACTTTGAAATGTTGAAAAAGCAGAATGCAGAGCTTCAAGCAAAATTGGAAGATGCTGTGAAGATGTTTCATGAAGCTACTGACAGAATGAATAAGATGAATTCTGAAAACTCTTATGAAAAGGTTATGGAGCATACAATGTCTAAAATTTATGATCTTCATAGATTGCAAGAGAAGAACCTGTCTCAAGTGTTGCATAAGAAGCTGGAGCAACACATATCTTCCTTAAAAGAGTGGCATGATGAAGCCAAAAAGGGGGAAGATAAGACAAGGAGAGTGATGGAACAAACTCAGTCACAACAAGCTCAGTTGGTTGTGAGTCAAGATGAATTGAAGGAATCAATTGCAATTCTGAATGAAAAGCTGAAACTAAGGAAGCAACAGAAACAGCAAGGTCAAGAAATTGTTGAGAAGAGACCTGATATTGCTGAAAGTTCTATTCAGAAGAAGAGAAAGTTAGTCTTGTCTGATGAAGAACAAGAAGAAGAAGAAACTGGTAGACTTACCAGATCAAGGAGCAAATTGAAAGTTGGTATTTCAAGTGAAGAGCAAGAAAAACTTGAAGTTTTGAAGAAAAAGAAAGCTGAAGAAGCAGAGCTGAAAAAGAAGAAAGAAAAGGATATCAAGTTCTTAAAAACAAGATTTGATAATAAAGATGCTGCTTTGAAGAAGAAATTGAATGCTCAAAGGAAAGCTGAAGGAAAAGAGTTTGATAAAAACTTTCAGGATGAGAACTTTGTGGATTTTATTGTTCTAACAGAAAATATGGAACATTGGAAGAATCTGAAGAAGAAGTGGCAGATTGCAAACTTCATTGTGAGGAAGTTTGGTGATCATTCGAGCAAAGAAGCTGAATTTATTGATTTTGAAGAGTTCATGCTGAACATTGATCAAGAGTTTTGGGAAGACATAGCACAAGTTGCTGCTCGTGCTGGAACAAAGATATTATGTCCTGAAGAACCGAATTGGGAACCTTCAAGACTGGAAAATGGAGAATCTGATTACAAGGAGATTAACAACATAATTGCTGAGATTATCAAAGAAGAAGGAATAACTGATCATCAACATATGATGGATATCAAGGCAAGGATGTATGTTGCATTCAGAATCTGAAGATACAGAATGAAGATGAAGGACAAGCTCAGAAGATAACATTTCTTAACTTTAATCTTTATTTCTATATTTTGTGATCATTTCATATTTTGTTAGTATGTGTAATATGTGAAATATCTAATCTGATTGTGAATATGATATGATTTTTGAATTGATGAACTGTTATGATAGACTACATACTTAACTACTGATTTATTAACATTTAAGTAGTTTTGGCTTCATCAAAAAGGGGGAAATTGTTGGGATATGAATCTTGAAACAATGTTCTAATTCATGAAAGTATGTTTTGATGGTCAAAAGCAACTTAAAGTTAGTAATATATGTGGTTCTAAGTCATCTTAACTAAGTCATTTGATGAGAAACTTAAAATGAGATTACTGATCTTAATGATATCTGAAATAAGTTTACTGATCTTATTGAGTAATATTAAGAGTAAGATTACTGATCTTAACTAAGGAATACTGGAATAAGATTACTGATCTGAGTATGGAAACTGAGAATAATTTTAGTGATCTTATGTATTTGAATCTGAGTTACTGATCTTATATATTTTCTGATCTTATATGCTTACTGATCTTATATGAAAGTTATTGATCTTACATGAGTTACTGATCTTATTGGTTATTGATCTGATATATGAACTGTTAGGAACTAAGCTGATGTTTTGTATTGTATAGACAACTTATAGTGTAGGACTTAAATATACTCATCTGTATATAGTTCAGTTGATGTATATATAGGTTTTATATTTGTAAGTTTGTATTTTATTGTATTCAGCATTGTAAAAGTTCAGAACAGTAGATTAGAACTAGATTAGAAGAAGATCAGAAGACTAATGAAGACTCAGAAGACTACTTCAGAATAAGAAGACTTCAAAGAAGAGTTGAAGAAGAGCTTAGAGGAAATCTGAAGAAGTTTTGAACAGTTTTAAGTTACTGTGCTGACTGGCTCAGCAGAGTAAAAATCCGAACAGTAAAAATCAGAACAGTAAGTTACTGTGCTGATTTGGTAAAATTGAAGAATAAGTTTGGAAAACTTATTTAAAGTGTAACTGAAGATTTATTGAAGATATGCTGACTTGGAAGGAAGTTACAAAGTCGGTTACAAGAAGAAGTTACAAAAACAGTTTTAGAGTTAGTTGAGAGTTAGTTCACAAACTGCTAACTGTCATACTAAGTTCTATAAATACTGTGTGATCTCCTACTGCTAAGACTACTGATCTTAAAGCGTTTACAAGCAATCTAAGTCTACAAAGCACAAGAAGAACTCACAGAGTTGAAGGAGATTAAAGAAGAGAAGCCACTGAATTGAAGAGAAGAATCAAAGGCTATTCACAGAGAAGTTTTACTTTTCAAGTTTAAGTTTGTATGTTGTAAAACAAGTGTGCTAGTTACTTGTAAAATTACTAGTAGATCGAAGATATACCTGGAGGTATAATCAATAAGATCACAATCTTAATCTTGGGACTTTAAGCCACAAGAAACTCAAGAAGGAAGAGTTAATAAAACTTCACAACTGGGATTGTGAAACTCAAGAAGGAAGAGTTAATAAAACTTCACAACTGGGATTGTGAGAGTGGATGTAGACATTTGTCGAACCACTATAAAATTTTGTGTTCTTTACAGTTTCTGTTTGATATTTGTTTGAATTGTTTAACTAAGAACATTAAGAATTTACTAAGTAAAGATCTAAAGAAAAGTTGAGTATAAACTAGTAAGGCCCATATTGTTATGAAAAGTACTGATTTGAGCTAAGTAAGGACAGTACAGTACATAAGAAGACTAAATTCCGCATTGCATATTCTGATATTTTGAAAGATTTTTGAAAGTCTATTCACCCCTCCCCTCTAGACTTTCTTAGCTTACTCAATCTTAACTCAATTTTGGGACCAACAGAGACATATAGAGAGAGCATGTGGTTATAAGGAAGAGGAGACTTCAACAAATCACATTCTGACATCTTCTTCATTAAAGCCTCGGCCTTTTCAGACTCTTTGTGTTGGACGTAGGTGTGGAGAAG
Organism: Galeopsis tetrahit; assembly: GCA_963675135.1. Taxonomy (NCBI): domain Eukaryota; kingdom Viridiplantae; phylum Streptophyta; class Magnoliopsida; order Lamiales; family Lamiaceae; genus Galeopsis; species Galeopsis tetrahit. The sequence continues at coordinate 8,657,115 of OY776122.1, read as the reverse complement.
TGCACTGCAAGTTGCATGGTCCCTCATATTCTCGGGGAGATCTTCAAAAAACTTTTCTGCACTTTCTAGACCACGAATTTTTGCAATCAAATCCAAGTGGACTACATAGTCTCCAGACACCAGCTTCATATCTTCCTGTGTCTTCATTCATTCACAAACCTATGCAAGACCAAGCAGCATAAATAAATTTAGAGCAAGAGCTTATGGATTATGCATATGATGAAGTGTTAAAACCACCTAAATTTCTTATAACATGATACTGAACAGAATTAGTTGCAATTCACCTTATAGCGAAGAGCTAGTTTTCTCGTGAATTATCAGTAGAGACTTTCGCAAAGCAAATAAAATCAATTACTGGAAACAATATGCAATTCGTCTCACAAAGCCATATCAATCCAATAAAACTAACTCTATTATTGTACATAGCTTAACTCGATTGAGTACTTAAACGCCATCCATTCCCCAATCAAAAGTTCCTCGAGACAGATTTTTTTTTTTTATATATTAACGAGCTAAATTTATTTGATCCATTCGGTGCTTTACACCCCAAGAAGAATCAGAAAACAAAGGATAAATTAAAGAAGTTATGGATTCTCCCTTCTCCTCACTCATCACCCTCTATGAACTAAATTCTTACTGTATATATAGTAGCTTCCCTCACCCTCACCCTCACCACCCCCAAAAGCACCAAGCAAAATTAAGAAGATGTTTTCCAACTTCATAGCTAAACTCCCCTTTTCCCGATTAGATTGGCATTTTATTTTCGAAAAACTGCAAATACTTCTTTAAGTGTTCACGTTTTGCTCGCATTACAATTAATAAAAGTTCTACTCCTAGATAGAACAGAACAGAGAAACGGCAGGGTAAGTTATTTAAAAGCAGGAAATCACAAACAGAGTAAATTCAAGTGTAAAACCTCGAGAGCATGTCTATAACGCTTAAGCTTTCGGAGCTCGCGAACAATGCGATTGAGTTCGTACTTCTGCACAACGTGTCCCTCCTCCTTCCATTTCCGTACAGCAACAACGGCGCTCCGCTTCGCGTACACCAGCGAAAACAGCCGTCGCCCTAGCGTGTCCCTCCCAGTGCCAGCAGTGGTGGCCTTATGTCCGGAGGCAATTCTTCCCTTTACTGGTAACGACTCCTGCGCCGGAGCCTCCACGACCGCCGTCTCTGTCGAGAATTGGCGCGCGGCGGCGGAGGATGCTCGGAGTATACGGCGTATCATTTTCACTGAGAAAGCGTGTGAGTCTGTGATAGCTGATTATAATCATCAAAGAGTCGAGGAAAGCCCAGCCCATAGTGGGAGTGGGCTTTAATGAATTTGACTCGGTCCATTTTTTGAATCAAAATGGGGTGGGACTATTTACACCTCCATTTCGGTTTAGAACACTCCCCCTTTGAGTTTAATAATAAAATAATGAGGTAAAAACCCAAAAATACCCTTCAAGTCCTATTACACTACTAAATGCACCCCTTTCACCTTTTTATCCAGCCCCAGCCGCTGCCACCACCGCCGCCGCCGCCGCCACCACCACCACCACCACCAAACAAAGAATAAAATTTCACCAAAAACAACAAACAAAAAAAATCCAGGAACTTAGAAAATTTTCAATTTTTTTTAAAATTTTCGACAAACCAGTGTCGACCATATTCACTCGCGTCGACACCCTGTTGTCGACGAGAGTGAATATGGTCGACACTGGTTTGTTGAAAATTTTTTTAAAAAAAAATTGAAATATTTCGACAACTTTAAGTCGATCAAAATACACTCTCGTCGACAACATTATGTCGACGAGAATGTATATGGTCGATCTACAGAAGTCGAAAAAATTTAATTTTTTAAAAAAAAAAAATCGACACAGTTGGTCGACCATATACATTCTCGTCGACAATAATTTATCGACGAGAATGCAAAGGATCGATAGACCAGTGTCGACGAAAAGAAAAAAAAATTACCTTTGTAGTCGGAAACAAAAAAATTGACATTCGAGGAGAAAAGGAAACAAAAAAACCAAAGAAACGGAGAAAAAAGAGAAAAAATAAAGAAGAGCAAAAAAAACCCTAAACCTAAAATTCAAACCTGATGGGCGGCGGCGACGGCGGTCAGCGGACGACGAATCGGGGTGGGGCGGCCGGAGTTTGGGCGTGGGCAGGGATGATGGGTGGTGGGGGTGGGTGGGGTGAATGAATTGATTTTTTTTTTTAATATTCTGCGCACAGAGAGGGGAGGGGAGGGCGGCGACGACAGAGGAGGGACGGCGGCGGCTAGAAGAAAGAGAGGGAAGGGAGTAGAAAAAAAAAAAAAAGAGGGGGTGAAGAATGATCGGAGAAGAAGGAGGAGGAAGAAGGAAGAAGAAGGGGAAAATTAGGGGTGTGTGTTTAGTAAATAGATTTTTAAGATAAAAGGGTATTTAGGACAATTTGAGTGGGGGTGCATCTATCTTGACAAATTTTAGGGGATGCATCAATCGGGGGAGTGTTCTAAACCGAATTGGAGGTGTAAATAGTCCCACCCATCAAAATGAGATGCCTTAACAACAACATTATTTTCAAAAGATATACATATAATTATTTTTCATCCGTCCACCCATAAATTTCCTCTTTTATTTTTTCATAGGTGAAGTATTAGGATCATATGTTTTTATAATCAAATCGAACTGGACATCGGTTCACGGTACAACTAGTTCACCAAATCGATTCGATCATCTCCAATCATTAAAATGACCTTTATTAACTTTTTTCAATAATTTATATATTACATTAAATTAAAGCGCACTTATAAGATTTATACTAAAATACAATAAAGTAAAAATACAAAAGTTAAAAAAATCGAAACAACTTAAATTAATGTGTAAAACTGTAGAAGAAAATGAATAATTAAAAAAAAAAAAAAAATCAGTTCCGATCAATTTTTCCAATTTTTATCGATTCTATCTGATTTTAATCGGTTCAACCGTTAAAAGTAAATTTTTAAGTGGTATCGAAGCCGTTTCCAATTTAACCAGTTGAATTGTGTTGTCCGATTATAAAAACAACGATCAATACTGTTAAAAGTGTGTGATGGCCTGTGGCTTTGCTGCGTTGATAGTTTTCACAAACATATACTCTATGGAGTATATTTTTTCTTTTGATAGTTTTCACATATAATTGGCATGAATGAGAGGTTTGGATTGATTAAGATATTGAGCTTCTTGAGGATTTATTTCAATCATCAAATGTTACAATTTTTTTTTTAAAGTCAAAACTTCAATTTATTAACGGCTGCAAACGTCGACTGATCGCCGTCCATAAAGGCTGGAAGGTCATACTGAACATGAGGGTTAGAAAAATCCCTAGCAGCTTTATGAAGTCGATAAGCTTTCTCATTAGTCATTTGACGAATAAAAGAAATAGAAGTCATTAAACTTTTACAAGAAGAAATTTAATCTCCAAAAGTTGACAAAAGTGATTTAGGCGAGCTTGTAGCATCTGATATGCCTTTTGCATCCACTCGTTCGAAATCCATCTCTTTGATCCATGATAGTGCCTTGAGTAGTCCCATAGACTCTCCTTCAATTACAAAATAGTTGTTTGGCGCTGTTGATGTACAACATGCCACAAAATTCCTCTCATCATCATCACTCCAAAACCCATATCGATTGAATCTTTGAAGAAAACAACGTCTACATTCACCTTGATCACTTCGTAGGGGGGGTCCAAGCAACACATTTAATTCGATCCAAGTCCTGATTTTCTAGGACTTGGGTTGCTTCCCAATCTTTAAGGAAATCATGTGTCAATTGTATAGTCACTGCTGCTGAGTTACTCACCCTTACCATAATTTTTCATTTCTCTCCTTCCACGTGCGCCACATTAAAGTCGCAACATTGGTCATGTCGTCACATGACAATTCCCGAAGTAGCTCCGAGACGAGGTGTGTCATTGAATTAGTTGCGATAATAGCTCTTCATATTTGCCCTATATACCAAACTAAGAGCCAAACCCCGTTTGCCTCTCGACAAGTCACAGAAGCATGTTAATCTGTTTCTAATTCCAAATCACGTTTGAGGCATAGTAAATCTTGTTTACCAACAATCATACTCCAATTTTTCTGGAAAAGAAATCGGTAACGAGGGAGTGATCTTAAATATAGAGAACTATAATTTGCTATATTCTAATTTTTTTTTTTTAGAATGACAATTCAATCTAACCAACTTAAGCTGATTTTTTTTAGTTCAATAAGTGCAAACAACTATTTCTTGGTCGACAATCTTGTATTTTAATTCTAAAAATTATAAACTAATGACAGCGACACTTCTCTCTATAATTTACTACTATTTTTTAATTCAAAAAATTGACTTTGGCTTTATCAAACGCACAAATCTAACCTAATCATCAACCACCTCACACCAAAATCGTCGAATCGATGCCAGCTGTCTCCGGCGCTCGCACCAGCGTCCGAATCGTCGTCGTCGGCGACCGCGGCACTGGTAAATCCAGCCTCATAGCTGCTGCCGCCGCCGAAACCTTCCGCCCAGAAGTCGCTCCCGTTCTCCCACCCACTCGTCTCTCCGCCGATTATTATCCCGATAATGTCCCCATCATCATCATCGACACCTCAACAAGGTTCAATCTTAATCCGCACATTTTTTCATATCGATTTTTGTATCTTTTTCTCGTCTGATCGTGTATTAGTGCGTGGATGTGGATGCAGTTTGGAGAATAGAGGGAAGCTTGCTGAAGATTTGAAGCGTGCTGATGCCGTAGTGCTGACTTATGCATGCGATCAACCTTTGACGCTTAATCGCCTCAGTTCATTCTGGCTTCATGAGCTTCGGCGATTAGAGGTTCTAACTAACTGCGTGATTAGCTATTTACTTTATAGTTATATCATACTCCCTCCGTCCCAGTGAGCATAGAGAAAATAAGTAGATGTATTAGATGTGATGTGATTGAAGGAGAGAATAATATAATTAAATGTTAGGAGTAGTTTACTAAAAAGGGAATACAAAGGGAATGAGTAGTTGGTTAGCTTTTACTGGGGACGAATAAAGAAAGTTGGTTAGCTTTCACGGGACGGAGGCAGTATAAGATAAAACAACTCTATTGTACTTGTTAATTTAGAGAAATTCGTTAAAAAATGTAAAGAAAAAATCAAAATGAACATCAATTGTTCATACTAAAAATTTCTTATCAAGTTTGATACCACTATGTTTGAGGTCATTGTGATTGCATAACTAATCTTCACACTGCATTAAATTAACTGAAATTTGAGTGAGCTTGGTAATCTCGATGTAATTATTATTAGCAATGGCTGCTCTAAATAGGCTGATAAGAGTAGGATTTCCATTTTGGTTTCAAAACTTAACATTTTGATGTAATACGGCATTTAAGTGATTGCATTTTATGTAGTTTAATTCACCTATCAGTCCTCTTTAGGTTTTACCAATGATTCTCAGCTCAGATGTCGGATGTCTAAACTTGACCAGCTGGGAATCAGCTAACATCTGCCCAATAAACTAATTTATTCTCACAGTACTGGTGTTCATTTTTTTTATTGTATGTTGAACAAGGTTGACATTCTCTATATTATCCTTACTTAGTTAGTTCACTAGGCTGCTTACAGTGCCCTTTTTTGTCATTCTTTATTATATATCAATAGTACATAATCTGTTGTATATACTCCTATAAAAAATATGTATGCGGATGTATAATATATTTGTGTGTGAACCCGCCTTGTGGTTTTGCCCTTTTTGGACTTCACTAGAAATATCCAAGAAGAACAACACATATATTTCATCAATTAAGGAACAAAGTTTCACACAGAAATGCATTTTGTATTCTGTATACACCTGGCTTGAAGAAAAGAAACAGAAGGAGAGAGCTCACTTGCGAAGAAAAGAAAGAAAAAAGAAACTAAACCTTGGTTTCAAATTTGATTCTGACTATAGGAGATCGAAGACAGATGGCCTCATTTAGAATCACAGAGCAATCACAAAGAAGCCGCCGATTTTTCTCTCAATTTGCCAAATTTGTGTGTTAAAATTAATTGGGTTTACGATTTGGGCACGATTAACAATTTTTTCATTGGCGCCGCGAAATAATTTTTGGTCTATGCCATGAAAAAAACACCCTTAAACTTGTTATTTCCCAAGAGCACTGTTACCTATAATAGAAGAAGGAAAAGGCCAGCTAGTTAGGGCTGGGTATTTGGGCTTTCTAGTGGCAGTTAGCAGTTAGCAGTTTAGTAGTAGTGTTCTGTTAGCAGTTTAGTTAGCAGTTAGTTGGTTTAGTTAGCAGTTAGTTTGGTTCTGATTGTATATATACTTCTGTATCCCTTCTGAGAAAGGGTTGTTGATTGACTTGGTTATTAGATTTGACTTTATGCTTGGGCGGATTATTCCGTAGTTCTGTTCTATTCTTGTTCTTGGCTACCCCTTTGCATCTAACAAGCACAAAAGCGCTCATTCTCACTTCGGGAAAAGCACACAGAGCACACTCTTTACTGATATCGCTTTATCCCTGTTGATTCAACTTGCTAGAGTGTTTCCTTGTTTCGCTTTAGCGCTTTGAGTGCAGATGTAAGTGCCCTGCAAGATGTTTACTACTTTACTTCAATGTGCCTTATCAATTTTGGTTGTTTAGATCAGAGCACCGGTGATTGTGGCTGGTTGCAAGCTTGATAGGCGAGATGAAGAATACAATTTAAATGTTGAGATGATGCCGCTCATGCAGCAGTTTCGGGAGATTGAGACTTGCATAGAGTGTTCTGCTGCGAACATGCTTCAGGTTTTGACTTTTGAGATAGCTTGACTATTTTTTTTTTTTTTTTTGTTTCTCTTTTTAAATTAGATGATTGAAGTGGACAATTCTTTTCTTTTTCCTCTTCTTTTAGATTCAAGAGGTGTTCTACTATGCTCAAAAGGCTGTCCTTCACCCAACAGCTCCATTGTTCGATCAAGAAACCCAAGCTTTAAGACCTCGATGCATTAGAGCGCTGAAGAGGGTCTTCATTCTTTGTGATCATGATATGGATGGTGCCCTGAATGATGAAGAGTTAAATGAATTTCAGGTTGTTTTTCGTGTCCTGTCTGCGTGAGTTCTAAAATTCAAGAAAAGAGTTTTTCTTTTTCCTTTTATTGTTCAAGTACTACTTAAGGTTTCTTGTGCTGTGAAAATGGAGTTCCTTCTCATTCTTCTTTTAAAACTCTGGTTACATGTGTGCAGGTTAAGTGTTTCAATGCTCCTTTGCAACCTGCTGAAATAGTTGGTGTTAAGAGTGTGGTAAAAGAAAAGTTGCCTGAAGGAGTGAATGAATATGGCCTTACGTTAACGGGTTTTCTTTTCCTTCATGCTCTATTTATAGAAAAAGGTCGAATTGAAACCACATGGACTGTTCTGAGAAAATATGGTTACGATGACGAGCTCAAACTTAGGGATGATTATTTGTCAATTCCTGGTAAAAAGACTCCAGACCAGGTGATTGCCTACCGTATCTTTATTTATCATTATAATTTTAGTAACTGGGACGATGCTTTTTTCTGATAAATAGATATTCGTTTTCTTTTCATGAATGGATTTTTGTTGATTTTATTTTAAATAGTGTTGGGTTGATAACATTGGATTGAGGATATGAATAATTATTAAAAGTGTCTCATAGTGCTTTACAATAACTTGTCTAAATGAAAAAATGGATTTTAATTGATGGTATTTTAATAGAGTTGGTTTTGATAGCACTCTGGGTATTGAGGATATCAATGATTGTTTAAATTGTTTTGCTAAATTTTAATGTTTTATGTTAAATTGTATAGAAGGAGAGAAATAATGTTTGATACATATATGGAGAAATCATGTATGTCAGTTTGTGTGTATTTATGTATAGATATATATTTATATATATAGCTAGACAGAGAGTGGATATGGACCTGTATGTATGTAAGCAAAAACTGTAATACTGGAAAATGGAAAAAAAAAAGAAAAAAAAAGGAATATTTTCAGAATGACTTTGGATTTTCAGAATGTTTATCATTCTTCTACCAATTCTGTCTCCAACTGCTTGACTTCTTGCAGAGTGTTGAGTTGACAAGTGAAGCAGTGGAGTTTCTAAAGGGAATCTTCAGCACATTTGATGATGATAAAGTATGTTGTTCTTTCACTCTCTTCCCAGTTGTTTAGGATGTGCATTTACTGCATTGATTACAATTTATCTATGTCTGATCAATAAACTTTCGTCAATTTTTGGATGCTTATTATTGACTTTCACTATCATGTAAAGACATTGTCTTTGAAATATAGTACACATTATATTACACTACATGAAAGACATTGAACATTTTGTAGCCTGTACTGGCAATGGCCATTAATGTAAAAAAAAATTCACTGTAAATACTTTACTGTGAAAGCAAAATAGAAAAGGATAAATTAACTTAAACAATGTTTGACCAAAATGCTGTTTCTTCTGGAAGTTCAAGTTAGGTCATGCACTAGTAAAAGTAGGTGGTAGGGACATTTTTGCACCCAAAGGTTTGACCATTACTCCAGCAAAGAAGGTGTCTGATGTCTCCTTTAGCAACCTTTCCCAATGGAAATAACTGTTGCACCAATTTTACATCTTTAAGATAATTAGCATACTTTGCTAATTCTATTTTTTTATTTTTATCTAATTCTACAAGTGCGTATACTATTTGATTTTAATTCTTTGTCTAGATTAATATGACTAAAATGATCATTTTAATCAGGCAAAGGAAAATGATCTGTGGAAGTATATTTGAAATTGTATGGAATTGCTTTAGAATTGGATTTTGTATTTAATACTCTGTGCCGAACATATTTTTAGGTTATATATTAAACAGCTTTTATTAACCCATAATATGAAACATGCCTAGCTTAAGTAATCCCCGGATTAATGATTTCTAGTTAGAAAAGGTTATGTTAGGGCGTTAGGCCCATAGGTTGCTAGATTATTAAATTATGACTATTTATAGGTCAAAATCATTTTGCGGCTACACCAAGTTGCAGTAAATGTAATGTTGATTCCTGAGTGATGTTTGTTGTTTGTTCAGATTTTGTAATGCTATCACCATTTTCAGCCGTCTAATTTTCTATATTGCTCTTAAAGCTGCCAAAATGCTGTTTAATCTGAGTAAGAGGATATCTCACTATTGTGTCTTGTGTGCATGCGTTCCTTTCACTGAAAGCAGAGTGGGACTAGATTATATTCACTGGTCATTTGGGTTGATATTGCTTTAGATTCTACCCTCAACTGATAGACATTGCTCAAACTTTTAAATATTCATACTTGCCTGCCTCACTTTATATTCCTTGTATGTGGACAGGAAAAGCTGAATTTGTACAAGTTGGTTATCATACTTATGATTCACCAAGCATTGTTCTAGATATTTTCTCATAGACTATGCTCCAAGTCTCTAACGCTGTTCAATATTATTTTGCCTATGCTTGCTTGCCTGTAAGTTGTAATCTTTGTGCTTTCATAGGATGGAGTTCTTCGCGATGGTGAGCTTGAAGATCTATTTTCAACTGCACCAGAAAGGTGAATTTGATATTTCAGACAGTTACATTTTCACACCTCAAATTGATTTTAAGACCTCAAAAGTGTTTTTTTTTTGTTGTTGACTAAGCTGGAATTGATTTGTTCAACTTTGAAAAAGTCACAAGCATTATTCTGCACTATTTGAGTTTGTGTGCTTTGTGGTTCCTTTGTGTAAGTATTGATTTTCCTATGTTAGCTGGCGATAAATTGATCAAAATCGTGCATGCACTTCAACTTTGGTTGTTTATTCCTTTCAGACATAATTAGCATTGGATTACACTTCTATTGATGAGTTGTTCTTATTGCTTTCTGTGACTACCCATAATAAAGTTGTAGCTCCAAGTTCTGACTGTCCTCTGAAATAACCTGAACGTTGCCACTGTCTCTGTGCTTTCCGTCACAATTTCTAGTAACTATTTCCCAATGCCTTTCATGATGTTAAGTGTTAACTGACTTGGTCTCACGCTGTAAATATAGTCCTTGGGATGAAGCTCCTTACAGCGATGCAGTAGAGAGAACTCCACTGCGTGGATTATCTCTTTCTGGATTTCTATCAGAGGTGAGTATGCTGGGTTGCTTGTCTTGACATACGTGATAGTTCTTTTAAAAATTAAGTATAATCCATTAAAATAGAACAAGAGGTCCCCACAGTACAGGTTCCAAAACAACCAAGTTCAATTACTTTTTGATGCTTGAATAATATTAAGTCATGATGGTAATCATTTTATCGTCCATGTAATCTGTACAAGGTCTTTACTTAGCATTTTGTATTTTTGGTTTTTTACTTATGGTGTTACTGGAGGACTTTTGGCAGCGCTTTCACCACTAGAATCTTACTGTTAAACATTAAATTGTCTACAATGCGAAGGCTTTTCCGTTCACTTTGTCCTTGAATGAAAAACATAACTCAACTATAACCGATTCCTGACAATTTCTGTTCTTGTCCTTAATTGTATTGCTCTAATGTTGAATTTGCAGTGGGCTCTTATGACAAGACTGGATCCAGCTCAAAGTATAGCCAACTTAATATACATTGGTCACAACTGCAATGCAGCATCAGCCCTCCATATAACGAAGAAAAGATCAGTGGACAGGAAGAAGCAACAAACAGAACGAAGTGTTTTCCAGTGCTTTGTTTTTGGACCTAAAAAAGCTGGAAAGACTGCATTACTAATGTCACTGTTGGGAAGGTGTGGATCTTCAACTATATATGCATAAGAATATTTTATCAGATTAAAAAGTTCTAAACAGCAGTTGCCTTAGCCCAGAACTCTTGATGATATTCATTTATTGATTTTAACCAGTTCAATTAGGAATGCTAATTTTGTTGTTTCTCCTAATTACAGGCCTTTTTCAGAAAATTATATTCCAACAACCAGGGAAAAGTATGTTGTGAACGTTGTTAACCATCATCTGGTGAGTATTGACTGCAAATTTAGTTTGATATAACCCCCCTGCCCCTCTCTCGGTTTAGGTATGTCATATGTGAAGGTTTGAGATGTTTCAAGCAAGTGGAATTAAATGCTATTAGTGTGTTTTTGTTGTGTTTTAAGTCAACTAATTGAGTTGATGTTTCTGCGCTGCCTGTTTTAATTACAGGGTGATAAGAAAACTCTGATACTTCGGGAGATTCCAGAAGATGGAGTTAAGAAACTTTTTTCTAATAAGGAATCTTTGGCTGATTGTGATGTAGCTGTTTTTGTGTATGACAGGTCAGAATACTATTGACACACTTGTGCTAGCATTTTGTCAAGGTTTTTTTCTTTGAAGTTCTATATTGTGTTCTTTAATAATTTATGTACTAAGTGGGTAAAAATGGATTAGGTGGCATGGCTTCTCACATTGTTGACTTATTTACGCTTTCTGTTTTCCCTCAGCTCAAGTGAATCTTCTCTTAAGGGAGCAAAAGAAATGCTTTCATATGTGGCTAGGCAAGGGGAGGAAAGTGGTTATGGGATGCCTTGTCTCCTAATTGCAGCAAAGAATGATCATTCCAGTTCAATTGCGAATGAAGATTCAGTTAAGGTACTCAATATTCCTTTTCCTTATCTTCACTTTGAAACTTGTGAACCAATTTGAAAAGGATTAATTCATGACTGATTAGAGCTGATCTACACCTGCTCTAGATTTGCTTTGATATGGGGATCGATACACCTATTCCTATAAGTGTGAAAGAAAGAGACATGAATGATGTGTTCTCCAGAATAATAAATGCAGCTGAGCACCCTCATCTAAGTGTGCCTGAAACTGATATCGGACGCAGTCAGAAGCGATATCGCCAGCTTGTTAACCGTGCTCTCATGGGTCTATCAGGTACTTATAATAGGGCTTAAACTGATCATTACTCCCTCCGTTTCATAATAAGTGTCATTTTAGTGTTACATATTGTTTCTAACTAATTGCTGCTTTAGCTATTGTTCCACATTTCTTCCAAATTTATCCTATCAGTATCCCTAAAAGATCTCTTATTTTTTCAATACGGAGAGAGAGATTGACCGAGGGTAAATGACAATTTTATGTTCATTAATTTGATACAAATTCTCTAAAACGACATTTATGTCAGTGAGCTCACTCCACTTATACGTACACTGCATAAGATGATAGGAGCATGATGATCTGCTTTGTATTTGCGTTGTTTACTACAGTGCTACGTTGCTAAGTATGACTTGATTTTGCTAAAATTACAGTTGGAGCTGCAGCTACCTTTGTTGGCTTGGCAGCATACCGGGCTTATGCTGCAAGGAAGAACACATCGAGTTAAATTGGAGATATTGGGTAAATTAAACTGGTTACATGCTTACATTATTAACTTTTATTTTATTGGTTGCAGTATATACTATATGCATTTACAGTACAGAAAATTTCCTTTTCACACTACTAGGCTTTATTAAATTTTCGAACTAGCTAATAGTCCAGGATAGGTTTTATGCAGAGCATCAGAACTACAACTGGAGAAAAGAAGAAAGCAGGATTTCCATTGGGAACGATAGGGGCACCCGATGGGGATCTTTGGTTTAAAGAGGCCTCTCAATACAGTAAAAATATGTCGAACCTGATAAGTTTAGTTTGTTATTTTACCAACCTTATACTTTTCGTATTTCTGGTCAACATCAATCATCCGTTGCCCTTAAGAAAATAGCTAGCTTTGTATTGCCAAATATACGAGGAAATAAAGTTTTGTTTATACCTCAAGAATATAGCTTCTGGCTTTAGCAGAGCTTGAAGATTAAATAAAGATGGGTCTTTGATTGGGTTTGCGAGCCATTTAAATTGCAATTATTTCCTGCTGTGGATCTTCAAACTGTTCTGATATTGGTATTGCATTTCCTAGTATATACATGTCATACATTATTGGCATAACATTGGTTTACCCCGTGCGTATCTTCAAAGTCCTTTGTGGTGTTTTACGAGCCTTCAAACGTTCTAGGGGTATGTTTGTTTTGAGATTATGGTGGGAGAAAGCTTGGATTTTGAAAATTTATGGATTTAGATATGGATTGTGTGGGATTTTAAAATCCAAAATTTTAAATTCAAAACAAGTGGATCGCAAAATTCTCCAAAATAGGGTGTTTCCGGCTAAGTGTAAATTTCTTCTGCCCTGATTTGCTCGCTCGAGTGGACAACATTCTTGATCCCGCTAGGCTCGAGTCAAGTGGCCAAATTCAAAGTTGAATTATTGAGTAAGTCCAACCATTCGTTTTGACTGGCAAAATCTCACAAAAATCTATAGGGTTTCTCATGCCACTTGACCTAAGGTTACATTTGTTTTGAGATTTATCTGGTTGGATTTAGAGCTTACGATTTTAGTTCGGGATTTTCACATTTACTCCTATAAAATATAAGTACTACTTAACCTCCATTTTCATAAAATTCAAAATAATCACATTCGTCCCCTCTTCTACTTTTCTCATACTCAATACATCAGTTACGATTAAACGTTGATTTAATATACTTTCTCCGTCCATTAAAAGTATGTTCACTTATTTTTTTTATTTGTCCGTCAATCAAAATTATGTTAATATTTTTTTATGGAAACAATTATTTTTATTCCATAACACTCTAAATATGTGTTCAAAGGTATGAACATCTTTTGATGAATGAAAGTGATTATATAAAACAAAAATACATCCTATCAAATTCTCAAAACAAACGCGTGCTTTTAATATTCACTAGTATTTTAAAGTGCATAAGACTCAAAATCATTCACCGCACAATTAAGTTTAAAAAAAATAAAAATGACTAGGATTGGTTGAGTGCGCTTCAACTTCACCTCTATGCCTTGTTTCCTCTCGTTTCTTCTAACATGTTTTCTCCATTCTCGCTTCAATATCTAAACTTGATTTATACCCCAAAAATCACATGAATTGCACGAAAAACGTGCTCTTTTCTCTAGGTCAAAGTAATCAAGTACTCCTTCCGTTTACACTTTCGTTATTCGTCTGTTCCACAATTGTTTGTACACACCCTAAAAAGAAAACTCTTTCATAAACTCCACTGTCACAATATTCACATATTTACATAAAATACCATTACTTTTTTCCACTCATTACACTTTTTTCTTAAAAAGTGTGCTCATTTTGTGGTGCAATCACTTATGGGATGGAGGGAGTATTATAAAAAATCTTAAATATAAAATCCGGTAATCAAAATGACTGTAATTCGTTCTAAAACTATATTTAAAACCCCATTTATCAGACACACTCCGTCACGAGGAATGATCAAACAAGATTGTTCTGATGTGTTCAATTTTTCGTATGAATGTTAAATAGTTATAGGTAAACGATTTGCGTGGGAGTGTAGAATATTTCATTATGGTGTACTATATGTTGGATGATGGAGGGAGTTGTTTGACAACGTTTGAAAGGAGTCAATTCCGTGTATTTAGTAAGGAATCGCCTTGTAGTTGTCGAGATCGAGGCTTTTCCACTATTACCTTTGAACCACTTGAGTTATGTCCAAAGTTCTTTCTATGTTTTTCGACAATAATCAAGCATCCATCTTGTTTTTGTAGCTCAACTGAGAAACATTTTAACTCTTTCGTTTCAAATTACTTGAGCTATATACACTACAAGAATATTGACTTTTAATGACATAAACATGTCATTATAACTTCTCTAGCTAGTTAAAAGTGTTTAGTGACATAAATTTACTTTCGGTGATAGATCCTGTCATTAATTCTCAATTTTCTGTCACTAAAGATTTTTAGCTAGAGAAGTTATAGTGAGAGGTTTCTGTAATTAAAAGTCAATTTTCTTATAGTGATATGCTTCGAATATGGACCACCTCCTGTACAGGAGGGTACTGTGCAGGGGTGATCCTTTGAATCTCACCCACCTACATAGATGTGTGTGTGTGATCCAAGAGATCACATTCTGCGCAAGACCTCCATGTACAAAAGGTGATCCTTGTGCATATGCTCTCAGAGACAGACAAATCCCTCGCTAAATCGACAATCTTTTATAGTGATATTGTAAGAGTAAAGGATTTGATCAGAAATTTATCATTCGTGTATGCATATAATAGTGAAACGTCTAAAAGAGAAAAGTCTATAAACGTCTAAAATGATATTTACTTTACATCACATACAAATGATGGGCAAAGAAGTTCATTAAATGAAGTTAATGAAGGAAAATTGACTTTTAAGCGTAAAAAAGTAATGACAGATAATAATGAAACGTCTAAAAGAGAAAAGTAGTCAAATAACAGCGTAAAAGACTCAGTATTAAAAGGTGGTACCTATGACAGGGTGAAACAATGTCATAAGTTTTAGCAACATTATGACAATAGGTAGAGTGCAATCGTGGTATAGTTTCATAGGATTTTGAGAGGCAATCAACCAATGAGAAATCGAAAGGTGGTTCATAAAATGATAAAAACATAGTCTTAGAAACATGAATTGTTGCGGGGCCTCTTCAAACCCAAACCCTTAAATTTTGTTGTACGACTCACAATCACTCTACCTGCTAAAGTACGCCCTGTAAATTAGATCCTCAGATATATATTTTCTTCCCTTTTTGGATAACATCATTTGATTTGACAATCACGAAACCACTTTGAAATATTCACCAATACTAGATATTTTGATTCTCATTTTCCTATAATCTTCGAATTCTGTGATGTGCATGCACTACATTAATAATATCAAACTTAGTACATGCAAAATGTTTGTTAAGGGAGTCAAATTAATCACATTCAATGTGGGAGTATTACTTTTATTGAAATATTGTTTTTAAACTTTAATTGATACTCCCGGTCTGGGTTTTATTGGGCTATCCATTTGATTCGGGCACAAGTTTTAATATAACAGTTGCTTAATTGTATTTAAAGTGATAATATAGACAAAATGATAAACTAGATAAAAATTACTTTCTTTTTAGAAAATAGTTGATCTAGTAATAATGGTCCACAAGGGAAATCATGTAATTTAGTAAAATAAGGGTATGTTTGTTTTGAGATTTTTAGAATTTGGATTTCAAAATTTGGTGAATTTTAAATTCTAATACTTGTAATGATTTTTTTGAAGGAAAACTTCAATTTATTTAGTAGCTGCAAATGATAATAGGTAGACCGTCTCAATATTTGGAGGGTCAAATCACACTTGAGGGTTGGAAAAAACCCTAGTAGCTCCAGCAAGTCAATGAGTCTTATCATTGACCTCACGATAGACATAAACAATAGAACATGAATTAAAAGAATGTAATAAGCTCTTGCAAACATTAATGAAATTGCTGAAGATGGAATTCAAACTCTGTCCAGAATGCATAACATCACCAATTAGTTGCGCATCCACCTCTATCTCCACATTATTAAGGCTCGTTTCCTTAATCCACGAGAGCACTTCAAGGAGACCCACCCTCGTCCACCTGATACGTACACTCTCGGAGTTGTGTGCTTGTGCAACAACATCTAAATAGACCCTTATTATCATCATGCATTATAATCCCCACATCCATCTCCTTCGTGTCATAAAAAAAATTCGCATTGACGTTGAATTTCAGATAATTCTAAGGAGGACGATGCCAAACCTTACACTTATGCAGCGACATCTCTAGACTCTCTTCTAACCGGGCTTCCTACCATTCCTGTAGAAACGTTTGCTGCAAGACGAGCAACCACATCAACATAATTATACTTCATCCATTCACAAATAAATGATGTTCAAACAATTATGCGTTGTACACAATTAAATGATGTTTTTGCATTTATTTTTCACACTTTTTCTCCCAATTTTACCCTCTTTGATAACTTTAAAAAATACTCATAATTTCTAACTTTAACTTTATTAATTAATTATTTCCCACTTTTAAACTCTGGAGACATGAGAAATATTGTTAGGAATTAATATACAAGAATTAATTCCCCACCTCTCTACAAGTTCGGACTTTTAGATGAGACGAAATTCTTTCATGGTATCAGAGCAAATCGGGCAAAACGACCTGGGTTCGATTCCTGTTGAAAGCACTCCACCCATTTAAATTGTCCACTCGATGGGACTCCTCCCCAAAAAGGGTAAGAGGTGTTAATCCGGCCCACGAGTGAGGGAGAACGTTAGAAATTAATATACAAGAATTAATTCTCTACCTCTCTACAAGTTCGGACTTTTAGATAAGACGAAATTCTTTCAAATATAATATTTTTTTATGGTAAATTAAAATCATGGAATGTAGTAGGAGAATTATTCATTAATTAATGACAAACCTATTCATACACACCTCTTTTAAATTCCACCAAAAAAAAAAGGTTAAAACATTATTTTTTTAAACAAGGGAGTAAAATTTATAAGTGTGCACGTATAAGTATTTATGGGGTCAAATTTTAAAATTTAAATTCTACAATTCTAAAATATATAGAACTAGCATACCAACAAGATCAAGTCAATTCAAATATTTATATACTTTGTATTAATAGTTATTTATCGTCTCAAATCCAGGGTTATACTTAAATAAAGTGTAGTAGTAGTTAACTAAGCTTTGCTCAAATTTACATGCAATGATTTTTTTTTTCGAAACTAATTTAAATGCAATGATTAAATTTATAATTAAGCATATAATGACCGGATTCGATTTTTTCAGAGCTAATATATAATAAAAGAAAAACCAAATTTAGTGTTAAATATTTAAAAATAGACCAATGGAGCATCGAAAGCTGTGAACTATATCTGAATAATCAGATTCGATTTTCAGAGAGGTCATTTTAAAAGGAAAAAAAGAATTAAATTTAGTGTTAATTGTTTTAAAATAGACCAATGGGGCAATGACAGACATGTACCTAATATGAATTCAATAATAAAATAATTACAAAGAGACAATTCCATAGATTCCCGACAGCCGACACTAGATTTTCAAAATCCAAATATTTGTGAATAGCGCGATTCCTTTTGTGGTATCCTAATATCAGACTCATTGTCCAACCATCAACTCAATACTCCATTTTTTTTTATGTCTCGTTCTCTGATTAAACGATCGACTAATTCGAAGTATCAATTACATTGTGGATTTCATTGATTTATGCATTGAATATGATTGTTTAAGCCGAAATGAGAGAAATGTTGTGTTTTGTCGATTTTGTACGAAAGTTATATTTAAAGTCAGAGAAAAGCTTTGTATGAACTGACCCTCCTAAAGATTCATTTTGAGATTTTAAGGATTTTAAAATTCTAATAAATTGTAAATTTTGTATTTATTTTGAGATTTAAGTAGAATATAATTTAACTTTATGTTATAGAATTATATGTGTTTATATAGGATTTATAGGTATAGGTATAGGTATATGTATATATTTTGTAGATATTTATAGTGTTGATTTTTACAGGGTTTATGTGTATTTGTAGAATAGAATTTTAAAATCATGAATCTAAATCCACACTAGAACATGGCTTGGATTTCAAAATTCCAAAATCAAAATTTTCATCCCAAAACAAACATCTCTTTAGAAATTATATTCATACCAAGAATGAGTTCTACAACAAATAATGTTGGGCTAGTCTTGGATGAGACCGTCTCACGACTCATTCCGTGAGACGGGTCTCCCTTGACCCTCATGTAAAAAGTGATAATGTTTGAGTAAAAATTGATAATGTTTAAGGAAAAACTAAAAAGTGATAGTCACCTTTGTTAAAAATATTATCACTTTTTTTACAAACAAAAAATCTGAAAATAAAAAAAGGATTATCCTACCCAATGTTTTAAAATATGGGTTAAAATGGATCCGTCTCACAAATCTTTATCCGTGAGACGGTCTCACGCAAATTTTTGCCAATGATGTTTTAACATTTTATTTTTATACTCTTCAGTAAAAGCTACTCATGAACTTTTGACACAAAAGTTAAAAAATAGAATATAATAAGTAGATGTATTAATGGTAATATAATTGAGATGAAAAATATAATAAAATGTGAGAGATTAATTTGCTTAAAAAATGGATTAAATACCTTTCATTAGGACGAATATAAAAAGAAAATTGGGTGTACAATTTTTTTAAATTTCACCCTTCTTTTGTTTTTAGAAAATACTTCTAATTTATATTAAAAAAAAATTCTAATTTATATTCATTAATTAAGATAAATTTATCAATACACACCTTTTTAATTCTATATATAAAAAAAAATGAAAATTTTTATTTATTGTAGAACGGGAGAATATATAATATTATATGAATTTTAATGTGCAATTTGCGACTCGCCCACTCTGCTAACAAATTACCTACCGTACATAAATGTTCACAAAATTGCACTACAGTAACTTAGTGATTTTTTTGGTCAAATTCCAATGATTCGAGAAACGTACCACTTTTCTACTATAACCTTTAGAATATTTAATTTGTTCATTTCTTTTATCAACTTGAATATCTTACTTGTATATTTTTTTTTTTATTTGGAGATATTCACAGAAGTTGAAAAATAAACTCTTTTGTTTTTTAACCTATTGACTGCGGAGAACTGAGTGTTTGTTAAGAAAATAAAGAGGAAATTTAGTGTGAACTCTTATTCAAGGTTTCACTACTAGAGGATATGAAATTTGTAACCTTATGATCAAAGTTGACACCAAGAAGGGTGTAACAATAAAGGTAAGAGAATTAGAAGCACATTTGAACAACTATATTTTTTTTTGGAGTCTCAATACTCGATTCAAGGATCGATTAATTTGGAGGATCAATTTCACCGTTCACTTATGAAAGTTTCATTTAATTAAAATTAGAACAAAGGTGTGTATAAACTGGCCCATTAAAAAATGTTTGCTGAATTTCGAATTTCATACATTCATATTTACAAGCTTGCATAACTTTACAATTTGTTTATTACTCCATAAAACTTCAGCTGTCAACTTTAGTAAAATTGTTTAGTTATTTGGATTTTTCAAAGATTATAGCATGCTAATTTTGCAGCATAAAATATTCCAAGTGCATTCCTATAAGTGTTATTGAATAGTATTATTTTAAAACTTTGATTAACCCACGCACAGACTTAAAACGTTTCAAACATTGTCAAACTAAGCCACCTACTCACTATGTAGTCTTTAGCTTGTGAAGCTATTCTATCACTTGCCTTATTCTTATTTCTAAAAAAATCTGAGCTGGTGTTTGGTTAGAGATTGAAGTGGATTGGATTGAATTGATGATCTATTGAGGGTAAAAAAATGTCCCACATCGAAAAGACATTGAAATATCATGAGCTATAAAAGAATGGACTAGTATTTCCATTAATATGAAGCCTTTTGGGGAAACTAAAAAACAAAGTCGTGAGAATTTGATAAAATCATATTAAGAAGATTTACAACTCTTATTTTCAGTACTCTCACTTATTTATCCTCTATTTTCATTTTTTTTTCTACCCTTATTTGATCACCATTTTTTAGTTTCAGTGTCCAAATTACTTGTGTGAAAACTAATTTGATAACCTTTCATAATTATATAAGGACTCATGTGTTTGTCACATTAAATCTTGCGATAGTCCCTAATTACCAATTCTAATGACAAAGTCACATATTTAACAGTAATTTTCATGTTGATCATTGTGAAATCATAAACAGATATTTAAATCTTCAAATGAAATTAATGCATTTTTATTAAATTAACCATTCAAATGAGTAACTTAAATTAAAACGCTATACTTCAAGAACCTACAACAATAGAAACAAATAAGAAATCATCTACCGTATAAAGAAAATATATAATCTATAAAAATAGAAAATAATCTTCAAGAATTTTAATCACATAATCTTTGGAATATGTTGCGCTCATCAATAACACTTGTGTAACCCTTCATAAATAAAAAAATAATTACTCACACCGTTCACATAAAATATGTTTGTTTTTCTTTTTACTCCGTCCATATAAAATACGTTAGTTTTTCATTTTAGATTGTCTACGTACGTAGTGTGAATATTTCTTTTTTTAAAAAATTGTGCTCAATCACATTTATTTTATCTAATTTCTACGTGATTATATTATACTATCATTTACTTTATATATAAATAAACAATATTTCACAGATCAATGTAAAAAGAAACAAAAACACTATACGTAGTAGACGGAGGAAGTATTATTCCACCATGTTGGATATGAGAAAATGTGCCGACATGCAAAATGGGATTTGTCATTTGCTAGGTTGTTAAATTTATAGAAGGTGTGTTAAGTGGTCCATACCTCATATGGGAAGCACATGATGATTAAATAGTTAGCAAATAATTTCAAATGGTTTAAACTTTGCCCATATAAAATCTAAATCAGGGATTTAATTTTGAAATTTAATGCTGGTTCTATTTTTCATATATTAAAAATCGAATTTTAAAATTTTATTTCTTCCGTTTTAAAAAGATTGTCACTTCTAATTTTAAATCTTGTTTCAAAAAGTTTGTCGTTTTATCTATATTTACCACAGATCTCCCTAAATTACCCATGTGCAATTCCTAGTTAATTTATTTTTTCCATATCTCTTTCTTGATAATTGAAGCGAATTTTCCTCCATTTTCATTTATTTTTTCTAATTTTTCTCTCAATCTTTAATGATAATTGATGGTAAATTTGTAAAAAATAATTGTGTTTCTTAATTTTATACAAAATAATAAAAACGACAATCTTTTTTAAACGAAGGGAATACCATATAAATACCTACCAATTATACAAAAGTCAACTCTATAAATACATATAAACTCTATATAAATACTCATTAAATTCTATATAAACACCTCTAAATCGCATAAATAAAGTTAAATCTTAATCCACCTAAATATCAAAATAAACACAAATTACGTACTACCAAGTATTGTGATTTAAAATTCATTAGATTTTAAAATTGAGACTTCAAAATCTGAAATCATTTGTGTTTTGAGAAAAAGACTCTAAACTTGCAGTTCAAACATATTTAACTGTCAAATCACTTTATGTGTCAAAAAAGTATGAAAACGAAAGAACATACCGCTATTACAGGGCATGTTTTAGCCCACTTCTTTCTCCCACCAATGTCTCTGCACCATGTACCACTCCAGTTCAGAAAAAGACTCATAAAAAAAAAAATAGTACTCTCTTCGTGTTCAGTTGAAAGCTACTATAAGCTTTTAATACAAAAATTAAAAAATACAATAAAATAAATAGATGTATTAGAGATGTGTAATTGAGAGAAAGAAAAATATACTTCCTCCATCCCATAGGAACTTGACACACAATTTAAGAAATGTGTAAGAAAAGGTGTAATGAGTGATGTTTTGAGGGATAGTTTTATAAAGTTTTATGAATAATTAAAGTAAAGTAAAAAGTAGATTAAGTGTAATTAATAAAATGTGAGAAAGGTAGTTTACCAAAATGAATGAATAACATTAATTGAAACAAATGGAAAAAAAAAAGTTAAGTAACTCTCGTTGAAACGGAGAGATTATAATTTAATTTGTAAATATTAATTTTCTAATGTTTGCATTTAATTTCGTACTCATATGTTATATCATCAAAACACCACAATGGATGCAATAACTATCCTTTTGTGTGAACCTAATGGAATTAAACAAAAGGGTACGTAATCAATCAGATTTCTTTTTTGATCATTTTTCGATCAAAAGTATTATGTGAAATTTTTGGTTTTTCCTCTTCCTCTATTCCTATTCCATAGGTACAAAATCAATAGATTTTTTTTTTCTTTCTTATGTATGAATCGATCTTATTCCATTCCAATTTCTTTCCGAGACCTCCCCACCCAAAAAAAATATTGAATTGGATTTCAAATTAATGACGGGTTAGTGTAACCTTATTAAGTCTACAAATCATTTGTGTTGAATTTTAAGGCCGGTATCTTCACCGGTGATTGGGTGATATACGGGCTCAGATCTCATTTTTTAGCGACGGTATAGACAAAGACGTATATCACACAAAGATATATACATACAAAATGTCCGTGTACGTACGCATCCTTGGTCTATTACAAGTTTACAACCACAAATTCTGTAAAGTCAACTAGCCATGAAAAACTCAATAGGGTCTTTAGTTACCATCATGATTATTTATTCAATTTTGATGTTTCATTATTTTTAACATTCATGACGTATGTCATTTTCATTAATAATGATTTATAATTTCAAATATTAAAAGTGGAAAGTATCAAAATTGAACCAAACATAGTACAAGTTTCCGGCACGATTGGGTTGCCCATAACCATAATGGTCTGTTGCCCAAACAGTGAGAAACAAGCTAATTACTCCAACGGAATTATTTGCACGGTTTGATACACACAATTTTTAAGAAAAAAAAATTAGTGTTTAGTGATATAAGATAAAAGATGAGTATTTTAGGTGATTTAATGAGCTGTAAAGTAAAATACTATGTAAAAAAGATGAGTGATAATTTTAAAAATAAAATAATATTGAAGAATATTAATTTTGTAGGGTATTTCCATATTAAGAGTGTACAAGTAATTTTGGAACGTCCAAATAAAAAAAATGTGCAAATAATTATGGGACGGATGAAGTATATGTTTATACCTCAAAAATCATGAAAATTCCTTGAACAAATATTTAATTTGTGCAAGAGTTCTTTTCAAGATTTTAATAGACGGTTGGATCTAGAATTTTGTTTTAAGAATAGGTAAAAAAATTCATGTTATATGATACGGAGTATTATATAATGTTGTAAAAAAATGTGTCGTAAAAATTTATAAACTAAAATGCCAAAACTATATAAATTGAAGGCATAAAAAGATCTATATATTGTAATCCAAAAAGATTTCAGCAAATATTCACAACTCTTGATTTCTCTTCTTAAAGATATGAACTTGATTTGTGATACACGAATCTCAATGACATTGATTTGTTGCAGATATTTATCACAATTTGATAGTACGCTTCAACAACTTTGTTTCAGAATTTTATCTTAATTTGGTAGACAGATTTAACCTATAATTTGATAGTTGGGTGTTGATGGAATCGTTTGTAAGCTATTTCATTTGATTACGAAACTCAATTTTTACTCTTCTAATAATAAGAGATGAATAACTTACAAAGTAAGAAGAAAATATTCTCAAATTTTGAAGAGAAGCGAACTAATTGCATTGAAAGAGTTTGGAGAAGCCATGGGCTTTCTTTGAAGCCCTCTCTTGTTTGAAAGAGTTAGGTGTGAATAATCGTATTGTTGAGAGGGATGCAAAGCTGGTAGTGTATGCCATTAACTCGACTGATTCCTTAAATTCGGTGTTTTGGTGACTATGTCAATGTTTGTAGAAATTTGTTGGATGAGTTCTTGAATGTTTCTATTTCATTTGTGAGAAGGGGTGCTAATATTGTAACACACACTTTTGCTAGAGAATCACGTAATTTTATTACTCCTTGCATTTGGGTAGATTCACTAAATTTTGTAATTGAGCTCCCTAGCTATAAAAATTCTGGATCCATCTCTGATAGTGATTTATCGTAAATTTGATAAATGACAATTTGTCATGTGCCATTAATAACTCTCCCCCACACAAAAGAAGAAAAGGGAATGAATGGTAGACCTGAGTCCCCGCTGAGGCATTTGTCCCTTGGTTTGCAAAGAATGTATGGTGCCTTATCCAAATATGTCAATTGCCACCAAGATTCCCAATTAGAACCTTCTAAACTAGCTAGCTAGTAACTTTTGTACCCAGTTAATATTGTGCATCAATTGCAACGTGCAAGTAGATTAACACTTAACACTGACATGACATTAAGAAAACAAATTGGAGTTTAAAAAGGAGAAAAAGTCTTGTTTGTGTTGGAATTTGTGGGGCGAAAGGTAAATCCAACTCGAAATGGTGTGTATTAAATGAATCTAGAGATATGAGTGAAAAGGTGTACAACAAAGGTTGTGCACATTCATATAAACCATTGGATAGTGTCTTTTGGTGAAAAAACACAAGTGAACTATTTATTTTGAAGAGTGTATCCATTCACAAGGTTACCATAAAGTTTATAAATGCACTATATACCTTTCCTATTTCACAATTATCACCAAATCAAAACTCGTACGTGAGTCTCATCAACTGAATTTCTACACGTTTGTTCACAGATAACTAAGTTTCGATGTGCAATAGACCGTCTTACGGAGGAGTCTGACTCTTACCTCGACTTTATTAATGATAGAGACCGGGTGGGGGTGAAGTAAGCATTCACATGAGATTAATATGTAAAATTAAGAGAATGAGATGCATGGCTTTTTATGTTGGTAAGTTTAAAGCATAATAATTTGTTAGAATAATTGAGAATATAAGTGCACATGACTCCTCGTGGGATTCCCATCAATACATTACAGCTTGCTCTCGTGGGACTGGGACCCACCCGTACATCACCCGTACTAACAACCTTTTTATTGCACAACTTGTTGTTTTTTTTATCTTATTAAATAAATTTGAGGTTCGAAATCTTCGAGGTTAAACAATTTGGTTGGTCTGCTATAGACTCGAATGCATGTTGCGCACCCTAGTCCATGTTGGACTTTTCAATTTACTAACTTACACTTTTTAGTAAATGGTGTTGTATTTTTCAATTATTAAACTGTATAATTATATATTTAGTAATAATTGAAAAGTGCAGCACCATTTACCAAAAAGTGTAAGTCAATAAACTGAAAAGTGCAACATGAACTAGAGTGCACAACATGCACTCGAGTGCATACTAGACTTTACCTAAACAATTTTGAGCTAGTGAACAGTGAAAATTGTCTCTCGAATTAATCTGTATTTGAATCGGTTATCTAGATTTAAAAAAATACACCATACAGTACAATTATTTAAAAAAAATAAAAAATTGGCATGACGATTGATATAACACCTTATTTTATGCACCAATTTTAAAAGTTTTTTAATCGGTACAGAAAATTTGGAGAATTAATTCTTGTATATTAATTTCTAACACTCCCTCTCACTCGTGGGCTGGACTCGAGTGAGGGGCCGGACTCTTACCCTTTTTACACTCTGCCCTCACTCGTGGCCGGATTAACACCTCTTAAAATGGGTGGAGTGCTTTCAACAGGAATCGAACCCAAGTCGTGCCCGATTTGCTCTGATACCATGAAAGAATTCCGTCTCATCTAAAAGTCCGAACTTGTAGAGAGCTGGGAAATTAATTCTTGTATATTAATTTCTAACAGTTAGTCTTATATATGTGTATCAATTGTATCGGGCAACTGGGCACATGAGTGAAAACTTGACATCAAATTAGTACTTCATCCGTCCCATATATACTTGTTTACCCATTTTTTTTTTTTCAGTAAGCGTTTTAATGTGAGATTTGTTTATTAGTATTAAAAAATCTAGTAGAGGCTATAAATGTCTTTTAAGTAATAAATTGTTGTGAATAATAAAGTAAAGTAATAAAATAATGACATGTGTGGTAAATGAAAAATGTTTGAAGAGTGAGAGTTAATTAGAAGGGGATGTCACAGTTTTATAATTATTTATGGTATGACTAGGGGTGGACATTCGGTCGGTTCGGTTCGGTTTTGACCTTTTTTTAATCGAACCGAAATAACCAAAGTTTTTAAAAAATGAACCTAAACCGATTTGAACCGAATTTTTCCTGCCTAAAATTAGAAAAAAATATTTAAACAAATAAACATTTTAAAAAATTCAATTCGGGCTGTTTATATTGTCCAGATCCTTCATCATCATCAGACTGAGTAATTTCATTTGCTTGCTCTTGAGAAGTAGACATCTGTTGTAAATCAAAACAATAATACAAAATATAAGCAATCTTTATAAAATATACAAAAAAATATGCTTTGCACTAGATTTCCAATTTATATTCAATGAAATCAAATATCTAAAACATAATCTAAAAATTCCATAACAAAACTAGCATATATAACTTAAATAAAAGGGCATTCAAGCAAAGCAGAATATACTGCGGTGGTGGAAGAGTCGAAGACGACGAAGAGAGGCAGGGTCGAAGACGACGAAGAGAGGCAGACGTCGAAGACGGCGAAGAGAGGCAGACGTTGAAGACGACGCTGGTGGCGGTGGCACTAGTGGACCTAAGAAACGGCGGAAATGGAAATGAATGTTTAATTGTCTACTGTTAGATTAGATATATTGTTTATATATATATATATTTATTAATTTTATTTATAGTTCGGTTGGTTCGATTTATTCGATTTTTAGAAGATATAAACTGAATCGAACCGAAAAAACTGAAATTTAAAAAAATTTAAACCGAACCGAACCGAATCGAACAATCGAATAAACCGAACCAAACAAATCGAAAATCGTCGGTTCGGTTCGATTTTTCGGTTTTTTCGATTTTATGCCCACCCCTAGATATGACTAATCTAGTATGAGACGGATCATTTTGTCATATGAGTAATTTTTTATGGGACAAATCATTTGTCAAATGAGTAAATCTTATATTGCACATAGAGATTACTAAGTTTAACTGAAACGAAACGTGTAAATCAATGTAACAAAAGAAAAACGAAAAGATCTCATTGGTGCATTTTCAGTACAAGCTCAATGATTAAGAGGAGCTCAAAACTATGATTGATGAAAAGAATTTTATTGCTGGAATGAATGTGACCACACGACATTTTTTGACACTTGTTTTTTTATTTTTCTTTGAAAAATTCATCGACTTGTTTTTGTTCCCCCCCTGTGGGCACCGGGCAGTTGAGACTATTTTACCAACTTGTTGTTGGAGTTAGTTTTCTTCAACCCCACCCCCACCCCCCAAATTTCTTGGAATAATTGAATCGAGTACGAACCAGTTCGATACCACTTAAAAAGTCGTCTAAAGGTTGAACCGGTTAAAATTGAGAAAACCAGTCAGATTCGGTTTTTCCTTTTTTTTATTTTTATAACTTTACTGGACTGTCGATTGTGAACCGGTGCCTAGTCCGATTTGATTATGAAAACAATGCAATCACAAAGATGAATACTAAAATAATCAGAGCCTTAATTAATAACTATAATAACTGCCACAAAAGGCAGAACAATCTGCATACCCTAACACTGAAATAAAATCAGAATCATTTCATCTAACCATAATACCTAACACATAGTAGAACACAAAAGCCAGAAAATATAAAAATAACTCCCCCACCACAAATTAATAATCGTCATATTTTAGGCTCTAAACTCCATCAAATTATTCAAGAAATTGCCATACAAAATGGCAAACTTGGAAGCCTCTTACTGCTATCATCATTGCACCTGCTGGTACACCATTCCTTACAAAATCCCCCCCTCAATTCCTCCCCTTCATCCCTCGTCTCCTCGACGTTTTCTTGAACGATTTCTCCCTCCTCCTCATCCTCCTCCTCGTCCTCCTCCGTCTCCACATTTTTCAGCAAAGTAAGGCGGAGCCTCCCGTCTCCACGCTCCGCCTGAAAATACGAGCTGCAGCAAGAGTAACTGTAGGCCTTAATCACTAACCGGCCCCCCTCGCGGTGAGTTTGAACTTGAACGCCTTCGCTTCCACTAATGGAAGTCAATGGAGGCGGGAAACTGCTGCGACACATAACTTTCTTCATTACTTTTCGCGTCTTCGTCTCGTTGGAGTTCTGTTTTTCGGACACGTCGTAAGGATATTCGTCGACACTCCCCGTCTCGCTCCCCAAGCTCTCGGTGCACATTTCAAGGCTTATTGTACTGAGTGAAGTAACTGAAGGTGAAGGGTGGATGTAAACTTTGTCGGTTGAAGGGGTTGATAGAGATTGCATGAAATTCCAGCAATTTGATGATTCTTTTTTTTGTGGTAGGGTGTGTTTGGATTGAACCAATTGGTGGGTTATAATGCGTGGTTCCATTAAAAGGGGCTCCAAACAAGATTGCAAACCTTGATAAACACTTGTAGTTGTGGCCATTTTTTTGGTTTTATTGCAGGGGAAAAACAGGGGATTATTTTCAAGAATGGTTGCATGAAAGAGAAGTGAAAGGGGTGGGGGTGTATTTATAGTCCAAAAAGTGACTAATGTGGGTATTTATTTTCTATTTCTTAATAATGTCCTTTTGTACAAGATGATTCTCTATTTCAATTCATGTTTTATTGTTTTCAACACAAGCTACTATGTTAATTAATTATATATGTTATTTCTTATACATATGACTTGTGAGTAGGGGTGTGCATGGTTCAGTTTGGTTAACCAAACCGCCCGTAAATCGTAAACCAAACTATAAACCGTTCTTTTTTTTTAAAACCGTAAACCAAACCGTATTTATAAAAACCGTTCGGTTTGAAATCATAATATTTCGGGCGGTTCGGTCGGTTTTGACCGAACCGTAGTTTTGCTCATTTTTTTCCCTATACACAATAATTAATAAAAATGTAAAACACGGTCTCAATAGAATAGACAAAATTAAGGCTCAATAATTCAAAATATAATTCGAATAGACGAAATGCTATTACAACGTTCACAGTTTAGTTGTTAAAAAAATAACTAAATAACCACAAAAAGAAACAACAAACTTATGTCTTCTTCGAGATTTCAGATTGATCAGATCGAGTGAGACTGGAAGAAGCTGAGAGCGCCATGCACGTAGACGCTAAATACTAAATAGAAGAGAATGAGTAGGGTTTCTGGCTTTGGGCAATTGGGTTTGCCGGCTTGAAAAATGTCTTGAATTTACTAGTTTAGGGATTATATAATATAGAGACTATAAATCTATAACATATATAAGTATTTATTTAGATAATATTATATAATATATATATTTTTATATATATAAAATAAGTTCGGTTTGGTTCGGTTTTTTGCGGTTTTTCATTAGTGAAAACCGTAAACCAAACCATACTAAGAAAAAATCAATTTTAAAAATCGTAAATCGAACCGTAAACCAAAAACCGAACCATATGTAATGGTCTGATTTGGTTCGGTCGGTTTGGTCGATCTGAACCATACTTTGCACACCTCTACTTGTGAGTGCATTCGTTATTACTTCATCCCTCCTACAAATATACATCAGATAGGCAGACGGGTCTCTTTTGACCTGATGTAAAATGTAATAGTCGTTTTTGTTAAAAACATTATCACATTTTAAGTCCACTTCAAAAATACATTTGATCGCATTTTGACAAAAATAAAATCAGAAAAACGAAAAATGGGTTGTCTAATTCAAAAATCTGAAATATGAATCAAAAGGAATCTGTCTCACGAAAAAAGATATGTGAGACGCTCTCACACAATTTTTTTTGTCAACAAGACATGTTTGAAAAATTATACAGACCAATAAAATATCAATTTAAAATATACCTCGAGTGTTCTTGATATGCCCTTCTTTGTTTAAAGCAAAAACAATAATGTTTAAATAAATAGGGTTGTTATAATAATTTACACATTTTTAATATTGAAGTGACTATAATTTAGAACAAAAGGAAAAAAAGAAATCTGACTATATTTGTAAAATAGAGGGAGTATAAAATACAAGATGAAATAGTGAATAAAACCGTATATCTCAAATGCATTTAGTAGTACAATCACATCATCAGTGTAATGTGATATCACTAATATTCGTTTTTTAGTAAAGGAATTTAAACGTGATTTGGTGTATTATCTATGAATTATAATATTCGTCATATTCTTAGTTGTGGTGACTAATTAACATAGGAAATTAGGGATATGGTCAATTGTATTCAAATGTGTATAGAAATGGTTTTCTATTTATGAATGTTTTATTTATATAAATTTATTTTCATATAAAGTACTGTAATATTTTATAACTTATTTATTAATATAATTTTCTACATTAAAAAGTATAACATTTATTAAATAGAATTATAATAGAAATTTTACTTGTCTAATGTGTCTGCTCAATAAATTTTTTTAATCTCTAGAAAAAATCAAACCAGCCCTATCTAATTGAGGCGAAAATTTCTGTAAATTATTATTTATAGTGTAAACATATATCACTATTCTTTAAATGTGATCAAATAATCTTTTGATGATGTCATTTAATATACGATATATGTATCTATGCTATGAATTGAAAAATGAAACATAAAAAAAAAATTGTTTAAGGTTTGGGGAATTAGGTTCAAGAATTTGGGGTTTTTTTTTGAGTTCATGAACTTTCATTACTAGTTATGTAAATAGTAGAGTAGTATATAATTGGTAATTTTAGTTAATGGATGGTGACTCATGAATATTAAGAGAGAATTAGTAGTAAAATATACATAAATTTCGATTTTTAATAATAGAAATAATGATGATTTATGATACACAATAAGAATTAATTAGTGAGAAATGTTGTGGATTGGTGGTGTGGGAATTACTAGAAATAAACAGAATTAGGCACAGTAGTATTTCAAACCAGAAATTAGTCACCAAATTGAATTGTCCAGAAACAGAGGATTAATTTACTTCATCTTATTTATTTATTTATTTTTGCTATTTCTGTCATAAGTTCAATAAAAGGAAAATAGTAAAAAAATAGTGAATAAATATATGAGTCTAAATACACTTAATTTAAATCAATTATCTCGACTAGGGTCAAAACCTAAATTCATTGCATTCTCAAGGCCAAACATTTCTTTTTCACATATTTAATTATATATACTTTATATTTTCATAGTAAGTATTAATGAAGTAAAATGCAGTATTAAATATTACTCCCGTTCTACAATAAATTATGTTTTAACTTTTCTCGGTAGAATTAAATATAAGTATGTATTGACAAGTTTATCTTTAATTACAGAATGAAATCCTAGCTCGTTCACAAATAAGTGACATTTTTTACTTTTTTTTAGGTGAAATTAAGAAGGGGTATATATTGTTAAATTTGTCCTTAATTAATGAATGTGATTTTCTTAGCATATCTTATAATTTTAGCTTTCTATACATATTTTATCTTCATTAAGAATGAGAGAGATTTCATAATTAATAAAGGTAAGTTAAAAATTATGATTATTTTTTAAATTTAAAAAATGAGGATAAAATTAAAAGAAATGGTATAAAAAAGAGAGGTTAAAACGTTATAATTGTTGACAAACATAGAATGTCAAAACATCATTTATTTTGAACAATGAGAGTAACATAATTTTAGCTTACCAATATCGTAAGTAGAGTTGTTATTCGATTCAAGTATTTGAAGTTCGAGCTCTTATTGAGCCGATCTCGGCTCGATAACATTGACGAGCCAAAAATTGAGCTCGATTCGTTAATGAGTCTAACGAGCCAAAAAATGGAGTATCTAACGAGCTCGAACTCGACTCGTTTAACGAACGAGCCGAACTGAGTTCACGAGCAGCTCGATTCGTTTAACAGTACTAATGATAAACTAAAATTTTTAGGTATTTTTTAAAGTTAAAAGGAGGGTAAATTTAGGAGAAAATATATTTAATTGTATAAGAATATAATGTTAAAACATACTAGTAATTTATTGCTAAAGAGAGGGAATCTTGCATTAGAGAATATGATGTCAAATATTGGAGACTTTCCCATTAAATATTTTTGATTGAGATGCACACGGTTTCGAGTATAAAATAAACACTTTTAAAAGGGGACAACATTCATTTAATTCATGGCTAATATTATTTCTCTTTAATTTCAGATAAGAACAAGATGACACGCACAATGAAATGAAATGATATTAACTATATACATACATGCATGCACCCTTTACTAATTAATTAACTCCCAAACAAACATATATAATTAAACAATTATTAGCAACCTAACCCTAATTACCAGACCACCTATACATTCTTGAATTTTTATCGTGTTTCAATCTCGTATTTCATTCTCCGAATTAATCGATCATTGGGTCGGATACCGAGACTTTCATGTTTTTCTTTTTTAATTGGCTCATCCCACCTCATCAAGCATTGCATGGAAAAAAGATGACAATGGTGGCCCCTTCATTTATATACATGCTTCATGTCGAAGGTACAATATATATATGTATAAACATTGGAAAATTAATAATTTATTTAGTCTCTATATTTAAACATAGCCAAAAGGGACAACAATTAATCACTCAAATACAAATTAAAGGTCGATGCATGAATGTTAGCAAAAGTCTAATTAGTCCCCATCACTACTCCATATAAACCCTAAAATGATCACTCATTTTTTTAATTTGTTTTTCCCAAAACGACCAAATAATTTATCTTAAATTAAGCACTAATGTTGTTTTTATTAGTCCATTTATTCAATTGTGTATATATGATAAATTAAGTGAGATCACAACGTAGAGAAGTTGTATTTTGTTAATCGACACGTTGATCATATACTTCACGAATAAAATGAGATCTAATTAATTAATTAATTTCCTTAATTTTGGCATGCATGTGTATCACATGCAAGAACGAGCTACACAAATTTAATTTGACTTATTTGGTATGTGAAACACAATTGATATAATTTTCTTGGAGATTTTCAACAATTGAAAAAGAATATATTATAAAAATCAAGATTTTTTAAAAAAAATTAGTTGTTAATTATTGTAAGAGTGAATTAGTGTGGAGACAAAGGATAAAGAAAGGCAGCAAATTAGGTTAAAAGTAAGAAAATAAAGTTGAGAATAAAATCGTTGTGATTGTATAGAAAAGATTCTTAATTTGTAGTTTTGTGATGAAGTAAAAGGGGTATATGTTCTTAGGATTGATTAATTTCCAAAAATGTTGGGGCATAATGCAAACTTATCTTCTGTGATTGCCCTTTTATATATTTATAATTTTTTATTTATATGTGTATGCCAAACAATGAATATATATGATTAGAAATCACCACCATTTCGACCCACCAAAAATGTGTACGGCCAAAAGGACATATAGTACAAAATGGTAACTAATTAAGGCCTCGAATGCAATTACATATAGTTTTCTTGTAATAATTAATAGCCTACGAGAAATCTATGAGCTATAATCACCTTAAGCAGAATCAGATGAGTTGAATTTAGTCAGCTGAAGAGGAGTTGCTTGGAGATTAGAAGAGGTGATGTCTGTCAACAGATCGATCGAGTTAGTCTTTTGACTAGGATCAGAAGAGTTGGTCAGAAGACTTCTTGAAAAAATGAATATAAATTAATTAATTTCACACCCCCTTTATTAGTTCAAATTTTTTAACACCTTAATCATTTCGGATACTAAATTTTCTCTTCTAAATTAAATTATCAGTAAAGATGGTTGTCCAAATTATGGATATCCAAAATGTTGTGCAATGACTATTTAATAATGAATTTTGACCTTTATGTATTTGTCACAGATATTTTAGTCATTTTAAATGAAAATATTACAATTTTACCATTTTTTGAATATCCAGATTATGGACTATTAGTATCACCCTTAAATAATATCTCATCTCGTGTTCGGAATGAAAACTCTATAATGTTAACTCAATATAATTAATTGGTTTTACTGAATTTTTTTAGTTGATTTTACTGAATAATATATATATATATATATATATATATATTTAATTGTTCTATTGAACAATATTAATTGCACCGATTAGTGTAAGTGTTACTCATTTATAAATTATTATTTTAGACTTTGAGACCTATACGTGAAATACTATATATATAATATAATTGTACTCATTTATATTCTAAACTTCATTACGATGATCTATAAGTATTCTCTTTGTTCTATTAAAATACACCACCACAATATTTCACTCAAGATTAAGAAAATATATATTAATGAAATAAAAATATAAAATTTTTCACATTCTTCCTAGTTTACCATTGTTATAAAATTAACTTAAAAAGGCCTCATAGAAACTACTCAATTGAAAATGATTTTGTTAATGATAAGGTATATTATTAGAGGTTTATATTCAAGAGCAACAAAAATGGAAAATGCTTTTATTTTAATTGGATGAAGATTAAAGATTGCATGAATAAATTAATGGAATAAAACGTCACATAATTGTGATTATAATTAAAAATAATGTGGTCGTGTCGTCGTGATAGCTGCATCAGCGCTTTTTCTATCAGAGTAAGCAAACCAAAGGCATGCAAGTAGCACTTTTTCTATCATCATATTTGGCACATTATAACATGGTGACACGAGTCTTGATTATTTATCGTAATTTTGGGAGTAAGTAAAATCCTTTTGAATTGAGACTATTGGGAATTTGTTGGTGGTATATTAAGTTTGAACTTATTTTGTTATATATTATAAATAGCTTTCCTATATGATCTTGTCTCAATCTGTATGATTTACAAAATCATCTCATCTACTCGTGGATGTAGTTAATAGGTTGTTAGTGAACTACGTAAATTTTGTGTTCTTATTTATCATTTTTCATTATCTTTCTTGCATCTGTTGTAACAAATTGGTATCCTAGAGCTCAATTAGAATTTTTACAATCTAGTGCGAAAGATGTAAGCGGTGAATGTGAAAATCGACAAATCATGAGGAAGAATAGTTTCGGTTTATGGTATATCAAGATGCGAGCCTTGATCACATTGAGAGAACGAAGTATACTAATGTTAGGTATAATTTTCTGAGAAATGAGAGAAGGATTATGGTGAAGAAAGTTGGAATTGTTGATAATCCCATGTTCACCAAGCCGGTTCCAAGAAGCAAGTTCCAATATTGCTTGGACAAATTTGGGTACGAGGCGTTGTTCGTATATACGCGCATTTTTATGATGCATCTGGTACATCTGTTATTTTATGAGAAGATTCAAGTTAGATTGAAAATTTATTGAAATGACGTGTATACTAATTAACTGCAAATTTATTAGGGGTCTCGTTGGCTGTTAGTGAACCACGTAATATACATAATCCTATCTTTTGTTTGTAGACTTAACTAATACATAATTAGTGAACTATGTAAATTACGTGTTCTTATTAGTTGTTTTTTCATTATCTTTCTTGCCTCCGTTATAACATAGACGGTAGTATCATAACATTATTTGAAAGAAAAAAAAGGATAGTATTATGCCTATAAATTATGAAAAATGAAAGTAATGAGATAAAAAATGGGTGGGTGTCTTGTGGGTGAGGGAATATAATTATTTTAGGTTTGATTTAAGATAGATTTTTCAAAATTCACCTCCAAAATTAAATAGCTAAACAAACATACTAGTGGTTTCGAAGTCCAAAATTCATTTTGTAAATATACTTGAATAACTCGGCATTTTCACTTATTTATTTTATGTCTTGATATTTTACTTAATAGTTTAATTTTGTTAGATATATTTACTGAATAAAATTCAAACAATCTTGAACATGTATAAGAAACCAAAAATTAGACATCTGTCGCCTAAATAAAGTATATAAAATTAAATATTGTACCAAATACAAACAAAGAAACTTGAACCAAAAAGTAGAACTTTTACAAATTATAATAATTATTGCTTTAATTAATACAAATTTTTGGAATTAAAGGCTAGGGCGCCTAATGAGAATATGTTTCCTGGAGCTCACAATCTGGCCAATCCTAACCATTAAAATTGCTCATTTCCACCATTTTTAATAAACATATTTTATATACTTTTATTCTTTGCTTTTCCCTTTCTATCTTCAAATGAAAACCTCTTTGCATGAAAAAAAAATACCCATACATCCCGCAGTTACTTTTACACTTTCTTTTACGAGACGTTTTATAGTAACTTTTGCACCTTAAAATGAAAAATTATTCATAAACTCAATCCCTTACAATATCCTCAATTTTACACAAATGTCATTACTTTTTCTCAACACATACACAAAATTCATTTATTTACTTTACACATAATATTTACAAAATTACTCCTCAAAACTCCATTATACATATGAAAGTAATTCGGTAACTGAGGTAATAAACTATAAAAGCCTACCCCTTTGGCTAGTTTTGTTATAATTTTCATACTTGAATTGGAAATGTGGTCCTTTTTGACCAAACTAGTGGAAACCTTTTCTTGTTATAAGGTCACAGCTTGTAAAGAAATGTCACAACAGCAATGGCTGATTCGTTAATATTATCAACTTAAGTAGACAAAATTATAAAGCTCTAGACAAACTTTATGACGTGTAGAAATATGAACAAATTAATGTTAATCTATTCAATTAAATTGAACTAAAAATGAGCTTTTCAAACTCGAATCGAATGGACCATCAAATAGAAAGAATTTAAAGTTTCAGCTTTAACAATAGTGTATAGTATGACGTCCCAAGAAACCCTTTTTTTTATGGAATCTAATTTCAATTAACCTAACCCTTTTTTTTCCGAATCTGAAATTTGAAATGGCTAACAGGCTAATAACATCACAAAGACATTATATCAATCACAAGTCAGAACATATTAAAACCCAAAGCAGTTAAAATTTAGGGTAGAGTTCAAATCCCACTAAAATCACTTGAAACTTAGTTCATAATTAAAGTGAAGAATTTCAAATCTACATCAATCAAAACCAAAAGGAATATCAAGAACAAAAAACATTTGTATCGAGTCACGAATCTGAAACCTCTATCATATACCATAGCATACACTTAAATGGTAATTACCCTACACCCTAGTGTCAATTAATTCAAATAAAAAATCTTTTGGGATAAGCAAACATTGGCATCTGCAATCAGAGGAATAACCTTTGAGAAAGAGTAGATGCCGTAATGTTTTAGTACCAAGATGTACAGTACGTGATAATTACAAATATAGCATTGAGGTTTGGCCGAATGAAATGAGTAAAAAAATAAAACAACTAGAAAGAGTATTTTTTTTAACCAGATTCGGTTCCAGATGCAAGGAGAACCAATTCTATTTTCTTTCATATTTAAAAAAGAGATAATCTGCACAATCCTAAAAAATCATTTTCCACTTAAGCTTCGAAAAACACTTATTGATTATGAACAGGCTTAGTAAAAGATAAGTTTTTTTTACGTTTCAAGATAACCAACTTAATAACTAATTAAAATTTGAAGTTGAACTTATAAATCAGTAAGCTGGTTTAACCAAAGCTTCCCAAAGGTTGTATAAACTAAAATATAGAGAAAGAATATCATTTATATCATATTTTCTAAAACACAACAAAATTGAAAAAGAACAGACCCCAGGTATGAAGCAGAGAGAAGTAGGCTATAAATTTACATACCCTCCAGCAGAGCAAAGACCTAAAGCAAGGAGATCTTCTAAAGCGGTAGGCAAAACAGATGTCAATAGCGATGCAGATAGACCAGCTGCACCTAATCCACCAAAAGTACCCAAGAGCTGACAATAGGAATCAGAAATGCAGC
The DNA here is from genome assembly GCA_963675135.1 of Galeopsis tetrahit. NCBI lineage: Eukaryota > Viridiplantae > Streptophyta > Magnoliopsida > Lamiales > Lamiaceae > Galeopsis > Galeopsis tetrahit. The sequence continues at coordinate 8,618,998 of OY776122.1, read as the reverse complement.
AACATCAGAATGAGGCTCCCCATATATATGTTCCTAATTAATTAACATGATGAAATTTCCAATTTTATAACTTAATAGAAGTTCTTTATATTAAAAAAAACAAACAATATAAACAACTCAACTCGAGCAAATAAAACTGGACAGAAGACTATGAAAAACTGTGAATTGCCGCAGGTCATAGGTTACAAAATGCTGCTGAAATCTAAAATATTAAAACTTAATGCACCTTCCAGATATTTTGCTGATGACTTAAATTATTTCAGCAGAATGTTATCAACTCATGCTTTCTTAATTTAGAATGAAACTTGACCATAAAACCAATAACCAGAAGGAGTTCCTGACTTCCTGAGGAACGAATGGCTATCATGCATATAAAAGCATCTGAAATCCTTGATTTAGGAATAATAATAGAATGTCAAACAAATTTAAGCTTCTGAACTGAAACCAACCTTATCTCAAAACTCTAAAGGATACATCTCATTAGCTTCTCAATCTTGGTGCCAAAATTAGATTAAAAAATAAAGCCTTATCTATAATCTGAAACCATCAGAAAACTTACCGTTTCACGAATCTCTTGCTCGAACAGTTTAGAAGCAGCAGAGGCACTAAAATCACCAATAACTGCTACACCTTGTTCATGCTTTGACCTTAGCAGCTCACTGGCCTCCAAATGAGACTGTATGGACGGAAAAACTGATGGCCATTGTTTCTCAAAGGATTCTTTATACAGATGTCCTTTGCGAGCATTGCTTGATTGTAACCACATAACATAGTCCTCAAGCAGTTTCTGGATACCAATGAGATTTTTAGCACGCCTTATCAATTTCACATAAACAGTAAGAATAGTAATGGCAGTAGGAACATTATAACGAATATGTCTTCAGAGAAAAAAATCTTGAAGTAGTAAAGACTCTCAATGATAAGCAATGGTGTTTTCAACAGTCTTATTGCCCATAAAGTAGGATCTGTTTTTTTGTATCTGAATCATCTGATGGAGGAAGACAGAATTTGATAATAGATCTTTGAAATTTTGATGTATCCACACTTAAGACAAGGAAATGTAGCAAAAATATAGGTTTTGTTTTACAAACTAGTGAATTATAATTGTTATTAGGACAGGACAATAGCACTGAAAATTGAAGTCTAATTACAATATTAACAGAACCATGTACCCACCTGAGCTTCTGAGACAGCAGGGTCAATTACGTCATTGCGAAGACTTGAGGTCACTGGCATTTGGGATGATTTACTTCCTCTGAGAAGAAATGAGACGACAAGGTCAAGATTTGATAATTGCAGAGTAGATTCTGCAAGTTTGATTGCACGTGCTTGCGTATTATCAATCTGCATTTGTGACAATATAAGCATTTGAAGTCTATAGATCATGATAAAACAATGCATAGTGCACAAGGACCATACCAGGGACAAAATTTGTCTCTTCCAAGAAATGCTCTCATTTTCCATCTTTGATGCATACTCTCTCACACTACTTAAAAGATTATTCACAATTACCAAGTCATCTTCAGCTTGCTGGTACTCCTCCCTGACAAGCTTTTGACAAGCAGAAAGCAACTTTTCAGCAATCTTAACCGGAGTTTCCAGCTTAAGCTTTATTCTTTCAACCCCATTATCAGTTGATGAATCTAAGAAGCTAAACAGGTACTTTTCAAGATCGGAGAAGTTGTTGGCCCCAGCATATGGAGTATTCAATAATTCTTCTTCCTTTTCTGGACCACTAAAAGCAGAAAGTTTTGCTTCAAGAGCACTCCGTGCAGATACAGGATATAAGATGACATGTTCAGCATTTAGCAACTTTCGAGTGTTTTCCTTGATAAATTCAATAGCCTCCCCAAGCTGAAATGAACATTTAGAAACATCATTAGGAGGGAGTTCTGACACACAGATCAATAACACATTCCCTCTTGCCAAATAACTAGAAAACATATTTTACTACCGATAAACAATTGAACCATAGATATTGATTTCAACCTCGTCTGCGTTGCGATATAGGTCAGACTTATTTAGCACAAAAACAACTTTTTTCTTCCATTGCTGAATATACCGAAGAAAAGCAACCTGACAGGAAATATGAGGCAGTAAAAGATTAGCTTCTCAGATTAAACAGAAGGCCAACAGAATGGACATTTAAAATGGATTTAATAGAGGTAAAGCATGCAGACTCCTGCTTAAAAGGTGCTTAATAAAAGTCAAAACATCCAAAACTCGCTCAATGTTTGAAGAGGCAAGGGTAACATTCCAGACAAAATTATTTGTATGTTGATTAAAAGGAAAAGCAACAGGTCAGTATTTCAAACAAGGTATCAGAGTTGCATATTAGAACACACTTGGACATTAAAAAGAACAAAATTAGTTCAAAATTGGTCAGACCATCAGAGTGCTTGCTTGACCTAACTAACTCTGCACCAACTGATTATTGTAAAATATTTCCATCTGCTCAAGTAATATAAGCATCTAATAGTATGGTTTATTATTATCAGATAGAAAAAGCATGCAAACATTGCCCATAAGGTAAGATGTGTCTTACAGGTGAAAGACAACTTATGCCATCACTTTACTTTTTAATCCTCATATAAAGAACTTTTTTTGGGAAATAAAGAAGTGCTCAACATAGTAAAGCAATGCATCCATACACAATAGCTGATTCTGGATCATACCTCACTCTCAGTCAGTGGTCGGTCGGCTGACATGACAAAAAGAAGTAAATCTGCACGAGGCACAAATTCCTCAGTCAGCCGTTGTTGCCTTTGAAGAATCACATTTGTTCCAGGAGTATCAACAATTATCATCTGCTTGGGACAAGGAATGTGATGAAGTTTAGACAAGTTTGGAAGACAATCACATTTCAAGAAACCAAAATCAGACCAGGTCACTTACCCTTCCTGGAACAAAGAATCCCAACTAAGTTTATCATGGAAAGTTTACTGAGTGGTTAACGGTTTGCATAAATCGTTGACGATTATGAGTGATGCAGTATCCAAGATATTTGGAATAAAGGAAGACTTGAAGCCATAATTGTCTTAAAGTAAGAGTTTCAAGTGCTATCTTATATAGTGATAATACAATATCCGATAAACAATTGAAAAGATCCACAAAGAATTTTTACTTCTCGAGAAAAACTCGAGTGGTGGATAGTAAGAAAACAAACAACAAAGCGATCCTTTAATCCCAGGGTAGGCTACATGAACCAATAATAGAATCATGTTGGGTCGCGTGCATGAATTTAGAGGAACATATAATTGTTTTTAATTTACAAATGTAAATAGCTAATGTAAAGTACAAAATTTGGTGGAATACAACTAAATTATTGCACACACACATATATTAAATAAGACCAAAATATCAAATTTCCTGACATTCTGGTATGCATCTTGCTGCAACAAATAAAGGCAACAGTAACCTAAAAATACTCACTTCTTTTAGAATTGGAGCAGGAATGTAGCATATGTATTGACCATCAGGATGCCTTTCACACCGTTGCTCACTAGAGTCTGAATCAGAATACCGTAGGAATGTGATCTCATTAGTTGTAGGAACAACCCCATACTTTAAATATTTTTGCCCAAGAAGAGCATTGAGGACACTCGACTTTCCAGAGTTGAACTCTCCCTAGAAATGAACCAAACAATGAATTCTCAACTGAGCTCCCTGTGTGATCTAGTAAAATGAATATAAGTTGTTTCTTGCAATCAATTAGAACACACGCTAAGATCATGGAAACAGGAATTGAATAACTAATTCTAATTGTGGCACATAATAAATCCAGATCTGTAATTAGTTGGCAGTCTTCTCATTCAAAGTGACAAGATCTCAGATGGACGATCAGCAAGACAAAATTACCAGCAGGAATCTACTCTTCCTCATATTATTTGGTATATTCATTGGAAGCTGATTATCTCAGTAAAACAACCAAAGATAAGCATGCAGCAATCAACAATAAAGCTTATAAGGAGCAAACCAAGAAGAGGTTTTCTTTTTTTTCCAGAGACTTATATATATACATACAAATACACACAGAAAACTGAAAACTCTATTTACTTCTACATAGTAGCAACTAACTAAAAAAGTTGAAGACTGCATACTTATGGGCAAGGTTAAAAAACTAATCACCAGTATACTCAATGTCAAGTCTTCAGTTGTGTAAACATAAAATTTACGAGTCACCAGGATAATTACAACCCTTAACTATGAAAAATACAAGATCAGGCATGGTTTCATTTGACAATGGACTTCATTAGCTTCCTCTGCATGAAGGGAAGTATGTTATTTGGGTCTTATGACAAATGCCAAAATTCAATTATATGTCACACCAAGTCAATGGTTCAAGCTCAGGTTGAAATGACCATCTCTTTGTCAACATTTATATCTCACACTTTTGTTTATGCAGATTATGGTTGTTTGCTTCAGAGTCTTTGTTAAGGAAATAAAGGAACAGAATAAAGGATTATTCATCCCAAAGAATAATCCTCAACCCAAAAGTGAAGGACAAAAAGATTTAAAAAACCACTAAAGAGTCTGGTCCATGTTTAGAGTAAGACTACCAATATATCACCCTTGAACTCTTTGTAAACAAGAATTAGGAAGGATGGTGGCCTCACGAGAATTTTCAATTTTTTTTTATATTTTAATCATTAATCAAATAAAAAATGTCTCTAAATGTGTGATGACTCAAGGGCAGGCTGAACCAACAACCAACTACTAAACAAAAAATGCATTGAAATTTAGAGCTAATACCCATTTATATCCGTGGAACCAGAATTGGTTGAAGTTCAGCACACAATTACCACTATAACCATGGAAAACGGCTCATCGAGTTGAGAAACAGCATCTTTGAGGAGTGAGATATCCCCCATCTGCCATTTAAAATTGAAACTACATGTTAGAACAAAAACACAAGCAGCACAGTGAAATATCACCTAAGAACACTTGTAACTACCAAAGTTTCTTAGCAATGAAAGATCACCAGTGGCGTGGCTTGCTGGATGGTGTTAATAGCTTCAACCAAAATTGATCTCTCCTTGACTATGAATAGTTGTTCTCTCTCTTCCAATCTGGTAAACCCAGCAATCACCTTCTTCCCATAAAAGCCATTTCCTGTATCTATTGGTTTGAGAATATCAATACTTTGATCTCTATCTTCTACTTTCTTATTTGATGCAAATTCACTGTAAAATAACTTGCTCAAACTATCTTCCTTCATCAAGTTCAATTCATCCACTGAAACAACTAAACCACTAACTCCTGATTTTACTGAATCCAAAGACATCTTCAAGGATATCTCATCCCTTGTAGAATCAACCATGATAAAAATTGGGATTTTTACACTTCCTGACACAGAGCTTACAAGCTCTTCGGGACAGCTGTCTCCATTTAGAGTAAGAATAAGAAAATCTGCACCTTCAGAATTAGAAGCATCTATTGCAGCATCATAAGTTTGGACATTTCTAGCTACCAGAGGAAGTATCACTGAATCAGTGTATGCATCCATCATTGTGTTCCTTGCCACAATAGTAGGCAAACCTATCAAGTATTAGAAAATACAAAAAGTTAACAAGAATCGCCCAGATAACAAATTTTAGAAGGCTATCAGGAACTTAATAAATACAAAGCAAACTAAAATCATTTCCCTCGAGTGATTAGATAAATATAAAACTTAATAGGGATAGGATATTAAAATTTGCCCAATTCCACAAGCAGATCAAAATTAGTTGATGAGTGTATACGATTATACGTGCATATGGATGGTAAATAATACACGCTGTGTATGTTACGCCCATTCGCCACTTTGTTCTTAACTCTCCTCGTCCCCAAGGTGCAGTATCAACAACCAGGTCTAGTGTGAGTTAGTCTTGTATAATGCGTAATAGTCCTTAAAATCTGGTCAAAGACACTTCAACATCACTGCACGCAGCTAATCTCACTAACCTAAGATATTGGCCAAAATTGCACAGCATTGATCAAATCATGATATTTTATAAGAATCGACTCAAATACAAGATGTCACAAAGCTTTGGATTATTTTTTTGGCCACAATTCAAAACTAAACCAGCCAATCAACATTTAGCTTTATGTTTATCATATTCATATATCAGCTTAATTAATTCAACTCTCCACCAAATCCTTTAATTTTTTTCTCTTTAAGTGCAACCTGAAAGTAGCCTTTGCATTCAGGCAACTACAGTCCAAAATAGGAACTAGAAGTATCTTAATCAATTAAGACTCATTTTCCAAATGAAATCCAAGCACATTACATGTACGAAGAATGGAATTCCACTTAAACATAATGCAAAATCTGGAGATAAAGAAACACAGAGGCATTGCTCACGGATAATTTTGAGCTCAAGTTATGAAGTAAGTAGACACACCAACCTTGATCAGAAAGGACAACTCCGCTAGCAATCACCGCAGCCGCAATATCTACGCGCTCATCAATCAACAAATAAGCACGGTCACGGATCACAGATTTCTGAAGCATGTTATAAAGAAGAGGAGAAGATTATGATGTTCACGTATGAGGCTAATTACAAATATTAGTGTAAGGAATAGGACTGAATCATAAGTGTTAAGCCCAATGATCAAAACACAGTGGACTCAAGTCCAACATTCTCCACATTTTCTTAGACTCCCAACTACAAATAGTTATCATTATCATCCAATCCACTCACACTTACCTGCAAAGGACAACACACACATGAAAAAAAAAAAAACAAGAAACACACAAAGACTCAGACTCAGGTCACTTGGTATAAAATAATCCTCAATATTACACTAGTCTCAATTCAAGATATCTCAAAATTTTGAGTCACAGTCCATGAATAAAAGACGGGCATGACGACAACCAAATAGATTCATTTTCTTTCTTTATTCTTTCCAGGCATTTGGGAAAAAATGAAATATAAAACCCCGAGACTTATTTTGAGACAAGACCTTAAAATGTGAAATTCTTCTTACATCTCACACACGTACAAAACAAAATACAGACTTATATTTGAATTACGACAAATACACTCAGTGTGTATTAATAAAAAAAAACCTAAAAAGGTTCTGCTAAATAGAGAGGATTTCGAGCGAGGGAGAGTATTTCATCACCAAGCAAACGTTCCTCACTTAATTCTTAAGTATCGCTTACAATTTCACCAACACACATCTTGCTCGTTACGTTCACTAATCGCTTGGTTTCGTCATCCATCTCCACATTATCCTTCTTCATCCTCTCCTCCACAGTTAGCACCATTTTACCAGCTTTTGCATAAGTCCTGAGCAAAGAGTTGTATACCTCAGTATTCACATAACCAGCACGACGAAGAATCACCAACAACTTCTCTGCATTTTCCACATCGCCAACCTCTTCCACAACCTCGAATATTTCCCTAACTAACTTCTCATCTGGGTTCCACTGTCTAACACTACGAACAGTATTCTTAAAACAATCAACAACTTTGTCGACCTTCTTTCGTTTCAAATAACCCCAAGTGAGAAGCTCCCAAGTGGTATAGCCCGGTAATAAACCCTTCTCCACCATTCGACTATAAAAGGTCTCTGCAGTTTCAATTTGATCATTTGTGATGTAAGCAGCAAGAAGTAAATTTGGGACCCGTGTATCCTTCGTTGGGGAAATAGACTCCCATTCATTATAAAGCTGTTCTGCTTCTTTTAGTTCCTTGAGCTTCAGTAAGGAAGTAATCATGCATGAATACTCTGCATCATTCAGTTTACGAAACATGGAGTTCATCCTCTTCCAAATTCCACGAACGTCGCTCTTATTCTCAAGAAGTGTGTGCAAACTGATGAGTGATGAATAAGCCACTCGATCTGTTTTAAATACCCGTTTCTCCATCTCCTTTAATGCAGACTTTGCCTTCTCGTGTTGTGAATTCTTGATGTACATGTTGGCCAATGTGCTGTATGTTATCCATTGTGGTTCGATCTTGTTCTTGGTCAGCTCAAGGAATGCCTTTTCAGCAGTTTCCACAGCATTTTGTGAGGCACATGCAGTTAAAAACAGATTATACGTGACAATATCTGGAGAATTGTTCTTCTTGAGATCCTTCATTATTTTTGGAACCTTTTCCAGCTGCTCTGTGGAGACATATAGAGAGAGCATGTGGTTATAAGGAAGAGGAGACTTCAACAAATCACATTCTGACATCTTCTCCATTAAAGCCTCGGCCTTCTCAGACTCCTTGTGCTGGACGTAGGTGTGGAGAAGTGCACTGCAAGTTGCATGGTCCCTCATTTTCTCGGGGAGATCTTCAAAAAACTTTTCTGCACTTTCTAGACCACGAATTTTCGCAATCAAATCCAAGTGGACTGCATAGTCTCCAGACACCAGCTTCATATCTTCCTGTGTCTTCATCCATTCACAAACCTATGCAAGACCAAGCAGCATAAATAAATTTAGAGCAAGAGCTTATGAATATGCATATGATGAAGTGTTAAAACCACCTAAATTCCTTATAAAATAATACTGAATAGAATTAGTTGCAATTCACCTTATAGCGAAGAGCTAGTTTTCTCGTGAATTATCAGTAAAGACTTTCGCAAAGCAAATAAAATCAATTACTGGAAACAATATGCAATTCGTCTCACAAAGCCATATCAATCCAATAAAACTAACTCTATTATTGTACATAGCTTAACTCGATTGAGTACTTAAACGCCATCCATTCCCCAATCAAAAGTTCCTCGAGACAGAATTTTTTTTTATATTAACGAGCTAAATTTATTTGATCCATTCAGTGCTTTACACCCAAAGAAGAATCAGAAAACAAAGGATAAATTAAAGAAGTTATGGATTCTCCCTTCTCCTCACTCATCACCCTCTATGAACTAAATTCTTACTGAATATACAATAGCTTCCCTCACCCTCACCCTCACCCTCACCACCCCCAAAAGCACCAAGCAAAATTAAGAAGATGTTTTCCAACTTCATAGATAAACTCCCCTTTTCCCGATTAGATTGGCATTTTATTTTCGAAAAACTGCAAATACTTCTTTAAGTGTTCACGTTTTGCTCGCATTACAATTAATAAAAGTTCTACTCCTAGATAGAACAGAACAGAGAAACGGCAGGGTAAGTTATTTAAAAGCAGGAAATCACAAACAGAGTAAATTCAAGTGTAAAACCTCGAGAGCATGTCTATAACGCTTAAGCTTTCGGAGCTCGCGAACAATGCGATTGAGTTCGTACTTCTGCACAACGTGTCCCTCCTCCTTCCATTTCCGTACAGCAACAACGGCGCTCCGCTTCGCGTACACCAGCGAAAACAGCCGTCGCCCTAGCGTGTCCCTCCCAGTGCCAGCAGTGGTGGCCTTATGTCCGGAGGCAATTCTTCCCTTTACTGGTAACGACTCCTGCGCCGGAGCCTCCACGACCGCCGTCTCTGTCGAGAATTGGCGCGCGGCGGCGGAGGATGCTCGGAGTATACGGCGTATCATTTTCACTGAGAAAGCGTGTGAGTCTCCGGCGCTCGCACCAGCGTCCGAATCGTCGTCGTCGGCGACCGCGGCACTGGTAAATCCAGCCTCATAGCTGCTGCCGCCGCCGAAACCTTCCGCCCAGAAGTCGCTCCCGTTCTCCCACCCACTCGTCTCTCCGCCGATTATTATCCCGATAATGTCCCCATCATCATCATCGACACCTCAACAAGGTTCAATCTTAATCCGCACATTTTTTCATATCGATTTTTGTATCTTTTTCTCGTCTGATCGTGTATTAGTGCGTGGATGTGGATGCAGTTTGGAGAATAGAGGGAAGCTTGCTGAAGATTTGAAGCGTGCTGATGCCGTAGTGCTGACTTATGCATGCGATCAACCTTTGACGCTTAATCGCCTCAGTTCATTCTGGCTTCATGAGCTTCGGCGATTAGAGGTTCTAACTAACTGCGTGATTAGCTATTTACTTTATAGTTATATCATACTCCCTCCGTCCCAGTGAGCATAGAGAAAATAAGTAGATGTATTAGATGTGATGTGATTGAAGGAGAGAATAATATAATTAAATGTTAGGAGTAGTTTACTAAAAAGGGAATACAAAGGGAATGAGTAGTTGGTTAGCTTTTACTGGGGACGAATAAAGAAAGTTGGTTAGCTTTCACGGGACGGAGGCAGTATAAGATAAAACAACTCTATTGTACTTGTTAATTTAGAGAAATTCGTTAAAAAATGTAAAGAAAAAATCAAAATGAACATCAATTGTTCATACTAAAAATTTCTTATCAAGTTTGATACCACTATGTTTGAGGTCATTGTGATTGCATAACTAATCTTCACACTGCATTAAATTAACTGAAATTTGAGTGAGCTTGGTAATCTCGATGTAATTATTATTAGCAATGGCTGCTCTAAATAGGCTGATAAGAGTAGGATTTCCATTTTGGTTTCAAAACTTAACATTTTGATGTAATACGGCATTTAAGTGATTGCATTTTATGTAGTTTAATTCACCTATCAGTCCTCTTTAGGTTTTACCAATGATTCTCAGCTCAGATGTCGGATGTCTAAACTTGACCAGCTGGGAATCAGCTAACATCTGCCCAATAAACTAATTTATTCTCACAGTACTGGTGTTCATTTTTTTTATTGTATGTTGAACAAGGTTGACATTCTCTATATTATCCTTACTTAGTTAGTTCACTAGGCTGCTTACAGTGCCCTTTTTTGTCATTCTTTATTATATATCAATAGTACATAATCTGTTGTATATACTCCTATAAAAAATATGTATGCGGATGTATAATATATTTGTGTGTGAACCCGCCTTGTGGTTTTGCCCTTTTTGGACTTCACTAGAAATATCCAAGAAGAACAACACATATATTTCATCAATTAAGGAACAAAGTTTCACACAGAAATGCATTTTGTATTCTGTATACACCTGGCTTGAAGAAAAGAAACAGAAGGAGAGAGCTCACTTGCGAAGAAAAGAAAGAAAAAAGAAACTAAACCTTGGTTTCAAATTTGATTCTGACTATAGGAGATCGAAGACAGATGGCCTCATTTAGAATCACAGAGCAATCACAAAGAAGCCGCCGATTTTTCTCTCAATTTGCCAAATTTGTGTGTTAAAATTAATTGGGTTTACGATTTGGGCACGATTAACAATTTTTTCATTGGCGCCGCGAAATAATTTTTGGTCTATGCCATGAAAAAAACACCCTTAAACTTGTTATTTCCCAAGAGCACTGTTACCTATAATAGAAGAAGGAAAAGGCCAGCTAGTTAGGGCTGGGTATTTGGGCTTTCTAGTGGCAGTTAGCAGTTAGCAGTTTAGTAGTAGTGTTCTGTTAGCAGTTTAGTTAGCAGTTAGTTGGTTTAGTTAGCAGTTAGTTTGGTTCTGATTGTATATATACTTCTGTATCCCTTCTGAGAAAGGGTTGTTGATTGACTTGGTTATTAGATTTGACTTTATGCTTGGGCGGATTATTCCGTAGTTCTGTTCTATTCTTGTTCTTGGCTACCCCTTTGCATCTAACAAGCACAAAAGCGCTCATTCTCACTTCGGGAAAAGCACACAGAGCACACTCTTTACTGATATCGCTTTATCCCTGTTGATTCAACTTGCTAGAGTGTTTCCTTGTTTCGCTTTAGCGCTTTGAGTGCAGATGTAAGTGCCCTGCAAGATGTTTACTACTTTACTTCAATGTGCCTTATCAATTTTGGTTGTTTAGATCAGAGCACCGGTGATTGTGGCTGGTTGCAAGCTTGATAGGCGAGATGAAGAATACAATTTAAATGTTGAGATGATGCCGCTCATGCAGCAGTTTCGGGAGATTGAGACTTGCATAGAGTGTTCTGCTGCGAACATGCTTCAGGTTTTGACTTTTGAGATAGCTTGACTATTTTTTTTTTTTTTTTTGTTTCTCTTTTTAAATTAGATGATTGAAGTGGACAATTCTTTTCTTTTTCCTCTTCTTTTAGATTCAAGAGGTGTTCTACTATGCTCAAAAGGCTGTCCTTCACCCAACAGCTCCATTGTTCGATCAAGAAACCCAAGCTTTAAGACCTCGATGCATTAGAGCGCTGAAGAGGGTCTTCATTCTTTGTGATCATGATATGGATGGTGCCCTGAATGATGAAGAGTTAAATGAATTTCAGGTTGTTTTTCGTGTCCTGTCTGCGTGAGTTCTAAAATTCAAGAAAAGAGTTTTTCTTTTTCCTTTTATTGTTCAAGTACTACTTAAGGTTTCTTGTGCTGTGAAAATGGAGTTCCTTCTCATTCTTCTTTTAAAACTCTGGTTACATGTGTGCAGGTTAAGTGTTTCAATGCTCCTTTGCAACCTGCTGAAATAGTTGGTGTTAAGAGTGTGGTAAAAGAAAAGTTGCCTGAAGGAGTGAATGAATATGGCCTTACGTTAACGGGTTTTCTTTTCCTTCATGCTCTATTTATAGAAAAAGGTCGAATTGAAACCACATGGACTGTTCTGAGAAAATATGGTTACGATGACGAGCTCAAACTTAGGGATGATTATTTGTCAATTCCTGGTAAAAAGACTCCAGACCAGGTGATTGCCTACCGTATCTTTATTTATCATTATAATTTTAGTAACTGGGACGATGCTTTTTTCTGATAAATAGATATTCGTTTTCTTTTCATGAATGGATTTTTGTTGATTTTATTTTAAATAGTGTTGGGTTGATAACATTGGATTGAGGATATGAATAATTATTAAAAGTGTCTCATAGTGCTTTACAATAACTTGTCTAAATGAAAAAATGGATTTTAATTGATGGTATTTTAATAGAGTTGGTTTTGATAGCACTCTGGGTATTGAGGATATCAATGATTGTTTAAATTGTTTTGCTAAATTTTAATGTTTTATGTTAAATTGTATAGAAGGAGAGAAATAATGTTTGATACATATATGGAGAAATCATGTATGTCAGTTTGTGTGTATTTATGTATAGATATATATTTATATATATAGCTAGACAGAGAGTGGATATGGACCTGTATGTATGTAAGCAAAAACTGTAATACTGGAAAATGGAAAAAAAAAAGAAAAAAAAAGGAATATTTTCAGAATGACTTTGGATTTTCAGAATGTTTATCATTCTTCTACCAATTCTGTCTCCAACTGCTTGACTTCTTGCAGAGTGTTGAGTTGACAAGTGAAGCAGTGGAGTTTCTAAAGGGAATCTTCAGCACATTTGATGATGATAAAGTATGTTGTTCTTTCACTCTCTTCCCAGTTGTTTAGGATGTGCATTTACTGCATTGATTACAATTTATCTATGTCTGATCAATAAACTTTCGTCAATTTTTGGATGCTTATTATTGACTTTCACTATCATGTAAAGA